>JANCRA010000013.1:13750333-14150333 GCA_024362935.1 Setophaga petechia
ATGTCTGCAATGATGTCTGCAAAAATACTTAAGTAAAAATAAAAATCACAGAACAGGACTGAAGCTGACTTTATGTAGGACTGAGTTATGTTTGTCAACCTGCCTACATGCAGAAAAACATGATGAAATCAGTCACATACATAGCACCTACAAGAGAAACATTGGAAAGTGTTTTAAGCTCTGAAGTTTAATCTGCATGGGATTCAAAGCTTGCTTAAAGTGAGCTTTTCTGCTTACAGGATGCTAGTCTAACTGTTTCATGGTGGGTCTTCTGACAATCTATAGACAATTCCTCATGCATAAGCTACTTAGAAACTCCCTGTTCTCCTCCTAGAACATGATAGGAGTATTTTATTTTATTTTATTTTAGTGACTATTTCGAATTGGCAGGATTTGTGGGGGATAGAAAATACAGCAGGATTCCTTACACCCATTAAGACAAGTTCATGGCTCTACCAGTCTGTACATGGATGTCTGGAGCTAAGAACAGAAATCACCATCAAAGCACAGCCTGAGTGAGCTTTTAGTGACCTCACGCATAGAATCTCCCAGCTTCTTGTCTTACTAATCATAGCATTAATTTGAGCCATAAATACTCCTTTTCTTAATTTTTTCTTAATTATGCAGTTGACATCTGCTTACTTACATTAGCTAGCCAAGGACTTTTGCAGCTGTTTTTTACACCTCTTTTTAGTGTAACATAACTTTTTTTACTTAGGACAGCCCATTGATCCACACAGAAGCAACATGTAGGTGAAATTAAAAACTGTGTAGGAGTCATCATTGAATTAACTTCTACTGAATGGAAATAGCAAAACAGAAAGAGGGTGAGAAAAGCAGAAGCAATTTGGAGAGAAAAAAAAGAATTGTGAAATCATAAAATAAAGGATTTCTGTTTATGAAGGCAACAAAAAACTCATTAGAGAGGTACAAGTGTACAGGTTTCAGTGAAAGGGCAGTAGATGAGAAAAATAGAACCCATAAGGCAGTTCAGTTATTATGCTGTTAATGGGAGATATGGAAAATGATCATTAAGAAAATAATAGTCAATTAATCAGTCAGGCAACTACGCAATAAAATGCAATATCTTATGGCCCCTACTTTTTTCATTAAATTTATGTAGAAAGAGCCCCAGGTTCTCTTCACATATTAAAATTCTAAACCTCCAGTTCATTTTTCTTTGGGAAATAAACACTAAAGAAAGGAAGGCAGACTAATACCTTATAAAAGGAAGACTCATTTACAGTAAATGAAACAAACAGATCTAGATCCTAGCAGCTGGTTCAGTTTAGATGAGTTCCCTTCATTTGTAAACAACACATTGCTGGGATTAGGGTGTTGAAACATTTGGTAGATTATGAGAAATGATAGAACTTGTGGTGATTTTATTTTAGAAACATTTTGTGAGCATGTGAGAAACAGAAAAACTAATTTGTCTGAACGGCTGAAGTGTCTCAGACAGATGTGATTGCTGATAAAAATCTGGCAAATAATAGTAGTGAATATTATAATAAGAGTAGTTTGCACTTAACATAAAAGGACTTTAAAAACCTTTCAAAAGACTTTCTGATGTAAATACCTTTAATTTCTTTTTGAGTTCATGCTATGCGGCCTGGTATGTATCTGAAATGTTGTAAAAAAATGTTTAATTTAAAAATGATTAGGCCAATTATACTTAAATACGACTACCCTATCCATAAGTATCTTAAAATTATATTATTTGAAAATACCACATTTTCAATGATTCCTTTACGTGATTGCCTTTCTTCTTTTTTAATACCCTCTGTAAATGTTGTGAATTCCTAACATATACGTGAAATAAAAGTATCAGAGATGCAAACTGGTAAGAGTGAAAAATCTGAGTCTGACTCCAAGCAACTATTTCATGTAGCATGAAGCCAGATAACATTTCTGCTGTTGGTAATAAGTTGACATCATTCACTATCAATCACACAATATGTCTGGTGCAGCTGGAGTTACCTCCATTAAGTCACAAATCACAGCAGTCACTACAAATAAAACATCCGATGCATATTTTATTTTAAAATAAGCTGTCTCTGAAAAAAAAAAAAAAAAACAAACAACCCGACCTTATGGGTATGTGTTGTTTCCATAATGGGTGCTTCAGGTCACAGTGTTTAGATAAAAATGGAACAGGTAATTCAATCTAGGTGTTTTAGTTTCAAATAGGTTAAACTCCTTACGTGATTGTTTTTCTGGTTCTGCATGTTACAGCTGATAGGAAACAGCACAGAGAAAACAGATTGAATTCAAACGTATTTAAGAATTTGAGAATTAGAACAGAGCAGTTGAATGACACCAATTGGCACAACCAGGAAAGACAACTGGCCCCAGTGTATACCTACCAAAAAACCCAAAACTAAAAAGAAACCCACCACAGAGTTGAAGACATGTAAGAAATGTTGAGTAGCTGGTATATAATAATTATACTCCTCAAATTAATTCTTCTTTTTTTTCAGTTTTAAGGAAAGGAATACTACCTAGGAGTTTAATAATATTTAGAGTTTCATTTTGTGTATGTGTGCATATGCCTTGCATTTTTTGCATGTATTTTGTGGGAGTGAATTTTTTGTCAAAATCTTATGCAGAAAGGTTTGAAGGTCACAGAGGACTTGCTTTGATTCCAACATCCACTGCCCAGCCATTTGTTTGGTTTCATAAAATCTAAACCTTGGCACAGACTTATAAAGGCGAAATCTGTAAAGGATTTTTCCCCAAATTTCAAGGCAATTGCTCCAGTGAAATTTCAGTCTAGTTTTTTGAAGCTCAGACATATGCATAGTAGTAGCTGAATTTTATAAAATATGGAAAAATCTGATTTCTAAAGCATAAGTGCTCTATCAGGGCATGCTGCATCAGATATTTTGTTAATTAAGATATAATAGAAGCTGATTGAACAGGAAACTCAGAACAGCACCAGTGCAAGAATGAGCTATGAAAAGGTTCTTCTCAAAATCAAAATAAATTGTAATAATTTATTATGGCTGTAAAGGACCTTCCTTCTGATTTTTTCAAAGCATTCCATTGAGGAGCTCTGAGGCACACCTTGGCAGTCCAGCATGATGCTCTGTGGTCCTCCCACAGAGGTCCAAGTAAGTTTTGGAAAGGCTCCATGGGTTAATTTGGAAATGCCATGCAGTTGAATGGGCAGGTAGTCCTGCTGATTAGTTGCATGTCCCAGTAGAGATAATTAACTTCACACTGATACAAATTCACTGCATTTGTCATTAGTCTTTGTTTGGCAACTGCTCAGATTTCTCAGCTGTCCTCTTTGTGACGCAGAACCTTCTCTTAATTTCCATAGTTTCTGGACAAAATCTGTGCCATGGTAACTGGAAGGCCAAGGAGCAGAAGTGGGAAGGATCACACTGAGAGGCAGCAAAGGCAAGTCACTGAGAGAGCTTTAGGGACATCTGTGACTTGTAGGTAAGTCCACATTTAAGTTTCTTCCAACAGTAGGCTTAATAATATGTTTCTTTATAGTTGTTTAATTTTATGGAAAATAAGTTTAAAAGTTCAGCACAATAATGAGAGAAGTAGAAAATAGAAGGCTGCTTTTTTTTTTTTTTTTGGCTCAGGGAACCAGGAATAGTTTGTAATACACACAGACAATTTCTGCACTATGTTAATATCTTCCTTGTGAAAGATGGCTCTGAGGAGGTAAACCAATAAATTATATAAATTTTAGATCAAAAATTAAAAATTTAAATTCTTCTTAAGGGGCCTTCTAACATTTGAAAAAGTATATTTATCCTCAATTTCAAATCTATCTTCATTCATTGATCTGTCAAAGTCATCAATATTCATTCAATATAATGTCTAAATAAAAAAGTGCATGAAAACATTTTTTTAAGATAGATATTAGTTTTTAAGATAGATTTTTTTTAATATGTCAACCTTTACTTGTAAATGCATGATGCTATTTATAGTGTTAATTAGTCATTAACAACAGTGCTTGTTGCTAATGACGAATTTTTTCAAGACAATGGTCAACATTATCTGATATAAAGACTACCCTGGGCTGCATCAGGAGTGTTGCATGCAGATCCAGGGAGGTGATCCTTCCTCTCTGCCCAGACCTCATGAAAGTCATCTGAGTGCTGGCTGCAGTGCTGGACTCCCCACGGCAAAGAGGTGTGGAGCTCCTGGAGAGAGGCTCTGTTTGCAAGCATCCCTGCCTATAGGGAAATTGTGGGTCATTTAATCTTGAACATTATTTAAGGGCATGTTTTTCATTAAAAGATGCAGTGTGGGTTTCCTCATCAAAAGATATTTAATTGGGTTGCTTTATTTTTTAATTGTTTGTTTGTTTGTTTTTTAGTACCAAAGCACTGAGAGCCACTGTTTCTTTACACAGTTTTTGACTGCATGCTCACAATAATTACATACATGTAACCAAATGTCATAATGCAAACCACACATAAAGAGAACAGATAATAAGAAAATGCTAGATATTAATCTGCTAACATACATAAAAAATACACTATGTATTTTCCTTGAGAAAACTCTTGCCAGAGATCAGTGGCTTAACTTTCTGAAAATGTGAATCAGAAAAAATTTATTACTGGTCTAATTGGAGAAATGAAGCAGGGATTTTTCAGCCTTGGCTGTTACTAAATATTATCTCTTTGTAAAATCCTCTCTTTTCCTTTAATTCCCATATTGACTGCTATTTAAAATCTGCAGAAATTACAAATAAGCCAAATGAGATATGCAAGGTTTCATTTGTATACTTATTTTTAACTGTTATGCAGTTCTGTCTTGCTCTTGAATTATTAATGTCTCAAATATTTTGAATGTCTGAAATAATGTCCTAAGAGTACAAAAGGTTTAAATAATATTAATTCTGTATCCTTTACTGGACAGTCAGGTAGGTTGGAAATAGCTGTTTGAATTTTTTTAGTTTAATTGTAATAGATACTGCTAAAATCTGAAGTGTTGGTTCAGATAACATAGGTGGAAACATCCCAGTTGAATGGACTGATTTAGATAAATATAGGAACTGCAAAAACACACAATTTCCAGTTAATAAATGTTATTACTTCGGTAAAGATGCTCCTGAGATGCTGATATATTTAGCATGCCCTTAAGATAGCTCTGTGCGTGTGTGTGTGTGGCTGTAGGGAGAGAAGTTTCTTATTTTTCCATGGCCAAAGGGTTGGTTCTGTGCAGTGATAGCTCAGCTGAGAGAGATGAACTCAGCAACTTCAGGACATCTTACTGCACCTCCCTGCCTGCCTCTGTGTCCTGTGTCCTAGGCTGTCATGGATTTCTGTAACTGTGACTGCAAGTCACCACAGCACCCTGAACACTGACTTTATTTCTAGTACAAAGAGTTCATAATATAAATTAAAGAAAAGGTTTGTTAGTACAACAGAGGAAAAATTATACAGAATACAGCTTTGATGTGAAATGTGAAAAATGGAAAGGGAATATGGTTTCTGAAACTTCAGAAACTGTCAAACAAAAGAGGTTAGAAAGGGTCTGAGAAGGTTAAAATTAGAGGAAAATTATTGAAGGGTTAAGAGAAATGAGACACATCATGAAGGTCCTAGATCTGATGTTAGCCTTGGACTCTTGCATAAACTGTTCAATTCCTTGGCTTTCCAGTAATTATTCCAGATATTCTGAAAATAGAGTTATGTTTGTTACTTGTGTTCATATGTGTTATGGGTCAATGACACTATTTATAATATCCTGAGGCTTTTTAAATTTGTTTTTTTTTAAGAATATTTGGAGAAAATTGTATTCAGCTACCAGAAATTTTTATGAAACAGATTTTTGAGGGGTTGATGATAAATTTTGAAATTAGTTTTGTACAATATGTGAAGGATTAACAGGTATCTATTTTGTGGAACAAAGTTGCTTGGAGGACCACTGGTTTATAGTGGACAGAAGAATTCTAGATGTTTACACAGAAAAAATCATGCTTGTGATCTCTCCCCAAGGATTTTAAAATCTTCTTTTGGTAGCAACATATGAAAAATATTAAATACCAGTCGACATAATTAGATATAACTATTAAAAGTTTACAATTAAGAAGGAAAATAAACATGGAATTGCTAAGGCAGCATGCATAGAACAAACAGTTTGAGAGATTAAATGAGGTCACACAATAAATCCATAAATGCTGTGAGCATCTAGTTACATTTCTGTTTTTCTGGCTTTTTCCTTTTTCACCTGAACATTTTATTTTCTCTTATTTCTTGAGCTTTGAGGGAATATACTATTAAGTATATAGGTTTGTTCAACATCTTACCCTAATATAAAACCAGAGTGCACTATGTGATTAACTCTGCTGGTTACAACTCCTCTTTTAAAAAGTCATTAGCAGCTCACAGTGATCAGTACAGGAAATATCTAATTATTTCAAATCTAAAGAGCAGGGCAAATTAGTATGTTTGAATATCTTATGAAATATTCTCATGTGAATTCTTACACATGTACATATATATATATATGCATGAGTTTGTGTGCATGTATGAAAGTACATATATTTGATAGACTAAATAGGGATATTACACACTTCAAAGGTGGGAAACTGTAGAATTTAGAATTAAAGTAATTTAGATAACTGTATCTCAAACCCTTCCATTGCACAATTTAAAGGTAGACAGGAGGAAGTGTAACCTTAGCTGGCTTCTATGACAAGCTTTTTTTTAAGCATTTGCCTTTTTCTCCTCATGTACATTTCTGTCAAAAAAATGAGCAGCTTTGTGCAATACCTTGATTGCTCTACCAACAATTAGAAGAGTTGTAAATGAACAGTCGAATGAGATTGAACAATTAGTGAAAACTGATGTATGAGCATAAAAGGGAGCACAGGGGCAAGCAGAACTCAGCCAAAGATCAGACACAATTGCTGAGTTTCTTCACTAATTGGTACCTGCTGAACTGAGTGCTTATGTAGTGTACTTTTAGAGAACATATCTTTAGTTCCATTTGAAATATGGTTCAAGAAAAATTTACAGAGCTATTAATTTTCCTCTTTTTTGTCTTGTCTCTTTGTAGAGCTAGAGTCTTAATAGTTCTTGAGAGCAGTTTTTGATCAAAATGGACAATAATTGATAATAAAGTATTGCAAGAATCACTTAGTAATTTAATTAACCAAAAATCTGCCAGCAGGTGTACTCTCTGTTTTTCACAAGTAGCATAAACACTGTCTACAAGCTCTCCTTAAATTATGCACATGAACATCTAGAGGATTTTTAGTTCTCCTCTTAGGTACAAAGAAGGAATTTTCTCTGGCTCTTATCATCTGTTAAAAAAAAAAAACTTGAAGCAATTAGTTTTACTCTTAGACATCTGGCTCACACTAGGTAGCTAATCTCACTCTTCTTTTGTGTTCTCTTAACATTAGGCACCTTGCACTGTTCACAGTTTAGAATTTCCATTTCTCTGGAGATATTTGTTGGTCATCCTTCGTTGCTGCAGCTTACCAAAAACCTTTGGTGTGTTCAAAAACAATTTGTACATGACAGAGTTCTCATGTTCACTCACACAGGAACACACGAGGATGCTATAGGGGATGTCATGGGAGAAGGTTTTGGTTTTGTTTTTTTCTGGAAACATTCTGCTCATCTCATCAGAAAACTACTGTAAGTAGCTTTTCAAAGAGTTATTTCAAAGAGATAGCTATTTTCAATATCTTCATATTAGGGAAGAACCCTGGTTTTATAACAATAAGTACAGAAAAGTACCTGTTTAACCTGCCTTTACCCAAGTAGCACTCTATATGCAGGATTAGGAGGGGAAAATAGAAGTCTATTTCTATTGCTGTATATATGATTACATAATCTCATAAGTAATTTTCATTTCTCTTTATAATATATCTTCTTAATTAATTATTTTTATTCTGATTTTGAGGAGTATCATGATGACCTCTGTTCAGAACAAATGTTTAGAGAGAGTAAAGCTTCGCCCTTGAGCAAATCTGAGTTCTAGAGACCCTAACAATCTCTATCAAAGGCTTATCTTTGAGGCTGGTTACATCATTCTGTAAGATTTAAACATGTCACACCCAAATAATGGAAACAAAAGATGGACCTCTGTGCAAAGTAATAAGTCTACAAGGAGGACAACAGCTAAAGTGCCAAAGACTAGGAGTTAAAAAGTAATTCAAAATGGATATCTCAAGTTTTTCTCTTTAAGAAAATTTTATGGTACCAGATTAAATAGAGGGAACTCATACAACTGGTAATTGCATACTGTCAACATTAGATTGCTACAGAGATACTTTAACTTTTTTTTCTTTTAAGACTAGCAATATAGGTATGTCAATATTCTGTTCTTACAGCAGCACTGAATCTTCATTGCCTGCATCAGCTGTTCCAATGATAAGTGTGTTCTATATGGTGGAACACGAGCATTGGCTGCCACTGACAGTCAAAATAAACCAGAATAGAGTAGAAAGTCACAGCAACGCTGCAGAAAGCAATCCTGCCATGTTTAGCAAAGGCAGATTGGTGGGAAATCAGAACATACTTGTTCTGCTGTACATGTACTGCTAAATTTTCAAAAGTCCTATTTGATTCCTGCTGTGGATATGTAGATAATTATACATATATGCATGCATATGTGCTTGAGTCTGTATGTGAATTTACAACAGAGAATTTGGGGTGAAGGTATAAACTTTGCAATTGTCTGCTTTTCACCAGCACAGCAATGTTAACCTGCAGCAGCAAATTGATTAAGCTGATCAAATGAGGTGATTTGGAAGCTCCCACTAGGCAATGGTGAGGGATCCATAGCTCAACAAATGATGAATAATGCAAAAGGTCCAACGTGTTGACATGTTACTTAATCACATTGTTAATGCAACCATGATACAGAAATTTCGGGAGGGAAATACAGACACATCTGAAGCAATATGATGGTTATCTAATTCCATATTTCAAAAATGTCAGAGACTGAATAACAATCTGAGTGTGATTTACAAATAATAAGAGCAAAGAATGGCACACCATCTTGAGAAGATAAGAGAAAATGTTAAAAGATAAGCATGATAATGTGTTTGACAAAATGTTAATAAAAAAGCACTGAGACCATGGTATGATTATCTCAGTGCTGTCCTCTTTATGACTCACAGTCTGTTGTGAAGGACCTGGGTAAATTAGCATACATAAGAATAAAAAAATATTCAGGAATATAGCTTGGCATCAATTAAGATTGATAGATTGATTTTTGAGGTGATATTAATAGTATACAAGGAAGACACATCCTCTTTTAAACCTGAAGTTCTTAATAAAGTTTCCAGTATATTTCCAATGAGCACAGAGTATATTTTGCCACCTAAACTTTAGGAACCAACCTTAAAATCTGCTGGGGGAGCCAGATCACACACATCTGTATTATAAATTAAATATGAAGAAAGAAGTTTTAATAGAATAGGCACCATCACTGTTCCTAAAAAAGCAGAGGTAAATGATCACTGAAAGAAATATAGGAATTTATTTCACTGTAGAAAATAATCTCCTGCTAACCTCTGTATTCTAGTGAGTGTTTTAGCAAAGCTCCAGAATCAAGAGCCTCCTCCATACATACAAACATCACTGCATTCATGGCACAATTAAAATAAGTAATTTCATTTTTTTACATTTAAGGAGCAAGGTTAAACAGCTTTGTTTGAACTCTAGTTCAAATTATCCCACCACTTATCAAATGCTTTTACTGATATCCATCAGTAATGACAAATGTTAACATATGTATTATATCTTGTGTTAGTCCTATCTGTGAAAACCTATTTTCATTTTACTTGAAAAGTTTTAAAAATTTATGTAGTTCATTTGTAACTATTTTTTACAGACTCTCGAAACCAATTTATTGTTAAGTGTTTTTTTTTTTTTATAATGCAGTTTTCTGATGTTCTAAATTCTATATCAAAAGTAACATATTTTGAAAAGGGAAAAAATATTTTTGATTTCCACTTGAGCTCAAACCAAGTGTCTAATATAAATCCCTTGTGTATTGTTAAATTGTATTTTAAAGTCCAGATTGTGCCAGTTTTTACTGGAAGTGTTTATGAAAGACTTGGCATTTCAGTACCTACGTGATCAGCATACTTGACAGTTTATTTCTCTGCAACACCCACACCAGATATTGTGATATTTAACTGATTGTTGTTCTTGGGTAAACAGGTTATTATGAGAGACAAAAAGCAGCCTTCAAGTAGTAAAGAATTAAATACATTACAATAGGCTAAAAGGAAAGTTTCGTTGAAAAAAAGCAACTCAGAATTAAAACTTTTCTCTTTTAAAATTTTTTTTAACTAAAAAATGTCATTTGAGTGCAAAAGAAAGAGCTGGAGAAGTAAAGGAATATAAAAGATTGCAAAAAACCCCAAAATATTGTATAATAACAAGGGAGATGATTTAGAAAGACACAAGGCAGTCTGTGGAGTTGGGTTAATGATAGACAGGCAAGGTGAAAATAAAATTAAAGAGATTAAATGTCATAAAATCATCCATTTCAGGAGAGAAAGATAAAATTAAGACCACAGAGAAATGAGGAGAAAGAAATATTTTCTGTAGCAAACTCATGAACTCTCAAGGAAGGCAGCTGAGGGGAGGGCTAAGGAATTGATGCATTTTCAATGTGACAGAGTGAGTGAACAAAAACTTCTGAAGAGGTGTGAAAAACCACAGTGTAGGAATTCACAGGCCAAACAATGCTATAGCAATGTGAATGAGTTCCTGAATATGCTAACCCAAGACTAGAATAACTTTAAAAAAACTTATATTGTGATTTGTGTTACCTAATTCACAAAAAAAAAAAAAAGAAAGAATAGATTTTTCAAAATATGGTAATGGAGATAACCTATGTAATACAGAAAATGATACATTAGGCTACATTGACATTTTGCAAGATTTATATTCATGACTACTAAAATAGTAGTAACAGCAACGTTTTTATCTCTGCACATTAAATCATGCCTTCATTATCCTAAACACTTTACCTTCTTGATGTCTTGGGTAACCAGCTCTCCCCAAAGGCACAAGCTGATCTATGATCTTTTCTGCTTCTGGGCCTCACACTGGTCACACCATTTACTTCTTGCCACAAAATCTGTATTTGAGAACTCACTGTGTGAACTGTACTTTGGTGTTATCTCTGGCAGAGTGTCTTGTGCACCAAGGATGTTTCTTCCTGATCTGCATTTAGGTGTTGCAGGGAGTAGCCAGAGGGATTTTCAGCAATATGGTTAACTACAAGTGACATAAAGAGCCTTATTCCCCAAATCTCTGTCATGGTAGCTTGACCTGTCTGAAATCACACTGGTTTGTGTAAACCTTTATGGCCCACAGGAACTGAAGTGGCTTAGCTGTCTCACTGCATCCATTTCAGCAATCTCTTTTCTATGACAGAGTGTGTCCATACTGTTAATTTTCTTTGCACTGTATCTCTGTTAAGGCTCTTGCTCTTTTGC
The DNA here is from genome assembly GCA_024362935.1 of Setophaga petechia. Taxonomy (NCBI): domain Eukaryota; kingdom Metazoa; phylum Chordata; class Aves; order Passeriformes; family Parulidae; genus Setophaga; species Setophaga petechia. Next base: position 13,761,780 of record JANCRA010000013.1, read on the forward strand.
ATCCTCTCTGCTTCATTCACACTTGCTGACTATAGGGATTCCTTCTGCAAAAATTACTTCCCTCCCAGAGGATACCTTGGAAGTGTTAAGAGGTCATTTGCACGAGGACCTACCTCAGACTGACAGGATGGATGCTCACAGAAATAAGCTCAGGCCCAAATCTAGCTCAGCAGGCCATGCACTTTCAAAAACCCTTATCCAACACCTCCTGCAAAGAAGATTACTGTAATTCCATGGAAATTTGGCTGGCTGTCACATAGCTTTCTCCTTTTTTTAATAGCAAATGTTATAATTTTCTACTTTTTTGGCTGAAGAGAAACCTGCAATCACTCTGATGCTGACAGGAGTTCCAGATGAGTGCTAGAGCAGACCAAAGTTTGAAGTAATGGAAGCTTTCTGAGTCCCTTGCAATCATGGAGGAGCTGAAGGAGGAACACACATCAGGAGATCACCTGGTCCAATAATCTGCTCAGAGCAGAGGCAGACAGAGCACCTTGCCCAGAACTGTGTCCATCCTTGGAGACTCCACAATGTCTCTGGGCAACGTATTCTAGTGTTTGACTGTCCTTACATCGATAAAATTCTGCTCCAGAATAATCAGTCCCAAAAGTCACAGCCTCCCTTCATATATCAGAGGCTTCAACACCCTTTATCATCCTAGTTCCTCTTTGCTGAATTCTCTCCAGCTGTATGCCCATGCACTTCCTGCAGTTCTACACTTGCAGAGCTGAATTCTCCCTTGGGAACTCAGCTGAGCCAAGGTCTCTGATGGGCTGGGTCACTGGAGTGGCAGGGGAAGTTGCCATTCCAAGGAGTGCACCAAGATTACAGCGCACACAGATAGTCCTCAGCAGTCCTGGTTGCTGCTGGAGCTAGCCAGCAGTCATGGCCTTCTGTCACAGCTCTCCCAACTGAGGCCCATCTGAAAGTCTTTAAGAACTTGGAGGTCTTTAAGGACTATGACACTCCTTTGAAAAGCCCAGAATTTGTTCCCAGGACATGTAGAAAAGGGGCTCAGAGACTACAGCACACTGCTCTGGTCTGCCTTTGGTAGCTGCACTCTTCTCTAGCACACTGCAGAGAAGGTGTGGGTGCTCACAGCAGTCCTTTGGCCAATTCTGCATGCTTGAGAATTTCCTCATTACACATGTGCCTGTGTCCTTCTCTCCTAGAACTCTACCCATGTATTATGTATAACTGGATATTCATTGAACCAAGAAACACAGACTTTTAACTAAGGTTAAAGGTACATGACTGCTGCAATGATAATTTGTCTGCAGTAGGACAGTGGAGAGGGATACAGCTACCTCAGCTACAGGCTGCCAGCTGAGAACTAAACACAGGTTTCTCTGACCAAAATACTCTGTATCTGCTGCTCCCACATGATTTTTCTGTAACCAGTTGGAATTCCTGCAATCTAGAAATTCTAAGTTTCTTTGTGGCAAGTCAGGATAGAAACTTTTAGCTGCCAATTTCTTGTAAACGTATTCTCTCTTCACGATTGTTTTTTGACAATTTGTACTTGAATGATTGAAGGTTGGCTCTAAAGGAGCAAAGAAATAAGTAGCAAAAAATATTGATGGAAAAATAGGATTAAGTTCTGTTTATCATTCTTCTAAAATGAAAAGGTGTTAAGGGTTCCAACTTAGGTAAAGTTAGATAAGGCAATTATGAAGAGATTCCATATTTTTTGCTAACTGAAAATAAACACCATTTTCTTTCAATGTACTGTTCCATACATTTTCCTTTTCCTTTTGGCAATTTGCACTTTCCTGAAGAATTTCAGAAGAGGTAACTAAAATGAGGAAAATAAGAGAAATGAGGAAATAATGAGGAAAATTGCATTCTAGACTTTCTCCTCTTGCATATAAAAATACCTTATAGGATAAATGTATTGAAAACTCAACATTTCAAATGTGCCTTTTCCATTATTGCATTCTCTAAGCATGTAAAATGAGTGGACATCATCTCATTTTAACAGAGAAGAAAATGGAAGTAATCACTTCAAGGCTGTGTCCAGCTCACATTGGCATAAATGGAACCAAGTTGTGGGTAAAGATGAAAATATATACATTACAATTTCAGGCTTCTGAGTATATGCAGCAAGTTTCACTCTTCAAGACTGGAGTTTTAAGTGGCATCATCTTACTGACAACTGGTTTCACTGCACTTTTCACTGCATGAGTTTGAAAGCTGGAACAAACAAGAATAATAAAATCTACGTCTAAAAATACTTTATTGTAATAAGAATGAATACCAAAAGTTACAGGCACAGTTTAGAGACCCTTCATCCTTTAACAAAAGTCCTAGACTGATTTTATTTTCTCCTTAGTAGTTAGTACATATATTAGACTTCTAATTTAGAGGTTCTAATTTTGACTTTCAGGATTATTTTCCCTTAAAGTCAATCAGGCTTTGAGATTGACCAAAGCAATTAGTAGTTTATTGTTCAGGGACATATGTGGCATACAAAAAATCCAGAAATTGTTTTTAAAAATCCTCCTGCTACTATCTAATCTATTATTATTGACACAATAATACTTTTATTACTTGGAGTAGTATAAAACAAAAAGAATTAAAATAGCCTTTTTGTGGAGCTTTTGAATACTTTATATTACACTCACAAACATCAGCATAACAACCAATTTCATAGTAAATATGTGTAGATAAGATGAGGCTTTACTGGTACACTAAAAGTAGTGACTTTGGGACTGAGAAAATGCAATAAAGATCAAACACCCATATTCTTTGCCTTTTTCAGCCTTGTGTTGTAGGTTTTTTCTTGAGACTTTCCTGCTAGATGGAGTTACCATTATCAGCTTTACTGCCTGCTGCTCTCAGGTCTGCACATGGAGAGGCTCCCATGATCATTTCTGAACTTTCTCACTACATTTACATTGGTTTTTATAAATAGTACATTTTGGCTGAGCTTTATGTTTTTCTGTCTCCCTACTTACTTAAAGGAGCCCTCAAAATTTGCCATGAAGGTGTTTCCAGTTTGGCACCCATATTACACACAGCCATTTCTCTGGCATAGACAATGGGTAAAGAATACCCAGGGATTCAGACGTAATCTATGAGTCAGCCTAAGTTGACAAAAAAAAATTGTGAACACTGCATTAAAAAGAAGGGCTCTGGATGATATGCAAGGGTTAATTTTACTCAGAACATATTTTCATTCCCGTGTTCCACTAGAGGTGGTGGATCGCAGCCCATGGCCAAGCACTAAAGGTTTTTTCCCTTATATGTGACTATTTCATACATCAGTTATTTTGAAAAACAGCATCTCTAAGCCTTGAAGTGTTCTCCTTATGTAAACATGTTGAAGGTCATGGGAAATCTGTGTCTTCAACAGTGCCTTTTTCTTTTCCCCCCCAGTACTTACCTCCAAAGGTCCTCAGCTGTACACATTGCTCTCATGCCATTGAGTAGCTAGGAGAGTTTGCTCCACTGGAGCATCTGCATCCAGGTGAATAAGTGTTCCCTCCACCCTTCCTTGAAGCTTCTGAATGTTGAAACATTAGTTTCAGGTTCATTTTTATTGGCACAAAACTAGAAGCGATGTATGCACCTCTTGTAGGTGTAGGTCTTCTTTTTATTAGGGTAATATTTTGAGCACTCTTCCCAGGAATTTCTAAAGGATTTTCTCTCTTGTTCAATGGGCAGTAGTTAGTATTGCAGCAAATACATGCTGTTTTTAAGAAAATAATAGATACTTAAATTATACAGATATTGTTACAGGTATTTTACTTAATCAAATTGCCCCTTTTTGCTTGTGTGTAAACAAATGTTTAAGAAGAAATAGCTCTGGTTATTTTTTAACTGAAAAGCATGGCATATATTTTTATGCTAAAGAAAGCAGTATTTCCACATCTTAATCTTTTATGGCTTTCTTGTTAATGTTAGACACATTTTAGAATACCTAAGACATACTTTGTTGTCTTTGTGGTAGCTCTAGGATTTGTTAGTCATAATGACATAAAGCTGATAATTTTTGCCTTCTTTAATTTTCCAGCCTGCCTACACTGTAACCCTTTAAGACTTTTTCTCTTTTAAAGTTTAAGTATGGGTAGCTCAAGCTGTGTTCTTGTACAAATATCATTGTCTGGTATGAACTTGTAACTTTACAATTCCTTCTGTTTCCTCTTAATCTCTGGACAAGATCTAATGTAAAGTTTCCTGCTGACAGAGCAGTGTTCAATGCTATCCTGAATCTCAGAAAAGGCATATTAGGCGTGTGATTATGATGCACCTTTTAAACTGTTTTATCTCCATTATTCTGATGACTTAATAAGCTTTGCTAATATTTTCTAAAGTTTTTCTGGTGTGCTCCTAACAGGTGTGTCTTTACTGGCTGTTCTGAAGCCAGTCCCAGCCCTCAACCACCCCAGTCTCCTCTCATCACACATATTCCAAACATGTCACCTTGAATGAGGATAGTTTACAACAATATTCATTATAACTAGACCAGATTTTGTTAATCTGCATGTGGTAGATAAGTATGTTCTTCTTCAACAAAATAGAAGACCACTGCAGTGAGCCTATCAAGGTATTGATTGACCGATGGGTTTATGGATGAGATTGACACCCCTGAGTAGGAAATACTGGAGGATACAATCTGTGATGGAAATGGTGGTCATGGTTCTTCACTTTACTAAGGATGCTGACTTTTATGTTTAGCTCTATACTATCAGAGCATCCCAGAATCCCAGAACAGATTAGGTCAGGCTGGAAGGGACCATAGTGGGTCACCTGGTCCCAGCTCCCTGCTCAAAAGGGTCATCCCAGAGCACATGGCACAGGATTGCATGCAGTTGGTTCTGGAATATCTCCTGTGAGGGAAGCTCCACACCCTCTCTGTGTGATCTGTTCCAGTTCTTGGTCACTGCACAGTGAGGAAGGTCTACCTCCTTTCAGGTGGAACTTCCTGTGCATCAATTCCTGCCCCTCGCCCCTTGTCCCATTGCTGGGCACCGCTGAGCAGAGCCTGGTCCCTGCTCTGACCCCTCCCTGCAGGCACTGACAGACACTGATGAGGTCCCTTCTCACTTGCCTCTTCTCAAGCTGAACAGCCCCAGCTCCCTCTGCCTGTTCTCTATTTTTTGTTCTATATCTAATCTTGTTTCTTTTTTGGAAGGTTTGTTTTCCCATAGGAGAAGCTACCAATTTTCATTGACAGTGTTGTATAAATTTCACTGTGGGATGTCATTAGATAGAAAATTCAGATACCTTTTTCACATGTTCACTTTTCTCTTTGGTTTTCTGCAATTCTTGGTGTGTGGGAAACCCAAAATTAGTCACAAAGGATGGAAGTTTATGTATTTTGCCATTATATTACTGTGAGTTTCCTTTTGTAAAACATCATCTTATGTTTTATCTCACATTCTAGTACAAAGCTGGAAAAACATGAGATGAGCAATAATATTCTGCTTGACTGCAACCCAGTGTTAGTGTAATAACAAACTCTGTTGGCTTTGCTTTTGCAGCTTATGGTTTCAAGCAGGTTGGTGGAAAACATGAAAAACAATGAATGGAAATGTAATACAACAGTATGAGAAAAAACAAATGTATTTTTTAAAGTAAGTCATTGCTCACAAGCTGCTTAATGGTTTATGCTGAAGTTAGAAACATGCTGATAGGAATGATACAGTAGGTTTAGAGTATTCAGCCTTCAAATAGGCTTCCAAAATGTTTTACTTATGGCTCTTATAGAAATTGTGGTCTCACAGAGTGATTGGGAAGGTTATGCATTAGTAACCAGGTTAAAAAATAGGGAGAAATTTAGGAATATGCACTTGTTTCTCAGAGTTTTGTTTTTTTTGGTTTTTTTTTAAAATTGGCAATACCATTTGGTGCTATTTTTATTCCTCTAAAGAATGGTCTGGATATTCTAGCAACAAGTCAGCTGGAGGCAAAATTCAGAAAGAGATACTCTCAGTACAGTTCCTGCTAAAACAGTGCCCAGGAGAGGGAGTTCCCCCTCTCACTCCTCCTGTTCCCTGAGGAAATAAGCACCAAATCCCCACCACAGATCTGTTGGTGCCTCATCTCTTGGGCAGGCTAAATCTGCCTCCTCGGAGTGTGCTGGGCTCCAGGGAAGGCCCTTCCTTACCTCCTCCAAAAGGATCTTGCAGCACTTGTACAAAATCCACCTTCTAGATTCTCCACACAGTCTGTGTCATCAAATGTCATCTGCTGCTGATAAGCATTGCCAGATTTTAATCTTTCCTTGCCATTTGACTATTTGTCTGAGTTGTGCTGCCATTAATTAACTCTGCCACTTTTCACCTCACTGTTGCCATTTGATTAACTTTTCCATTGCTGCCTTTTGGATTTTGGCCTGTTTTAAATTCACCGCTGCTATTTCATTAACTTGCTCTGCCATTTAATTTAACTTTTGTCTTTTGATGTGTTCATTGTTGCTAGTGGATTTAACCTCATTTTACCAGACAGCCTGATTTCATCTTCCAGCTCCTCCCCTAGTCCTCAACTCTCCCTGCAGCCAGACATTTCCCTAGTTCCCTCACAAAGGTTTCCTCATCTCTTTAATAATTTTTCCTTCCATTTTTTGATCTTCTATTCTGGTTAATATGTATTTCTGGAAGCATCAAATTTATCATGTTGGTGAGGTTATTTTGTTTATTTGCTCTTAGGGTGTTTTTTAAATTTTGGGTTGGTTTTTGTTGTTTGTTTTTTTTTTAATGTTTTCTTTTAATGTTTTTTTTAAATTTTTTTTTATGTTGCTTCACCAGGTAACAACATAAATTTATACCATGAATGCCTTGGTCCTTCTTATCCTTTGGACATTTCTACATGCTGCTCACATGTAGTTTTATTGCTCTGGGTAGGTTGTATTGAATCTCTGAAAAGTAGTCTTTGAAGATAGAATTTTGTCCCCAAAACATCATAATAATATATCCAATATAATATATTTTTGTCAGAAAAATTAATTATCTGATTTCTGTAGATCCTGGGATATGTCTAAAGTACTCACTCCATCCACCATGTAATTACAGTTTTAAATGAGAAAATTAATAAATATTTCTTTATTTTATAGGACACTTTTGTAAAAGTCCTTTCCTGTTGTCCCTGAATCTTTTTAAAACTGCAGACTAGTTGGCTCTGCTGCCACATCCTCTTACCTCTCTTTATATATTCTTAGTTTTTGTTGGTTTTTTTTTTTTTTTTTCCACAAATAGGCCCTCTTCTTGTCATTTAGCTGTTAATATGGACTACCCTTACAATCTGATCAGAGGAAAAAATAATACATACACAATGGGAAAAAGAGAAAATTACTTTTTAAGCTATGAAAAGGGCTATGTTATGCCATATATTCTTCCAGAAAAAAAAAATTGTTCATTTCAGAACCTAGCATTACTTTTGAGAAGTGGAAGGAAGTTTGGTGACAATTATGGATCTAAGTTTATTGATTACACAATTCTTTATTAATCTTCCATAGTGATTTTTGAATCTTCTTGAAATTTCAGAGGCAATGAAGAGCATGGAATATTGAAATCCTGTTAAGATTTATTTATTTATTTATTAACTTAAACTAGCTTAGCTTACCTTCTTTAGGTTTCTATGGTTATTATTGAAAATTATAGCTAGATCACCATTTAAAATGACAAGTATAAATCTTAAAATGTCTTCCACACTTCCACCTTCCTTTAGTTGAGTTATCACAAGAGTCTGAGGGAGAACTCTGCTTGCAACAGGTAAGGTTTCTCAACATAGGTCTTCAACTCATTGTCAGAGTGACATACTCTTCTTTGTATACCAGTTAGACTGGGATATGACTTGCTTCTCTTTTTCCTCCTATTCCTTCCCAAATATAAACAAATTTTCTTCAAGTTTTTTTTTTTTTCTTATTAAACAGAATTTATATTTCTTCATTTTGCAACACAAGAGATGAGAAGTGCACAGGGCATTCATCCCCTTGTGATGTTTAGAACTCAGCCTGGTAGCAGTCTGAATGTCCATTCATCACCAGCTATGAGGTGAGCTCTGACACTGTCAAAACCCAGCTATGAGGAATGGTGACTTAATTTAGGAAGAAGTCTAAATGGCAATCAGCTAACCCACTAAGCTCACCCTAGTCCTCAGAGCTGTAGTCGCACATTAGAAATTTATATTTGTTTATGTGCTTTATTTAAAGAATAATAATTAAAAAAAAATAAAAGGAACATGGTGTTGAGCTTAAAATTACTGCATCATCAGTAAAACAACACGATGGTCAAATTAAAACAAAGTCTGAACCAAATATTAATGAGCTATGTGTGTAGGATTAAATCACCAGAACTTCATGCTGGTATAGGATGTAGTTTCAGGTGGGATTCATATTGTTAAAGCTAGTAAGAAATGTTTGACTCAATCTTACACAAAGATTAAGGATAAAAATCTTTACCCCTGACTAGTGAAAATAGCCTTTTTTACAATAAAGGCTGTTCCTAGCACAGGATGTGAGTCATCTGTTCTGAATTCAGTCTGACAAAGGGAGAGTACTGAGAGACTGTAGATGAAGGTGTTGTATGGAAATGAACAAGTACAGAGAGTTCAGATTAATATTTTTAACTAAAATGTCACCATTATTATATGTTGGTCTTTCAAAAAGAGTTACCTTACTCTACTTTTACCCAACTCTATCAATTTTTGTTTTGTGCTTCCTCCTAAGTCTAAATTAGACAAAGTGATTTTTGAATGGTGCTATCTTTTCACTCAATTCCATGTCTTCCAGCAGGAACTCACTATCAGTTTTTGAAAGTCTGAGGTGCTTCTTAAATTGGATGGAACTCTTTTTGAATTGAAGATATAACAAACTCCTTATGACTCCATTTCAAAAGCAAATGAACCTGTATGCTGAATTACAATGTGACAGGTAATGACTCTAAAAACAAAAGAGTGAAAGTTCCAAACATCTTGTGTTTTGCAGTTCTGGGATCTCTTATTCCTGCGGCTGTAGCTCTCTGTGAGAAATGGCTACTCACTTTTTGTAGTTTAGGAAGGTTTATTAAACCTTATCAAAAATACAACAGAAGACTGAATAAAGAAAAAAGGTTACAGCGTTGGGAGGAAAAGATTTTCCCCACCATGTTCTCAGCCCCTTCACAATGGAGGTTTTCCCTTTTTAACCCTTTAACCCCTCCCAAGGTTCTGTGCATCAACCCCTTCTTTGCTGTCCAGTGGTGGAGATTTCCTCAGATCCTGGTTGGAGGTCAGATGTCACCATAGTGACAAGCTGACCCTCCCAGATGTCCCAAATCCAGCTGTCCCTTGATAAACACACAAGGGAGTAAAACATAACTATAAATCTATAAAATTTTTCTTAACCTATATACAAGATATTTGTCTATTAATCACCAGAGTCAATCATCGTATTACTCATCTATCACACTCTCCATCAATACAAGGGCTGGACCAAAGTTCTAGGTCCCAGAGCTGGTCTCTTATGTGGCAATTGCTAAGACTGGTGTGCTTAATGACAAGGATTATTACTTACTACTCTGACAAGGAAAGTAGCAACAGGCATTTCAGATGTTACTGGTAGAGCTAAACAATGTTTTTTTCTCATGAATAGTGTTGACCCTGATAGAGGACTTTTACTGCTTACTCTGTTCCCAAACAACCTTCACAGCCTTAACCAGTTCAGTGAGTGAAGATGCTAGAAACACTGCCAAGTTTAACACTCAGAGCAGGCAATTCTCTATCCCTGTGAAATTTTTCCATTTGGTATGACAGTGGCCTGGAAATAGCCCCTGTTTTAGTTACAAATCATAGGTGCTCTATCTACAAAGTACCTGTGAAGTTGTTTTTTAGCTGAAGTAAGCAGACCAGTAACCCCTTCCTGTTGCTGTGATTATTGGTGTAAGATACTTCTCCCTAAACTATTAATAGTTCTCTTGCTTGTGCATTTTTTTCCATAATCTACAAAAGGCAAATCTGGGAAAGATGAACCATTTTGTATATCTTCACAGTGTATTTTAATATATATAATATAAAAACGTCATTCCCAAACTCTCACTTGATCCTACTTATATCCACTTGCAGATTAAATGACTGCTCAGGATCTAATAATTTGCCTTTCAGTTTGGAATTAATTTATTGATATCATGCAGATAACAAAATGTATTAGCAATAAATCATGTACCTCTGTGAAATGTATGTGATGATAAGTTAGTTAATCATTCCCTCTCATTGTATAAGATCAGCATGCAAATAACAAAACAGTGAGAGGCTCAAGACATATTTTAATACTGAATTTTTACTCATTTCCAAAAAGACTGGCCTAATCAAAAAATATATTTTTAGAAGTTTTCTGAAAAAATTGAAAAGTCTAGACATATATGGAAAAATCATACCATCTTCCTAGAAACACATCTATAGACATGTGAAAATAATACCTGGTTTCAGCTACGGTAGAGTTCATTTCTTCTCAGTAGCTGTTGCAGTGATGTGTTTGTACTCTTTTGGTTAACAAAAGATATCTATAAAGTTGTTTGACTTTGCATAGACATTTCTGAAAAAGTTAGTCAAGATTACACTTCAGAGAACACATAATCTATTTCTTCTCCCCTTGTGCTTTACAAGATATGGTTTAGAAGTGAGGGGGAGCAAGTACATAGCCAAAATTAACCCAGGGATATTTGCAAGATTTATAATATGGCTCTTGAGCAGGCACTAAGGGACAAAATCAGACATTCTTTATCAGGATATTGAGTCAGAGATTTATAATATTGTATTAGCAAGCTGTATTCATCCCTGTCTTTACTGAAATGAAAAATTAGCTTTTTTTTTTTTTTTTAAACTTTCCTTTTGGTAGAATTCCTGATGTTCACAAAGATACATAAGGTGTGTATTTTTCCTGAACTAACTTAGTTACATTTGCTCTGCAAATTAAAGAGCTAGTCATGAAATTTAATTGAGTCTTATCAGTGTAGTATGTGTAGGAGATGGATTATTTTTCTGTGTAAAAGAAAATACCTTAAAAATAAACAGCAAAATTGTTGTGGATTTAGCAGATTTAATTTTTTTTAGTTGATGTGCGTGGGAACAATCCAACTGTATTATGATTATTCAGGAAAATTATATTTAGATCATGTTTGTATTTTGATGTCTGTGTAATCAGATCATAATCAAATAATTGAATTTGAACATATTTCTTATCTCCCCAGTGTACACTACCGCAGGGAAGAAAATGAGCTATGAAATCTATCATGTTGGGGAGAGAAGGCTCATCCCAGAGATAACAGCAATGCTGTATGACCACTCAGAGAGCGTGAGGCTAAACCTGGGGATTACAGTGGAACACAACAACATGATGTTGAGAGGTTTGCTACTGAAAATATTACAGTTTCTGCTCCAGAATGGGGAGCAGAAGGATTTCAGAAGTGCTAAGCAGCAGCCTCAGTGTTCCCTATAAAGTGTTACAGTTACATAGGAGCTTAAATTGTGCTATTCTTAGTGAAGTCTAAGCTGAAATCAAAGGTGTTGCTATAGCTCCGAGAGGACCTAAATCTGCTGTGTGTAGCAATACTTTGCCACCTGCAGTAGGAGCTTTTTCAGGCACTACTCGTAATAGGAAAGAGGTAAGTGTAACCAAGACTCTTTGAGAAACAACTTTGAAGGTATTAATGAGACTTTCCTGGATTAATTTGGCATGTGAATGTTAACAAAATTGTAATTGGATTTATAGTAATTTGTGCATTCAGCAGAGTATTATTTTACTTAGTCCACCAACTAATTCTTGACTTTTCTTTGCCAGTAACAAGAATTTGACTCAAACACAGTTGACACAAAATTAGCTTTTAGCTTGTATTATAAACTTTTTTCCGAAGGCCATTGACAGGAAGAGTCCTACTCAGAGTAAACAGACAGAAATTCAAGTGCCTGGGATATATTCAGCAGTGACTTGTTAAAGTTGATTGCTTTGGACTTAGATGAGAGGTGAATGGGGACTTGACAACTTAGATTTTCATGGAAACATGGAATGGCCTGGCTTGGAAGAGACTTTAAAGATCACCCAGTTCCAATCCCCTGCCATGGGCAGAGACATCTTCCACAAGATCACGTTATTTAGAGACCCATCCAACCTGGCCTTGAACACTTCCAGGGATGGAGCACCCTCTGCCTCTCTGGGCAACTTGTGCCAGTGCGCCACCACCCTCAGAGGAATTTTCTTTCCTAATATCTAATCTGAAACAACCCTTTTTTCAGTTTGAAGCCATTTCCCCTTGTCCTGTCCCTCCAGGCCTTTGTAAATAGTGTCTCTCCATCTCTCCTGTAGGCTCCTTTTGGGAGGCCACTGCAAGGCCACAATTAGGTCATGCCAAAGCCTTCTGTTCCCCAGGCTGAACAATCCCAATTTCTTAAACCTGTTCTCATAGCTGAATTACGGTTTCTTAGTTCTGCTTTCTTCCTGTTTTATGCACTTACAACTGCTCTTTAACCCAGGTTTTTAGTCATTCTAGGAACTGAGAATATTATAGCCATCACCATGAAAAACAAGTAACTTCTGAGTGCTCTTTACCCATCACATTATGTTAATTAGCAATACTATAAGCTCTGCTGAAAATTAGCAAAGTTCGAAACTTTCAGATGGGAGTGATTTTTCTCTCAAATAATTTGTCATCATATCTCAGCTATCATCAATATTATAATTGTTTCAGAATTAAAAAAAATGTGGAAATGGTCTTTTCTTGTGTTGTTATGTATAGGAAAGATTTTATTTTGAATCTTCAATTCTTACATCTATAAAGTATATTTTAAAAATAAAGGGTAGATGTGATGACTGACTACTACAAATGTACATTTGAAAGACAATATGATCCCAAAAACAGTAATAAAATCATTTTTGCAACTACTTAAAGAGCTAACTTTAATATCTCAGATGTCTGAAAACAATAATGGCTCATGATTAAGCATATATTGAAATTATGTTTGAGAAACTTGTCAAAAAAAATTTTTTTAATTTAATGATTTTTAAGTTTCCCATTGATAAAAATGTTTTTAAACAACATCCTGAGTAGAGTCCTGGTAGTCACTGAAATACCACTTTGTAATCTAACACGTTCAAGATCTGAAAGATGTATGACATTATTCAAAATTGCTGTTGACCTCATCTCTCTTCTTGTTTAAGTCAAAGAGGGAACAAAACATTATCTAACTTCTGCCCACAGAATGGCAGGCATCACAGAAAGGAAAAATTCTTAATTAAAGACAATTATGAAAATGTGGTCAGAAAGATGGTGGTTTCCTCTGTATGGCCTCATCAAGAGCATACACTCAGCAGAGAAACATCACCTAGTCAGAGATGAGATGCAGAAACTGCATTCATGCAGATGCCACCTTGCTCTGCTCTTTAGCTTCTTGCAGTCTTGGGAAGGAAGTCCATTTCCTTTCGGCACTCCTGCCTGACAGTCAGGAGGGAGCTGCAGAGGGGGAAGTGCATGCTGGGCTGATCATTCCTTGGGCACAGCTCTGGCTTCCAAGCACATCTTTAAAAGATCCATAGAAACATTCCTGACCACACAAGCTTCAGCCTGCAGTATTTTCTATATCTGTCCCTAACACACTAACCTTGTTCCAGTTTTCTAAGCAATGTCAACAAAAAGAACAGTAAATCCTTTCTTCACATCATATTGTGCAGACACACTTTAGTTATACAAATAGTCTTTCTCAACTCTTTTATCTTTTTAAAACTTCTGTATGTTCTTAATGTTTATTTTCAGCACGTGTTTTCTTCATTATTCATTATACATAGTTTATTCTAATCAGCATTAGTGTTCTGTTTACCATTATATTTCATTTTCCATACACTTAATTTTATTCACTGTACAAACATCTCTCTGTAACCATTTAATGATTAATATTCTTTATGTAGCTTCTGTGTCTTTGCAACGATTATGGTTATATGCATTCCAAGAAAATGTTTTTCTGTAAATGTTGTTGGTCGTTTTTTTCAGGAAGACTAATAAAACTGGTTAGCAGGCAGAGATCAGCATCTTCAAGTTGGAGCCTTTGCCTATCTTTTTGTCTTGGGCCTGGCCATGACTGTCTTGCAACATTTGTGAAGCTCTCTGCAAACTTTTCCTATTTCCCATTCTTTCTAATCACAGAATCTGTTAGGTTGGAAAAGGCCACCAAGTTCAAGCCCAATTATTAATTTAGTGCCACCAAGTTCATTGCTAAACCATGTCCCTATCCACACCCTTTTTGAACACTTCCAGGGATGATGATTCCACCGTTTCCCAGGGAGGACTTTTCCAATGCCCAGCAACCCTTTCAGAAAATACTTTTTTTTCCCCCAATATCTAATCTTAACATAATATTTATATGATGCTTAGTGTTGAATGAGTTTCATATCTCTTTCCTGTCCAGAAAGATGAATATCCTTCATGAAAAAAGGTGAAAAAACCATTCTGAAAACACAAATATTTATAAAAGTAGAATTTATTCTGAGACACAGATACCTAGTTCTCATCATAGCACAGGAAGTGAACAGGGAATATGTTGGTCTCATTGCTGCACACTCTTTTTATTGCACTGAGCTCTGGTTTTCTGCAACATCTTGGGGTGGTCAGTTGTGCAGGATTTTGTGCTTCAGGTAAAAGTATTTACTATGCCAAATTTTCTGAATGTTAATTCAAGATAGTCTGCTCTTTCCTTAATAATGCGTGAGTGAAAGTGAAACAAAACAATAAAAACCCAACCAAAATAAACTCCAAGAATAGCAAAAAACCCCAAAAATCCCAAAACCTGAAACAAATAGAAGCAACCCAAAGATTTTTATCTTCTTATGTACTAGTTCCTTTACTCCAGAAAGTTCTTCTACTCCACAGTTGTAGTGCAGTTTAACTGCTTAACACTTCACTGAGTTTAAATTTATATTCATTATTACCCACTGTAGCTTCTTTATTCTGCTGGGTTTTCTCTTTCACCTAATCATGGGAAGATGACTAAGTAGCATCAGTTCTTAGACAATGAAATTGAATTATTCTTCCATCCTATGACTTTTGGCTCCTAACCAGAAGGCATACTGATATATAAAGTTTATTCACACAGAGAGATGCTCTCAAGCTATTTCTAAATGCACTTTGACGTACTAAAGTTTCAGATTGGCAGCATGATGTTGCATTCATAATTTATGTCAGATGCTTGTAATCACTGTTGACTTTAGGAGAGTTCATAAGTAACGCTTCACCGTATGTTTTTAATGAATAATTTTATTCTATCTTGTAAATTAATCTTCTCTGGTGTTTACTTAGTTAAAGCAGACTTAAGAAGTGTTGGTATAAAATCAGGCCATCTCAGACAACTGATACAATATGAGCATTATTAATTCATATTGTAGTCTCAGGAAGCTATTTTCTTTGATTTCATTTTTTCCTATTTTGAAAAATTCTTTTGAGGAAAATGTATTTTGAAGTTTCAGGATGAATGATGAAAATAACAGCATCTGATGACCTATTTAATTTTCTCTGTATTCCCAAGTCCTAAAAGAGTGATGTTATGCATGGTTGGAATAAACTCAGTATTCAGAAGGGGTTTCTTACCCTGAGCTTGCATATGGAAGACAGAACTTCTTTTAATATATTCTAATACATTTTTATTTTTCACATCAGAGTTTTTGATTTAAAAATATGTCAAATGCCAAAGTATGTGTAGGTATATGCATATCCAGGTTATAAAACCATCCTTGTTCCAAATACTTTACAACTTCAACAGAAAAGAAAACCATTACAACAAAGAAATTCAGATACAGAGAGATTAAGATTTATTATGCAGATGAGATTAAAATAAATTATGCAGTCCTCTGTTAGCTATGCATGAATTGATAACCAGTGATTTACTTCAAATAAATAATAACCAGTTCTGAAACTTATCCCTTCTTTGGATCAGATTGGTGGATCTGAGCAGAGAATATTTAACCTGAAAAGAACTATGTTGAATTACATCATCTGAGCATGCAGCCCACCTTTTGGTCCAAATAACTAGGCACACTCCCTACCATTTATATTTATTTAGATCTCTCCTCACTACGAAAACACATTCCCTGGTATTTCCTCTTGCAGAGTGGAGATAAGTAGCAGTGACATTATATTTTGCACATAATAAAATAATCTTGCCTTCCATCTCTCTTGTGGTGAAAGACCATGGAGTAAAAATCTATAGTTAGACAACAGAATCATGAAATCATGGAATGCTTTGGGTTTGAAGGGACCTCAAAGATCATCTAGTTCCAAACCCCTCAAGTGGGCAGGGACACTCTCTAATAGGTTGCTCAGATATCCATGCAAACTGACCTTGAGCACTTCCAGGGACGGGCAGCCACAGCATCTCTGGACAGCCTGTTCCAGTACCTCACCACATGCACAATAAAGAATTTCTTCCTAATATCTAACCTAAATTTCCCTTCTTTCAGCCTGAAGCCATTACTCCCTATCACTATCACTACAGTCCTATCACTACAGTTCCTGAGTCCATCTCCAGCTTCCCTGTAGGCCCCTTCAGATACAGGAATATTCTTTGAGGTCTCTACAAAT
The DNA here is from genome assembly GCA_024362935.1 of Setophaga petechia. Classification (NCBI taxonomy): domain Eukaryota; kingdom Metazoa; phylum Chordata; class Aves; order Passeriformes; family Parulidae; genus Setophaga; species Setophaga petechia. The sequence continues at coordinate 13,778,318 of JANCRA010000013.1, forward strand.
CCTTCTCCTCTCCAGGCTGAATAGCCCCAACTTTCAGCCTGGAAGGTGCTCCAATATCCTTATCAACTTCATGCCTTCCTTTGGACTTGTTCCAGCAGTTTCATGTCCTTCAAATTCTGGGACCTCAGCCCTGGATGCAGCACAGTGTGTAGGTTCTCTCACCAGAGCAGAGGCGTAGAATCTCCTCCTTTGACCTGCTGGCCATGGGGCTTGGATACAGCCCAAGATATGTTTGGATTTCTGAGCTATAAGCACGCACTGCTGGTTCGTGTTGAGTTTTTCATCAACCAACACCCCCATGTCCTCCTCCTCAGTGCTCCCAATCACTTTCCACCCAATCTGTGGACATGTCTAGGATTGCCCTGACCTTCTACAAGGTGCAGAACCTTTCACTTGGCCTCTTTGAAATTCTTGACGTCCACACAGACCCACCTCTCCAGCCTGTCAACGTCCCTTGCAACCTATGTCACTTGTGCAGAGCAGGTTTTGGTGGAGAAAAACATATGTGCGCATCCACCCTACTGAACAGCGTTTTAAATTATTAAGGGTTATTTTGCACAATGTTCTTGTCAGGATGTGTGTACCAGCAGTCTCTGGCCAGTCTGACCACCCTGTAACTGTCTTTCTGTGTAGTATTCCTCTGGAAAACCTTCTCTCCCAATTCTTACTTTTTATGAAAAGTACAGAGGACGTGTGAGGGAGAAGGAGTGGTAAACGAGCACAGTGCTGGATGCTCCCTGAGAAGCTTCTCATAGGCTGATAATTGGGGATGCCACAAGTCACCAATTAACTCTTTTCCTGAGAGCTAGTTGATGCAGTGGTCTATGGGTTTCCTTCCTCCTCTTCTCCAAGGTGCTGGCAGAATCACAGCATACCTCTGAAGAGAGTGCTGTTGAAAGCAGCTCCATGCAGTCCATAGGTATTTCCTGGGGCTGCATGGAGTACTCAAAGTGGCAGTGTGGTGGTAAATGTAGGTCCATGATTTGGGGAACGTTTTGCTTAGCACAGCTGTGTTGGGATTATGCTCCCAGCACCACCTTCCCCCCTGCCAATCTCCAGAGAAAGTTCTTGACCGCTTGCAGAGGAGCATAAAGTTAATGACCAGGTGTGCTCCTGTGGCCAGGGCAGCCCAGGGGGGAGAAAGAGATGGGGAGAAAGCTTGCAAAGGAGGGTTGAAGAAGAGGGTGGTTTAGAGCAATCAGAGCCTGCTGGAGCATGCATGGTGCTGGCCATCCTTTATATTGTGCATTTTCAAATACTCAAAATTTGGTTTTTTAGGAAAGAGAATTCTACTATTCCTTTAAATTAAAACCTTAAGGAAGAAGGGTTTTCCACCTCCTGCAAAACTCTTTATACATCACTCAGATTTTCTGAAAAACAGACAACTGTGTATATTAGTGAGTTATAACAAGGATAGTCTCAGAATAAACATATATAATTTCAAAAGTAATTTTCAAATTTAGTCAGCCAGATCCAAGTGGCTATACTTAAATCTCCTACTAAACATTTGGTTTCTAAATCATGAGGCAGAATCATGAACAACAGATGTTTTTTGATGAGGAGTGACTAAGAGCTAAGTACTTCTATGAGATCTGAATATTTTAGACCATGACAGCCTTGTGGGTAGCTGGGCATAATAATTACCCTTCTTCCTCCTGCTCTCAGATCTTGTGCTGGAGATGAGAGTGTAGCTTGTTATGGCTACTCAGACTTTTGTTCTAAATTTTTTTTACATCCCCCTGTAATTTTTTTAGAGACTCAAATTTTATTTCTTCCCCCTACTTCTCCCATCTTCAAGAAGTCTATTTTGGAAATCTAATGAGCTCTTCAGCATTTTTATTTTGTTCTGCTTTGAAGCAAAAGCACTGTAAATCACCTAGAAAATGCTTTCCATGGGAAAATATTTTCCAAGCAGATAAAATTCACCCTTTCGAAAACACTTCTCTCCACTGCCCTGATGCATGCAAATTTTGTTTTACAAACAATGGCTTTGGTTTGAAAATGAAAGAAAAGTTGCACTTCACTGACTGACATTATTTTGCTTTGCTTTATAGAAGACTGTTAGAAGGCTAAAATCATCACTTGCAATTAATTATGTGTCAATGTTTACAGAGGTCCATTCATATGATGGTACAATTGGATAGAGATTGTCTCTTTATAAGTGGGAAAAACAAGGTCTTACTTAGCACTGGTTAAGCTGTACCATCTCAGTGTTAACAGAGGGTTAAATCTACACTGGTAAAAATTGACATGGACGTATTGATTTTGATTAAATATTGATACAAGGCAGATTTTACTCTGTATGTTTTCCTTATCTCAGTGTTTTTGAATTTCTGAGGCTTGTTATGTTAATTGTAGTACTACTTAGATTTGATCATAACTACCAACAAGAACTAGCTTGAATTTAACCATGAGAGTGATGCTGTCATTCACTGACTAGAACTTTATGAGTGACATATCTTTTATGTAGAAAATGTCCTATGGCTTCCTAGCTTTGCCTTTGCACTGTCAATAAGGTAGGATTCAGGCACTTGGTGTTCAAAAGAATGGGAGTCAGCTACACCTTCAGCACTGGAGATTGATCTGCTAGAGCAAACAGGTTATAGACCCTCCTGATGCAGTGATGGGTATTTGTGTAAAATTAAAACTCAGCCAACGCCTGCAGCACATAGTGAACTAACAGTTAAAAATGCAGAAGTATTAGATTAGTTATACCTCATGTGGACAGTTCTTGATTTCATGCTGAATATTGTTCACATAAGAAACGTGACAATATTCACTGTCGCACAGCAAATGTATCTTTTCTGTTCTTTTCAGTTCCATCACAAAAGAGCATTTATTGAATATTTCTATGATATTAACTACTGTTAAGTCATAAAAGAAAACAGTAGACTCCTAGCAGTAAAACAATGCACAACTGAAAAAATTATTCAAATTCTGAAAAGTTGAACCATGTCCAAACTTTGGCGCAATCTCAAGTAATGCAAAATGGCAAAAAGTCTTGCTAGAAATCTTGCAAATATAGAGTCCATCTTATTAAGGGTGTGTGATTAACAACATAGATGTTTGTAAAATGGAGGGTCTACTGGAGCTTTATAATTTTAGTGCATCAGTTAGATAGTCACTTGATGCAATTAAATTACTCTACTTGATAGAGCAGGCAGCAAAATTTTAATGGGCATTTGCCTTCTACATTTTCCTCTTGAGATGGAGGTTTTTAATAGGAAACATTGTGGGCAGAAAATCTAGGAAGGAGCAATGTACCATAAAACCGGAAAGTAGCTTGTCTTGCATCATTTGGTTTTCTGCAAATACTGCTTCGTAAGTGTACAGAAAAAAAAAAAGAAGAAAAATAGAAAAAGTACTCTTAAAAATATAATGGGGTAATAACAGGCTTTTAAAAATCTGCAGACTGTCTTTTCCAAATTCCTCTCCCAATCATGTCTTAAATATTTTTTCACAGAGAAAATGTCTGCAAGATTGATGGAGTTCCATTCAATAATCATATGTTGATTAGCATATGCTTAATAAAAAGCTTCTTAACACATGCTCCATTCTAAGCATGTCACTCAGAGAAGTTATAACAATATTGATGTTTTCTTACTGTGACAGAAACATAGGTACACTGGTTCTGCAGTTTTAAAATCATCTGTAAATAAAAATATAAGAATTAATTCCACATTTTTATTTTATAAAATAGAGATTAGAATGAGTCACAATAATTCTTCTTGCTCCTATTCATTCGAAATTAAAGTATTGAACTGGTTTTTTCTCATAAATGCCACTTAAAGTGATGCTTTATTGCCTTCAGCTATGAAAGAGGACAATACATTTTAATTTGTATTGCTATAATTTAGCCTGAAATTTTATTTTATTTTTATATAGTCTCCCTGGTCAGGCACTGTGATGATGATATTTTGCTGTTCAGAATTCAGGACTCCAAAAATACTATTTTGGCCAGAGTAATGTGACTGGTGATGCAAGATTTGCAGTTCTAACAGGTGTTATTTTCTCTCTGTAACTTCCACCAATCTCATCATAAGAAGGCCTTATCATACTTTTTTTAAATTTTAAATGAATTTCAATATAATTTTTCCTCAATTAATTTCCAGATATATGATACAGATAATAGCCTGACTTTGGACTCATTTAACTTTCACTGCAATCCCAAATCCTTTAGCTGATGGAAAACAGCAGTACCTTAATCCCATTTTATCCTTCAGGAGATTGACATTCTCTGGTTCCATTTGATGACAATAAAAAAACATGAAAGGCAGAACAAACTCATATTGCTGTGGGCAATTACTTTTGATAGAAATCAATCCCTGTCATTTTCAGGGAGCAGGTGTCCTTTGCCTGGCTATCACGTGCATGCCATGTGGTTATGAAGTGAGCACTGAGTTTTGGCAAGTCCAGACTTGACTTTAAAACATCAGCAGAAATAGCATGTGCTTGGTTGGCATCCTCAATCTTCTGGGACTTCTGAGATGTGCTCAGGCACATCATTCTTTAGTTCACATCCTCTTCTCTCAAGACTATCAAGTTCCTCCTTGCTCAAGATCATCCAGCATTTTTTTTCTTGGCAGCAGGACCAAAACTTCTACAAACAGGCATACCCAGACCCTAGCCTAGTCTAAATGAAGTATATAAAGAAAAATGGAAATTAGGTTTTTAGGATAATGCATGTACAAATTTAGAAAAACAGGATATCTTTCTAGAAATACAGCTCTTTTCAATTCTCAAGGCTCGCAAAGCTTCATTTTAAAATTATGCTGGCATTTCTTTATCTAATTTTTCCTGGGTTTTGTACCAATTTTAAATAAGTTCTGGTTCAAAATTGAGTAGCATTCAAAGAAAGCAAAAGTAAATACTCATCACATTTGTTGCAGCTCATTAGCCTACTCCTGAGCTAATTTTGTTTTTGATATTTTCCTAATCCTTGTGGGTATACAGAGGGTTTTTATTAATTCCAAAAATACTTTCAAACCTACCTAACACTGTTTTATGTGAAAGCTAGTGGAGAATCCTTCCATTTTCTGATTGCTTGCAGTGAACAACCCAGCAGCAATCAGAAAATGTCCATCATTATAAGGAATGCCCATGGAGATACTCACTTTGAATTGCAGTTTTTTCACAGAAAAAAAAAAATTTAATTAGTTTTGGTTGTTTGTTTTGTGTTTGGTTGGTTTTGGTTTATTTTTGTTTTTTGTTTGGTTTGGTTTTTTGTTTTGTTTGGTTTGGTTTGTGGTTTGTTTTGTTTTGATTTTTTTTGCTTTGGTTCTCTTTTATTTGTTTGGGTATTTTTTGTGGGGGGGGTTGTTGTTTTTTTTTTTTTTTAACTAGGCAGTTTTCACAAAGATTTTCCAGAAAGACAAGTCTTTCTACATCCATTTTGAAGGTCATTATTATTTCTTCTACCCCCAAGAAACCTTTTGAAAGGTTAGACACATTTTAGTTGCACTTTCTGGGCTTAAGCATTCCTGTTCTCCTGCAAAGTTCTTGTTTTCTTTCAGTTCACACGAAAATTTTGTTAGAATTTTTAACAACTCCATACAAAGTATTCACCCCAACCACCCCTATGATATAAGGTGGTTACAGGACTTGAAGTCAGATGTACACCTATTGGAACCACTGGAAGAACCATCCCACATATCAACCTCTCCACAGACATACAGATTGTTCAGAACCTGAATGTCCACAGGTTTTATATTTTTTCTACTAATAAGTAAACATCTCAGATTACCTGGGTTCAGGTTGTAAATTGGGGAGTGATAAAAAAATCAGCAAAATCTTAAGAAAATAATATTTTCTCAAAGATTTCTTTAAGCAGTGATTTTATACCAATGGTTTGAAGAGTTGATGTGGTTTAGAAAATTTTCAAAATTTATGTGGGTGGAGGAAAGAAAAAACACTAAAATAATTTTCTTCTAATAAATTTATGTAGAGGTCTGGTTTAGACAGAGCATGCAGCTGATGACAGGCAAAGAGTAACAATTTTAGATAGAAATGTTGGGAGTTAAGTTTTCACCTCATTGGAAGGATGTCCAACTGTAGAGAGGCCAGACAAGCAAGGATGCGGAGAAAAAAATGCTCATTCTTATTTCAGAGCTGTGCTTTATCCATCCCAAAGTGGAGTGAATGAATAGCTGCTCTTGGCCTTCTCTGGTTGGAATTCCCAGATATCTCATCCCTGCCACTGTGTCAGGCAGACTGTGTTGGCAAAAGGAATAAGGGACGCAGGCCTTCCCAGAAGTAGCAAAGTGTGCTACCTGAGGAAGTTCTGGATCAATACATATTGGAACATTTTGCTCAGTTTTGGTAGAATAGAGTTTTTCTTATTTGATGTTCTTTGTCATGGGATTTGAGACCTTTCCCACAGATAAGTTGCTGTCTGTTACCACAGCTGAATTTGTCCAGGTGCTTGAAAGCAGTTGAATGGTACCAGGGCATGAATTATTGAATTCCTCATGAATGGAAGAATGGAACATTCATAACATCAACTGTTACATTGCTGAGAGAATTCACAAGACTTGTGATCTTTCCTGTCTCAGGTTGAAGTGGTGGATCTGAGGAGTATGGAGAGCAGCATGTGGCTGCTGCCTCAAAACCCAGGAAGCTGCAGGCTGCTGCTGATCTTGTAACCTCCCAATAGATTTAACCTTTCTGGAGAACCATCCTTTCATTAAAGTTTTCATGTAGCAAATGCACAAGATAAACATTTAGTACAATAATTCTCAAACTATCCATATTTTGGACTGTTGCCTCTTGATGCTAAATCAGGAGTAAAAAGAGTAACTATAACATGAGTGTGTTTAGGAACATGATCTCCTAGGTCTGGGAAATAGCTCAGTACATGTGATTCCTTGCTGTCTGCACTTGAACGACCAATTCTTTTCCATTCCTCCAATTAGAAAACAAAAATTGTCCTTGCAAAGAGTGCTGTGATAGTTGGGACAAAGTTTTGAATTGCTGTAAAAAAGCACAGATGGGCAGGAAAAGAGCATCTTGTGGGCCTCGCATGAGAGCAACTTGCAACCTTCATGTTCTCTAGCTGCCCAGGTAAAGATAAAAGGGAGCTGGATCATTCAGGACGAATGTCTAATATCCCACATGCTGCTGTATGGGACATAATGGCAAACTTATGTACCTGGCCTCGGGGTGTTTCTTTGCTACTTAAAGGCATCTGGCTAATTTGGGGAACCATCTATCTGTCTTTTGGCTGACTAATTCAGGGGAGATGAATTTGGACTCAAATCACTGAAAGATGTTCTTTCATATTGATGGCCTGGAGGTAACCTCAGAGCTAAAGAGCCATGTCAGATCATCTCTTTTGATTTGGAAGTAGTTTTAAAAATAAATTATGGATTTTTTTAATTTTCATCTTTTCCTAATAAAATATTTAGACACTTAAATAATGGTTAATTAAAAAGGTAATGAAAACCAGAAAGGAAGCTTTTGGATTTCAGCTTTTAAGAATGTTTTTCCCTACAGAGCAACAGCAATATTCAAGGAAGATAAGGCTAATTATCATGAATATCATTACCAATGCTTTACCTGTGCAGAGATAAACTAAATGAAATTGCCCTAAGTGGCAACATTTCACAGAAGTGAATGTTTGCACTCCAATACACACATCTCCTGAGAACCACATATTTGCCTATACATATGAAGGACATTAATATGAATATATTTAATATAAATGGAATATAAATTAAAATATTTTCAATATATATGCATTTCATATATTTCTTATCTTTCATGTAAATATGAAATACATATGGATATTTACTTTTTTATTCAAGTTGGTTGAGGCACAGTGATCTTAACTGTTGTATCCACAATCACAATTCAGGATTGATGCATTGACTTGTCTCAGGTTGCTCATAACCAGAGGGAAAAAGGGCATCTTAGAGCAGTTGAAAGCATCCAAGTTCCCAAGCATATTCCACTAACCATGGGAGAAAAGCCAGCTAAGTATGGATTTTTTCAAATCCTTCTATCCCCTTGCTTTCCACAGGAAAGGACAAAAAATGTCGATGGGCAGGAGGGCAGAATCACTGATACACTAAGGGGTGCATCTTATCTCCATGCAGGTGTGTCCCTCTCTCTATCACTTTTCATTTGAACACAAAACCAAAGTAGTGGCCTATTGTATTTGTGGGGTGCCCCGTGGCAGGAAGGAATGATGAATCTGACTCCATGTTCTTAGAAGGCTAATTTATTATTTTATGATACTATATTATATTAAAGAGTACAAAACTAAACTATACTAAAGAATACAAAAGGGATACTTACAGATAGCTAAAAAGATAATAATGAAAACTCGTGACTCTTTCCAGAGTCTCGACATAGTATGACCCTGATTGGTCAATAAGTCAAAACAATTCACATGAAACCAATGAAGCAACCCCCAGTTGGACAAACATTCTCCAAACACATCTCCAAACAAAGCAGCAAAACACAGGAGAAGCAAATCAGGTTATTATTATTTTCCTTTTCCTCTGAGGCTTCTCAGCTTCCCAAGAGCAAAATCCTGGGCAAAGGGATTTTTCCAGAAAATATGACTGTGACAGTGGCCTATTTTGGTAGTTTATTTGTAATGAAATGGATTTGACTTAGGGCTTCCCTTCCCTGAATTACCTCCTTAGTGACACATATACCACATGTTTTATGTGATTTTACAATTAAGTTCTCAGGATTTAAAAATAAAATATATAAATATCACCTTTTGACTTTCTTCTCTAAAAAGTATTCGGTGTAGATACACAGTGCAGACTGACCCTCCTCATACAAGCTTTCCACAAAGAAAACAGGTGTTGTGAAAAATGCACGTATTTCATGATTGCTTTTTCGCAAATATTAAAATGAATATTATATGTGTTATGTTAGAAAATTATGCTGTATTAATTTTCTTAAGTAGTGTGTTAAATATAGTTTTAGGTTATAACAAAATACTAAAATAGAAACTATGTATGTGAGGTACTTTTTTTAAAGGAAGGACATGCAGCAATATAGCAGCCACAGGAAACTTCAGAGAAAGAGAATTTATCGCCCCATTATCAGGAGAAACAAACTTCTTCCCACCTTGCTCAGCCCTGAAGATGCCGTCAGGATTCAGAGGAAGAAGTTGACACTGACCAGACAGAATCCTTTGTTTGAATGGAATTTATGCATCATGTATGAGATGTATGAATATGCAACAGGCGATTGTTTTTAGCGGTTAATCATCTGTTAACGTGTGTCCTTTTTCGGGCTTATTTCGCCCAGAAAAAGGTACCTGGACTATCCGTAACTCTTTGTTTCTATTGTCTCATATTGTCCTAATCCAAATTATTATTACTGTAATTATATTATTGTTTTTATAACCATTTTATTACTATTAAACTTTTAAAATTTTAACAACAAGTGATTGGCCTTTTTCACAGGTGTCATGGTTTGGCATGAGAGACATTTAGGGAAGTGATGCAAAACTTCCAGACACTAGAAAGTTGGACACCCCTCTGTGAAAAGCACATGTTAAAGATGAAGGAAATCCAAGAACTTCCTCTTTTGCTTCCGGCCTTGGGACAGGTAACAGGGCCCACCCACCCCTGGCTCAGCCAGGCCAAGCCAGGCAGGCTCTGCCGTGGGGCCAGGCCCCTCTCCAGGGGTCCGGGGGGCACCAAGCCCCGTCCTGCCCGGGCTGGGCCCCAGCAGCTGCCAGGCAGGAAGGCAGAGAAGGCTGTGGAGCCCCAGCTGGAGCAGGCTGGACCATGGCTGTGAAGATCTTGCCACCAGGTCCCCTTCCCCCAGCGTGGCCACCGCACGAGATGAAGCGGCTGAGAGCAGGGGCAGCCCTGCAGCCTGTGCAGAGTGGCCCTGCTGCTGGAATTGAATGCAGAGAAAACCAAAGACCAGCCATGAGGCCAATCCTGACACAGCCCCTGCCAAAGGTCCCACCTCTGGCACCGAGTGACCATCTGCAGGCCCTGGGTGAGATGATAACTCTTCCTGTGCTTCAATCCTCCCTTGAGAGAGAGAAAGGAACAAAACGCAAGTGTGTAAAGGAACAACATGAAGACACCAACATCAGTGAAGAAAGTCCTAGACAAGAAGCATGAGGAGATGCCTTGATCTTGGGGCTGAAATCCTCTTGTAAACTGTGGAGAAAAAAGATTCTTTTTCCCTATAACATATGAAACATTGGAGAGATGAAGGGTTCAAGCTGATATCAAGCAAAGGCCTCCATGACTCCAAGTAATAAGATGTTAAAGTACCTCTGGTCCCATGAGAAGTGCAAACAGAGAGTGAGAAAAGAGCAGTCCTGTGCCCCCAGGAGGAAACAATCTCTGTTCTGAAAGATGAAGATAATTTTAGAAATAAGTAATGAGAACTTTTACCTTTGAACAGCTCATCTTTAAAACAATACCCCATAAGTCAGCATAGCCCATGGACAAGCTGTGAGAAAGCTTATAGAAAATGAGAAGGATTTCATGATTTCCCTGGGTGGCTACTAGTCATAGAAATTGAAAACCATGAGAGAACTGGTTTTTTTCCTCTTGTAGAGAAGTTTCCATAACATTAACAAGAGGGACTTCTCTCCCGAAGTGAACTGAAGAGAGTCTATTTTAGAGGTAGAAAACTGACTAGAAATTTTAGGTTTTGATTCTTTACATTGTCAGTAAATAAAAAAAGTTGTAGGGTGAGGAGAAGTGTTCTGAAAGGTTTGTTTTGATTTCTACCACTTTTCTTTCATTTAAGTTACTGTTAATAAAATTTGCTTTTTACCCTTTTAAAGTTTTGAGCCTGCTTTGCCTTTCTCCTAATCCTATCTTCCTGCCTCACAGTAGGAAGTGAGTACATGAGAGATTGGCCAGCTCTGAAAACCCACCACACTCATCAACACATTGGATGAGAAAATCTCAAATTACAGAAATCTTAAATTAGTGGACCAAAACCACTACAATAGATTATTCCTGAAAATTTAAAATGGGAGAATTATTCTATTTAACCCTGACTTCAGGGTGCAACAGCAAGCTATTGAAACAAACTTCTACTCTTGTTTTTCTGGAGTTTTGATAGTATGAAGAAAATTTAGAGCAATAGTCAACATATACCAGCACACTGGGGAAGAGCGTTATCAGAGCAGCTTATTGACTTCATCGAAAAGAGCAGTTTACTATCAGTTTTAGGTACCTCCTTTACTTAGGTTTGGTTTTGTGTTGTGCATTTCAATAACCTGGAACATTTTTATGTTAACTTCTCAGTTGCTTCCTGGGGAATTTATGATACACAAGTGTTAGCAACAGAACTTTCAAAGGTGTCTAATTCAGATGTATTTTACTTATAAAGTAGTACACAGTGCTATTTCAATGGCATTTTCCCCTAAGTGTATTTATAGTGTTTTGCATTAGTAAATAATCATGGAATTTGTTCTCTGTGAAAGGAAAATAACAACCCTGAATTAATTCAATTAAAAGACCAAGTGAAATCATTTGAATAATTGTAGCAAAAATGGCAAAAGTATGGATTGTTTATTCTTTTGTCAAGCTTTTCTTTTATGCTCAAGTCTTAATTTTGTACTTCTCAAGATACAATGAACAGCACAGAAATTTAAAATTATGTTTGTCATCTCTGTTCATAAAATGAACAAGAGAAGAAACAAAAGAAAACTTTTACTGGCTAGTAAGTAGATGACAAGGTTCAACCAAGCATATAAACAAACATTTTAAAAGAAAGCTGTCAGACTTTTACACCATTCAAAGAAAGGTATTAAGAAGACAATGCATGAGGTATAGAAGAATAAGTTCTATGTAGAGAACATAATGAGAAATAAAACCACATGATAAAGGGGTGAAAACAGTCTCTGTGCATGGTGTAGACTTGGAGAAAATTCTTCTGAAACATAAAGGGAGAAATGTTGTTTATAGAGGATGCCAGTTCTCATCCATCCCACTCAATGTGTGCTGGTGTGCCTCATTGAGTGAAGCCATTGCTTTTTAACAGCAGCTACCTGATGTCTCTTCCATAGGACAGAATTCCAGTGCAGTTATATTACTCTTCTTATAATATTTCAATTTGAATGGATTTAAGAATACAGAGTATAAAATGACAGCATGCTTATAGTAGAAACAGGCGACTCCAGCGTAGGGAATAATGTGCTCTGACTCCGTGATTCAGGAGGCTGAACAATTTTTTTATTAAGCTATATTATATTACACTAATAGTACACTAAATTACTTACTAAAGAGATACTATACTAAAGAATACTAAAGAAAAACCTGTGACTGGGGACAGCCAGCACACAGCTTTGGCCCAGTTGGCTAAGGAAACAAAACAACCTTCACTGATGTCCAGTAACAAAATCACTTTCTGCAAACCATCTCCATAACGCATTCTACATGTACCAAACAACAGGAACATCAAGTAGAGATAAGAATTGTTTTCTCTTCTTCTCTGAGCTTCTTACTGCCTTCCCCAGGAAAGTCCTGGGAGAGAGAATTATGTCTCTCTTTGTTCAGAGAATGTTATTAGCATGTTAGCACACATACTAATAAATGTCTTGGCTTTATTCTTTGGTTTGTGAACTAAGAATAAGAAAAGATATTAAAGAAAATGGCTTCATGGCCTAATGTGGCTGAATAACTGAGATAACTTTTTTGATCAAGTGTGTTTTTTCTACAGGTATCCTGCTCCCAGCACCTTGACATTCATGTTCTTGTGGATCTGTGACAGCAACAGATAAGGCCCACCAGGGATCTGCGGGAGCTTAGGAAAGGAAAATATTTCAAGAGCTGCTTCTGCATCTTTTCTGTTCCTTAAACAGAAAATGACTCATTGAAATGCTCACCAGCTTCCACCATGAATGCAGAAGGCATGGAATGAAGCTGAAGATGAAGCTGAAGGCATGGACCCCAGAAGAGCTTAAAGCTGAAGGGAGAGTAGGGCCACTCTGTTGCAGAAATGAGTCAGAACCACGGTTTTTACCTCAAAATGCTAAGTGTGTGTAAAGCTCTGCAGAATGCAGATCTGTCTTTGAAAGACAAAATGTAAAATAGACAAATTGAAATGCAAACTGAACAAACCCCTGCCTTCTCGGATTCAAATGTTAACCTTGCAGTAAGGACTGAAGTTAAAAATGTTGCTGGGAAATTACTGGCAGGGTTTTTCCAGTGCCCCCAAAAGAGAACCTAAATACATACTTTTTCCTCCTTAAAAGCCTTCTATGTAAAAACCTGGCTATTAAATGAAAATGAGAATTTTGACATTGTTATCAGTAGGGTAGGATTTCAGTCCTTGCTTCTGTGTTATAAAATGTATAGATCAAATATTCTTTCCATGCTTTAGGCTTCAAGTCCATCTCTGTCACAAATATATTTTTATTCATAGCACTTCCTATTCTGTTCAGAGAAGATGTGTGCTCTCGACTGAGGGATTTTTTTGCTGCTTTTCTTGAGAGAACACAAGCAATGGAGATGAAGATTCATTTCAGTATCTTAGAGCTTCCCTAAATCGGGAGTATTTCCAAAATAGTTCAGTGGTTAATGTAAACTGGATCTGTCCAGAGCCCTTCCATTTTTTTCCAGCTCACCAAAAATAACTCTCCCTGTTTTGAATGTAAATTCCAGAATGAAGAGTATAAATCTGATTTATTCAGAGATAAAAATGATATACTGTTATTTGCTAGCTGTAGAGGAAGACACACTGTAGGGGCAGTATAGTTCTGGGTATGGTATTTAAAAATGTTTTTGAGCCTGAGATCAGAAGTGAAATGCATGGAAATTCTGAGTGGGAGAAAAGCAATAGATCCATGAGAGCATATGGAAGAGAGAACATAGAAATAGCAGATTAAAAGAGAAACTAAATCTATTTTTCAGAAGCGTTGCAAGAAAAGCGCCACCTTAAACTAGTGAGAGTAGTCTGTTAAAACAGAAATTAGGAAACATGGGGTTATTTCTATAAATAATATTTTCAATTAAAACAGAGATAATAGAGCCATTTAAACAAGACACACTTAACATTATGTGTTTTCAAAAGGCTATAGTTCTAGATGAGGGAGAAAAGTACTATCAAGTACTAATAAGTGACAGCTTTCACAAAACAATTTTCAATGTGAAAATATAATCAGATGATGTAGGATTTTACATAAAATGAAAATTAATACACTGTAAACAACATATGAGGACTATCCTTATAAATAAGAGAACATTATAGAAATGAATATTTCTAAAAATTACTTCTGAAAACAGTGATTTTAATTATATATAAGTTTTTATTGCGATGTTGCCAAAAAAAAAAATTTAAATACAATTGTATATACAATGGAAGAGTGAATTAACTAGACAAGACCAATCAACTTACTTCATTAAAGTGTTTGCCTGAGATATGATTAAAATGTGTAAAGTTTGTGTCTGTAAATTTGAGAAGGGAGAAGAAATTGTGATGGATGTGAAAAGAAAAACTACACAAGTTATTTGAAAGCTGAAAAAAATCTCTAGACAGTTTTCAACTTGCTTGGAACCAAAAAAAAAGAATTGAAAAGTGACTTGTTCTAAGTACCAAAATATCTTCCAGAGAAAAAACATTGAAACATTGAGTTATTTTTCAAAAGTTTAAGTGAGACATATTTAAGTAGAAGAAGAAAATCAAATGCAAACAAACCAAGCAACCAAATTAAAAAAAAAAATCCAGAGTCTTGAAGACATTAATCAATTAACCATGGGAAAAGTCTATATGTGTTTGAGACCTGATATCCTCAGATCAAGACAAAAACACTCCTACAACCTAGCACAAACTTCTTACAGCATGGATGAAACCCAACATCCTGCAGACTGCAGAAAATGAGGGTAGTCATTCATAATTGCTTTGTCAGTCCTTAGTTCTGTATCAGAACACTTGTCTCCTGAAATCCTCACCTCTGAAATGTTTTAATTGTGCAGTGAGATGGATCTTGGTACTTCAGCCTCCAGAAAGCTCTTTTAGCTACAGCACAAGTGAGCATTCCCAAATGAGCTGCCAGACTTCCCAGAAGGCCAGTGGAGTAATCTCTAGCAAAAAGAGATTAAAAAATATCTCAGTGTGTTAAAGCCACATATCTGTGCTTGCACAAAGTGTTTGCTTTCCATATTTATGAAATTCTGATCTACTTGGCTGTTAGCTTCTGATGTCTGCCAGAAATCCCAAGTAGAGAACACAGGGAACAAAGTTAAAACCCTGTAATAGCAGGCCTCAGAAGAAATCCTTGTGGGCCAAGGTAGTTGTTGAAAGGCTATTTGTAGAAGAAAATTAGTTTTTCAGAAAGTAAATGGGAAATTGATTCTGTCAGTGGAAAAAGATCTAATTGTTTATTTCTTGATCCCTGTTTTGGGTAACCCTGGGTAGTCTGAGTAATGTTAGTCATACAGGCTCCATATAAAATAAGAGGAAAAGAAAAAGGACTTTTTTTCCTGTTGTGTACATGTTGCAATGTTCTTCTAGTTACTGTCAAAATATTCTGTTTAAAACACAGGTTTTCTACCACACCCTTCCAACACAGGAGAATTAATAAATTTCTTCAAAATAAAGACTACTAAATTGTAAGATTTCAAAGGAAAATACTTAAAGATGTGCTAAAATCTAACTCTATAAGCCTTTTGAATCATTTATATGTGGTCCATGTTCATGACAGTCATCTCTATATGTTTAAATAAGGCTGAAATGAGCAAAGTAACTCAAAGTTTTATGCAGGTATGTACATTTGAGTTTAGCTTTATAGTGGAATAGGGATTAGATTTCCTTGTGAGAATTATTACATTAATTTTAGATGTATTTGTAAAAACAAACTGAGCTTCAGTTCTGCCTTCAATCCTTTTGTTGCTTGTACCATCAGGAATTATGAAGAGGCACAAAGCTGAAAAATAATAAAATAAGCAAACCTGATTTCTTTAAATGTAATTTTTATCCAGCAGCAATTTAAATATTAATTTTTATCCAACTGTTTGCTGACTGAGTCTTCACAGTTTTGTGGAATTCCAACCTCATAGCACTCCCATTATCCTAATTGGTTGTACCTAAATCTTGGAAAATCAGGAATTGCACAGTTATTTAGAAAGTTTGGGGGTTTTTTTGGTTTTTTTTTTTTTTTTTTGCCCTAAGGAGCACAGCTTTCATAGAGTGGTTAAAATCAACTTCAGCACGTACAAAGAAATCTAAAAGATGTGCATTTTAGTAGTTTTGAAAGACATCTTGTGAACACCTACTGCAGCTATAAAATGCACTCATATTCTGAGAGGGTTCATTTCAGGACTCAATCCAATCTTCCCATGAAGTTCCTAGAGATTTTGTTTCTCGTTCTTTGGTTAATACATTTTTGGTAGAAAATGGAGATTAGTGAAGAAATACAATATATTTCAATCTGGACTAGTTCACTAAGAAATTAATCTTCTCTGTGTGAGATACTAGTTTTGAGTCTCTTACCTGATCATTTAAAATAAGAAATTGCATCAAATTGTCTCAGATCAGAGTGAGCACTATAAGACTAGAGATGGTATAGTTTTAAGTAGATGAAGAAAACATGAAGTAAAAAAATACAGCTATACAATGAAGCCTGTCAGTTGAAGCATGTCAGAGAATACAGGCATGAATTTTAGGTGGATCAATTACTCATGCAGATTTAATTCTTTTAAAAACAAGAAACTTCTTAAAATAAGACTTCAAAAATTAATGAAGCTTCCAAATGGGCAGTAATATGGAGGATTCTAAAGACAAGTGGTGTAATTTAAAAGATATGTCAAAGATGAGTGACTGCTAAAAAAGAAAGGAAGGAAACAGGCTTATAATAGCTATCGTTTTAATATGGTGGAGAAAAACAAGACTGAAGTGCATGTCTCATTAACTCAGGCTGCCTCAAATCCCAATGAGAGAACAATAGAGATGTTATCTTTCACAAATAAATTAACTCATTTCTTTAATTTTTTTTATTTTTATTTCTGTATTATTATGTAGCTCTTTTTTATGCAAAGGGAGACAAGGGAAGGTGAACACAGAGAAACTTAAGTACAAGCATAGCATTCCAAGAAAATAATGTAAATATCAGTAGTATTCTAAATGCACCATGGGATCTAAAGTTACTATTGATTAAATAATCCAGCACAACCTGATCATTAAAGTTTAGGATAACAAGTTCACTGCAAAACAGTATACAATTGAAAACATTATCATGTATGTCAACCAACTGTGACAGTATTTGCAGATGACTGTCATGGTCTGAAGACATGAACATGAAGAATTCACCAGTCCTTTGCTATTAGTAGTAGTAAAAATAAACCAAATATTGAGAGACACAACTAAGCTGTATCAGTGCAGAATCTGTCCCCTTAAGCAGCAGAGTTCCATCAGCTTCAGATTCATTATCTTTAACTAAGTTGCTATGGAAAAATGTTGTTTCTTAATTTTTCTTTATTTTTCAGTCATATATTTTCATTTGACTGCCCTTCATTTGCAGACATAAGTGACCTACTGTGCTTTCTGGTGACCAGCTGTATCATAATTGTTTCTTTTGATTCCATAGTTGTGTATGCATATTCTAGAAAACCTACCTCTGAAGTGCAAGCTGTTAGCTCATTCAAATGCCTAACTTGCAGCACATTGTCATCAAAGTGCCTTTAAAGCTTCTGCATGTACAACAGGCTTTTGAAAACCAAACAATAAACTGAGGCAATTCAACCTGGCCTAAAATAAGTACCTTGGAGCATAGCTAAATTAAATGAATGTCAGTAAGATGATAGAACAGGTAAACATATTTCACTTAAATGATGGGGGATTTATTATTTTCAAGTTCTTTGTTGAGTCCCTTTAATACTTCTAGTAGTTAAAAGTTGCTAATGATGTTTTATTCTCTCTGCAGAGGACCAAGTAAGGTTTTTTGATTTCTTACTTCAAATCTAGCAGGTTAGTTTTGGCAATTTGGGTGTGCAGAAATAGAGATGAAACCCACATCAAGGTATGCATATAGTTTAGGATACTAGAGACAAAGACAATGGGCTAAGGAATATTTCTTATTTCTTCTCTCAGGATGGAACTTCTCAAAAGTTTGTCGGAAGCTCGGCTGCTAGACAACAGCAAAAGAAAGAAAATTTTCATTTTTTGAGACATATTATTTCTGCGTTGTGTTGCTGATATTGTTAACATTAGAGCAAAATTAGAATGAAACTTATTGTGAAGAACTCTTATCAGGATGGAGTTAAAACTCCAGCCCCTTCCAGACTGCGTGTGGAATTTACCTGAAGCAATCACTGAATAAGTTTCATAAACGTGCCATCAGCTCCTAAGTTCTCAGTCTAAGATACATTTGCAGTCAGTATAGTCTAGTGTACAGTTCAACCCTTCTTAAATTAAACAGCTGAAACAAATTAGGCATATGTGAGAGTCACTTAGAGTGTACTGGTAATCATGCCAAGGTTGTGGATTCAATCCACAAATGAGCCTTTCACTTTAGGTTTGGACTTGATGAGCCTTGTCTGTCCCATCCAACTCAGAGTATTCTGTGATCTTATTTTTTAGAGCCCTTTATTCCATTGACTCTAAAAGGAAAGTAAATACAACAATCAGTACACAGCCGTGAACAGAAGACCTAAAATTATCACGGATGTAGTAGCAGTCGAGTTATAGAAAAGCTGACTGAGTGCTGTGGAGGTGATCTATCCAAACCTAGATTAGGCCAACAGTAGCTTTGTCTAGTGAACCTTGACAGCATCCATGGATGGAGGTTCCTCATTTCTGCACAGTCAGTTCCACTATTAAAAGTCTTTTCCGATGCCCAGTCTGAATTTATCAAGTCATAATGTCTGACTACTGTCCCTTGCCACTGCCACTTTGCTATGGGTTTCTTTTAGCTTTTTTTTCATTATAAAACTGTTCTAATATTTATGTACAAGGTCATTACAACAAGGTCATTCTTCCAAAGATGTTACAAATATAAGTGATACAGAGCTGTCTCCCTTAAAGTTGCCAACAAAGATCTATTTTGTAAAGTATTTGTCTTCTTCCAACAAAAAATGTTTTGAAATGACAGACAATTTCTAAACCTGGGTAATTTGGTTACTAAAGGCGTACTGAACCACATTTTTTAAAACTTAATGGGCCAGATCCTTCAAAGGTTGAATGGAACAAGCATGACATTTGACATGATCTTCATTCTGAAGATATTGTTCCTTGCTACTTACAAGAAAAATTGTACTTTTTGCTTTCTTGTAACTGTGGTATGTTTTTCCAGGGTACAGTAATAATATACATTAATTATATTCATATGGAGGTGCATATCATAGAAATGTAACCAAGTTATCACATTTGACTGGGTATAGGAAGGAAAATATTTGGAAAGCCATTAGTAAGTCTATTTTCAAGCCATGAATCTATCCCTTAGAGGATTTTAGGGTATAAAGAATAAGTACTAATACAGAACACAGCTCTAGGTATTTTATCTTTTTCATTCTTTCTGTACCAAGCTTTTCAGTCAAATAGCTTATATTTGTTAATTATGGAAAAACACTTCATTATGATAGGGTTTTATAGGCAGGTCTATAGGATAATTTCATTTACTTCTTTTTCCTTAGGCTGCATGAATTTCTGCTATTCAGCATCCATATTTCAAATATTTTTTGCAATATCAATATAAGGCACAAGGAAGAATATAATAAATGTGTATTTTTTTACATACTGAAGAAGTCAAGCAACAAAATATAAACCATAATTACATTTCTGATTTAAATCATGCAGGAAAAAATGGGAAGTGACGTAAAACGAATCCCAAGAAAGCAACCCATAAAAATTCATGCTGATTTTGGTCTAATTTTGTCCAAGTTCTAGAGCAATGGCCTCCAGTATCCTGGAGTCAGTAACTTACTGCTGTCCATGGTTGGAAGTTGAAACTGGGAGTTGTACTTTTAACTTTAGCTTGTAGTTAATGGTGAGCTTCTTTTTTCTTACAATTTAAACAAATGCACAAAAAAGTCTAAAACTTGAGGCTATAAAATGTTTAACATCAAGGGAAATTATTCAACTAGGTTTAAAAAATAACTGAAGTGCCATGAAAATAAACTTCTCAAATATTCACCAAGAGCATTGTGTCAAATATGTGACTTGGTCACTGGTATATCCCTTATACATGTCTGTTATTAGTACAGATTATGATGCAATTTATAGATAAGTATTACAAAATCTTAGGCAACAGATAATTGTCATTCTTTAGTACCCAACACATTATAGAATTGTAGAATGGCCTGGTTGGAAGGGACCTTAAAGATCATTCAATTCCAACACTCCTGCCACGGGCAGGGACACTTTCCACTAGACCAGAGGGCTCAAAGCTCCATCCAGCCTGGTCTTGGACATTTCCAGCAATGGGGCATCTGTGCTTTTAATTTCCTTCCTGATTGTACTAAATTATAGTAATTGAAAAAGCTTATTAAATGTCTCTATGACCACTTAGAAGGTTAAAAATTTTTTTGGAAACAATAACTATCAGAATATGTGTCATTAGGAAGCTATGTCAATCCTAATGCCATGGCATTCTATCCTATCATCACACAGAATTTACCAGCAATACCCTACATGATAATCCTTCTTTCCTTTTATTGTGCTTTTGTTTTACTCAGGAGAAGATAAGAAAGGCAGTATAGGCACTCCTGCTAGAAAATTTTAGTTTCTTCTGTTTGCAAAAGAAAAAAAATTGCATTCTGATATTATTTCATTTGTGTAGGTACAAAGGTATACTGGCATATTATTGAAAATGCCAATGAAGAGCAATAGATGTAAATATTCCATTTGAAAGAAGCAGTGTTCCAGCAGAGGTGGAGAGTGGATAATATCTTGGCTACGTTTATGCACCGGAATGGCCAAAACCCTCAAGCTAAAAGGGAAGAGGAAGAAGCATGTGCCAAATTGGCACATAATCATTCTCCATTTGAGCAAATGAGAAGTAACATGCAAAATGTGTATCCAACAATACCCTCCAGAACAGCTCTCTAGTTTCACTTCTGCTCCAGCTGCACAGCTGTGTCCATGTCTTTTTAGGCATAAATGCAATATTTTCCCCATAAGTAAGAAATTTTGCTTCTGTCCAATAACTAGGGATCATAGACTGTAGTTGCATCTAGATTCAGTATTCACATTCTAATTTATACCGGGTTTCCTACACCACAGTTGAACAAAGAACATATGACAGCATGGTTCAAAAACTGTACAAAATGTTTTACAAAAAATTCAAAGTGGCAATCCTTCAGTTTTTCTGGTCCTGCATAGCGCCAAGCAATGAATTTCCTTAGGTATTAGTTATCTCCCCTCTTAGCTGAAGACATAGCAGTGAACTCAATCTAAGTGTTTACATTTTTTCTTGACCATTCTTAGGCATTCATCCCATCACTAACTAGAGCCAAATAGTTGTAGAAGTAAAAAGGTTTTATTCACGCTAATTTTCTAGGAGAGAACAGTCCAGATTCTCATCAGTTCCTCCCCCAGACTGCTGACACAATTAATTTTTTCCACATTAATTTTTTTCTTTGTTATCTTTATCATATTTGAACTCAAAAACTACAGTTTAAAGGATCAAGCTTTTGCCATCCCATTCTTCAAAGCATGTACCTCTCTCTTTTGCTCTAAACAGACTTGAACTATGTCTTGTAAGAAATAAAGTGTTTAGAAATAATGCAGCCTTATGATCAGGAAATGCTCTGTTACATATGGAACATAAATAAAAACCTCCAACATTTAGTCAATGGCTCATATGTTGTTGTCTTGTGAAATGGAAACAAAAATCTGTGTACCACAGGACATATCAGTACTAGAACAGCTAAAAGCCTGCAGACTTATAGATTTCAATACTTCATTTCAATTGAAAATCTCCATAGAAGTTACAGTAAGATTTGGAGACTTACTACTAGGTATGGAAGGTATTTTAGAGTACAGTGTTATTGAACCTTTAAAAATACATTCTATGAGTGTAAGAGGGACAAAGTTGTCTCGAAGAAAGTGTCTAAACTTTGATCTGCCTAGAAGAAGGGCATCAGGGCATTTGTCTCCTGGAGCCGTGCTAGGAGAACAAAAAGCAGGAAAGCCACCCATGCCAGAGAAGTTGCTGTTGATTCAGTTTCAAAGGCATGAAGGAGTCCAAACCAAACAGATTAAATGGAAGGCACCTAACAAGGATTTTTTCAAACGCCATGCTTCTTGGCCTTTATGATATGATAGGGAGCTCCAGGGATATTTTTCCTCACAGGAACTCTTAAAATTTTGTGTGTGTTGGAGCATTCATAAAACAAACAAAAAAATGTCCTTAAAGCCACAGAGTGAGCAATAGAATCAGTGCAAAGCATTACCCGAGAAACTTATCTGGCATTTTCCTTAATGTGAAGGAGGGGAGTGATGTAAATTAAAGAGGCTAAATTCAGTGTACCATAATGTGCCAGGCTTTAGTCTTTTTGCTTGCACTGGCTCTAGCGTATGAAAATGAGACACACAAACTGAGAGCAAAATGAATCTGTTTATTGCAGAGTTAAGGCAGTAACTTAGAATCTCTGTTCAGTCCTTTCCACACAGCCTGGTTGCTCACCTGTAATAAATCCAACAGCCTGTATTAAATACATCAGTTTGTTAGTTTCCTCAAGGTTTGCAGGCTTTCAATGGATGCCTTTCCTGTTCTCAGATAGTGTGTAATCTAGGTTCTTCCATGCATCCCAGGAATTTTCTGCAGTGTAAGGCTTTCCTCTTTCCTTACAACTGGCAAAAAGTGAAAGTCCCGTTCTCAGCTGAATTATCTTGAGATCAGGCTGATGCAAATGAAATAAAGATAAATACATAAGGTCAATTCTATATGCAAATATATATAGTGAAAAGCACACAGCTTATTCATACATTTTTGTAGATCAGCTGCTGCCTTTGCCCTTCAAAACAGAGTTGAGTTCTGTGTCAGCATTTTGTACACATTTAAAACAGAAAATATCAAATGCAGAAATATTAAAAATTCTGGGTGTCCTTTATGGAGGGACGCATCTATTTTAAGCCTCACATTAGTGATTTGGTTTCAGAAATCATTTGCTGTAACCACACAGAAATAAATTGGAACTTTTTTCTAAATAGCTATTAGCTGAAACCTATAAAGGAAAGAACTTCTGACATGGAGCTGATGCTTAAAAGTGCATACTTTAAATAGGAAACTTTCACACAATAGTATTTTCTAAGAATAAAAGCAATTAATTCTTAGAATTAACATAGTTGTTGTAGATTTACTGCCTATGGTGTGTAAATAATGCATATGCCAGTGCACCCTTTCCAGTTATTTGTTGACTTTCTAATTAGCTATTTATAATAATTAAACAGAATTTTATAGGAAAAAAACAATCCAGAGCAAGTAATACTAAAGTATTATGTCATTGATAAATAGCTTGGTAGTACCTAGAATATTGTATACGTCAAATATTCAATATCTGTGTTGAAAGTAAATCGTGATTGTCTTTATTGCCTCAGGAATCTGCCTTAGGAAATGGACTAAATAAATGGACTAGTTTACTTTATACCTTTTGGAAATGGCTCATTTCAATGGCAAGTTTGCCTAAAGAGCTATGAAAAAAAAAAAGAGTATATATTCAAATACATGAATGGAGTATATACTTATATCAAATGTAACTGTATGGAAAAGCCAATTCAACCAAGTTTTCTGCATCAAGCAGTACAGACAATACTAGCACAATGCTGGCACTTGCTTTCATTATGACTTCTGGCAATAACTTCAGACAGACAAATTAATATTCTTACTGGTTGTGGTCAGTCAGGTAGAGGAATAGGAAAAAGCAAAGTGTGTTACTAACTGTCTCTATAATTTACAGTAATCCAAGGCAACAGCATTTAAAGTGCAGAAAAGTGAATACAACAAATGTGAAGAATTCTTGCATTGGTGACAGAGCTGCTGATTAACACCTGAGGTATGATTGCATAGTGTTTGTTTTTAGCAAATGCTTGCAGGCAATAGTTTTACAAAAAAGTATACAATTTTCCAATTCAGTGGCTGGCTTACAAAGAATGATATGAGTGGATGTTGAGGGCTGGATTAAAAACAGATCATGTGTGCAGATAGCTCGTGATCTACCCATGTAGTGCTGAGAATTAGTGTTTCGTCATTCTGTTTCTGTCTCCTTTACCTGTGTTTAAAATGAAATTCAAAACCTGAAGTGCCATCAAGATAAGGATTCTGTTTGTGAGTAAAAATGTGTTTCTTTTAATAATTTAATTCACAAATTTTGTATAGTGGCTGATGTTGCAGTGTCCTTACTTTAGAATGTGGATAAAAGTGTAAATATCTTCTTTTGCTGGTACCTCTTATGCAAACTCTTCCTAAGTGCCAGGAATACATCTCTAAGATTGGCCCTATCTTCTATAGAAATATTGGGAAGACTTTAACCTAAAACTACTGTACAGGCAGAAGAAATGTTGGAGGATGAGATAAGCAATAATATATTTTAATTAGTATTTAGCAGTCCACTGATAATCATTGCATTCAGTTTTAGGTTACAGGGGCTATTCTGACAAAATGAAAGAAGAAAAAAATTACATAAAATAAATAACACTTGTGCAGTCTTTTACTGTTCAGAAATACAGCAATGAACAAACAAAAAGGAATCATCCAGAATTTCAGGGTAGCACATCAGATTTCATATCGCTATGATTTTTGACAACTTCCATGAGAGGAGCTGAACACATGACTGATGCTCCTATGGGGAAATCTTGCTGTTCCTGGTAGTTTTCCCTATAGCTTTCGCTATAATGTAACCTCATGTTGCAACTAAGAAATACTTTTAGAATGTTTTCTTACTTTCCTTCAGCAATCCAACAAATCAGATTATTAAAATCTACAATAGTTTAACAAAGAAAATAACAAGATTATTTAATCCTTTTAAACCACAGCCACAAGTGGAAAAGCCATGATCTATGTAACTTAAAGAGCTCCATGCGTTAACAAGTATCTGTACTTGATAGAGCCAAATTAGTATTTTCAAAATTTATGCAGCTCTTCAACAGGGAAATGCAGCTCTTGGTGAAGTCCTCATCATACAACTGCTATGAAAGAAAAAAGTATCCCAGAGCATCCATAACACTTGGATGCCCAGGCAATCAGGAGAAGTTAGCCTCCATTCACACTTGAAAAAATCTGCTTCTAAGCAGCAGCAAGAAAACTGAGAAAGCAAAAGAGCACCTCCAGTTTTAATATTCATTATTTTTATCAATATTTTCATTATCATTAATACCTGTACAATAATTTAAAAAAAAGTATTTTAGCTTGATACTTTGTTTTACACTGTTATATATTATGACAGCAACCAAAGCTAACCCAAACGCCGTTTTCTTTTGTTGGAATCAAAATGATAATTATTATCTCTTTAATGAATAAAAAATGCCCAAACTATAATATCTGGAAGTGTATTTGTGTGGCTTCAATATGCAATTTGATATACTAGAAATAGTATTGACAGCAAACATAGGTGTGACATCTATTTAATCAATATACGCTTGAAAACTGTGTGTTTGTCTTCTGAGCTCTTGCTCTGAAGAAACTTGGAGACAATATTCTAAACCAATAATGAAAGTCCATCCCTCAGACACTGTCCCCCTTAATGTTTTTTTTTCTCTTCAATCTCCTGTCTATCCTAAATCTATGTAGGAGTGAGTGTTTAATGGATATTTTTTTCTTCAATTAATTTAGTCCAGTGCTTTTGAGCTGCAAAATTCTGGAGCAATGAATTAGACAATTAACATGCACATGCTATGAAAAATATTCTGCTGTACTTGTTCTATAGCTCCTAGTCAATAAATTCCTTTTCTACTCTAGTATTTAATGCATTATGAGAAAGAGTATATCATCATTTTTTATTTCATTTCAGTTAACACTCCTCACCTGATCCATATCTGGAATACTAATGTAAGTCAGGAAGTTTTGCATACTGTCCTATTTCACATAATATTTTTTTTAAAACAGGATTGATGATTTTTATTAAAAACCAAGCTTACAAGCAAAAACCTGGGCGCACATTTTGCTCATAACATGGCATAGCACAATTCTCTCAGGCATGACATGATGCCCAGCGTTAGTGACAGCAACATGATATTCCCCATATATTCTCCCTCTTTACATCTGTCATAACTACTCTGAAAAATGAATACTTGATGAGGAGAAGAGGGGGAAAGGCTGACAAATAGACAGCTCACATTGCAGAAGCTTCTTGACAAACTCTCTGAGGAGTGCTGTGTCAAACCTCATGTCATGATCTGCATCAGTAGCCAATGCACAAGCAGACCAGAGGGGCAAAAAAGTCCCATCCATGGGTGTGATGAAAGATTATTGCTTTGCTATCTCTTTCTGTCTTTCAATGGGATGGTAGATCCATCCAATACACCTTATCTTCCAATTAAAAATCTTACACTTCTAGGGAAGCTCTTTTTCCTTTGTGTAGGTTTATTTTTTGGTGTTCTTTCAGGGCCTAAAAAAATGAGGATGGTCATGAGTACAATAAATTCAAGGCAATAAATCTCAGTTACAGTGCTCTGTCAAAGATAGTTTCCACTTGTTCTGTTTAGCAACACCTTGTAAGGCTGCAGGCTAAAAGTTGTTGGGATTTTTTTTAAAGAATGTCCTTTTACAAAGGCTGGATGAAGACAAATTGAAGAATTTGAAAACTAATGATTGTAATGAAAAAGTTTAATTTGTTATAAACTTCATTAGGTTTCCAGTCATTTTTTCCCACTGCAGCTCTTTGGTTATCTACTCCCCAACCCCATTATGAGAGTTTTAGAATTTTTAGTTCTCTGCATATAGTTTAACTCTTAAAAAATATGTTTAATCAATGTGAAATCAATCCTCACAAAGAACAGTAGACATGATTGGACTTCATCTCCATTCTTCAACTGTTTTTGTCACAAGATGTGGAAAATATATTCAATCAAATAGAGCATAGTTTGCTAGTTTTCTGTGCAGAAAACTTGTTCTGTTACATGAATTTCAATGCAGAATGAAAGATTTCATCATGTAGTTCATTTTCTGAAGAACTATGATTCCATCTTGAAACAGTTTTCTGATAAAAGCTAAGAAAACCAGGATCCTTGCATCTTTCAGTTTCTGTGTAGCCTTATCATTTAAGCCCGTCCTATTTGGCTGCCTCTTCTTTTTGTTCTGACAGGTACAGGCAATAATTAGTAAAAATAAAATGTAAGAGATTATGTGGCACAAAACTCTTGAGGAACATTTCTTTCTCATAGATTTGCACTTTTTAGTTGATTTATTTTCCATGGTTTGCAGAACATCCTGTCACATCTTAATGGTCACTCAAAAGCAATGCTGCACAACCTACACAACCTGGTAAGCATAAAAAGGCAACTTTTTTCTAATAAGTCTGTAAAACAGATACCCCAAAGACATTTCTCACTGAATGTTACTGAAGGCCAAAGGCAATCTAATGGCAAGTCTGGTTATTAAAATGTTAGAAAGATACAATTGCCCAGCTGTGTCCTCAACCATCAACTACTCCATGACAGGCAGCCTTGAAATTAATCATGTCTGTGCTGATGCTGATAGGAGATGCTGAAGGGCTATTCCAAGAAACAATCTAGTAATAAAATGCAAGTACAAGGAATATTGCAGTTATTCATAACAGCATCTGGCAACAGGTGTTTTATGATTACTTTTTACACCCAGGAAATCAAGGCTATTGAATCCCTGGAGTTATAAATGTTTCTTTTGCTGTGTTGTTGTAGTTTGCATTTAGAGCTCTTACTAAAAACTCATCATATTATTGAAACGGGCATTACTGAAGTGAGCATTTAAATACAGACTCACATAAAATGAGCTATTTACAAAACTATAAAAACAGAAAATATAAAGAAAGAAAACAATGAATCATCTGTGATAATGAGTTTGGCTTCCATGACTTCTGGTCTTGTTAATGTCACCTGTGCAGACAGAATAAAGGTTGAAGATATTGGTAAAGCAAAAGAATCTTAAGAAATTTGAGGTAAGCCTAGAAAACTATGTTACCCAACTAATGAACTTAATGTACATGGAACTGGGGCAAGATTTACTGGTTCAGGACATCCATTTTTAGAAATCTGTATAGAACAATTCCCTCTGCATTCCTAAACAAACTGCAAGGACAACACTCAACAAAATTCAACAGAGTGAAAGATTGCAGAGAGCTTTGAATAGAGAGATGCAAGGTGGAACTAAAGAACCCCATTTTCTAAGGAATCATCCCCAGAAAGCTGCCTCCTTATCTACATACCCTGGTAAAGCTCTGAAACCTCAACAGAAGCAGATTATGCAGAAATTGTAGTATGACAGCAGGAATAGAGTTTGGACATCTGGCTCAGAAATGCATTTCTCTGGCAGACACCTTTGTGTCTTATTTTTGTCTTGGGTATTTTGTGCAACATCCTGTTCTTCCTTATAGGTGCAAGTGAGTAGCTGCAACTCCACTATGATTTACAATTGTATTTGAATAGTGATTAAGGTAGTGTTTTCCTAAGGGTATCTGGTTATGTACATAATGAGACAATAGTTCAGGCATTTGTGAAAATGCCAGTTGAATTGGGAAGAAGTTTAACCACTTCTCCAGGAGCCCAGATGCTCCATCTCTCTGCTAGGGAAAATATGTGGGTGTAGTTGCAGTTGCCAATATCGTCCAGTTCTCCATATGTCACCACAGAGTTAACGGGGTCATTTCAGTGCAGTGGGAAACCAAACACCTTAAGCTAAATTTATAGTCATATCAGCTGGGTGCTTGCTTTGGAGCTGCTATTGAAATTGGACTTAGGATTAAGTGATTTATAGCCCTTTTTCCTACCAATTTGTGCAATACTTAGTTTGTTCCAAAGTGAATTAGCTGTGACATTATTTGCTTACTCTTATTGTGTAAAAAGACAAATTCAAAATAAAATGAAAACCCAAAAACTATCCAGCTCTCAGTGAAGTTTTCCTTGAATTTTGTCTCTGTGATTTCATGTCATGAAAATTCACATCTTGAGAACCACTTACAGTTCTGGCCTCAGGGGTTTATGAAGGTAAAGAGAAGATACAGGAAAGTATAAGAGCAATTATTGTGATCAAAAGGATGGAGCAGTTTTTAACTGTGTGACTGAAAGATCTTTGCTCCAAGAGGAGAAGGCTAAGAGGCATAGTCTCAGATTTATAGGATCATGAAGCTAGCAGATGAGGTAAATGCCAAACAATTATTCACCAAATTGCAGAACATTTTGGAGCTGGTCAGAGTTTAATTTGAAACTCGCTTTCCATAAATTTTGAGAGATTGGCTGGATTGTGCTTGGCTTGACCTGGGTGCAGGAAGCAGTCTTTGTGGGATAACCAGCCCTGAAAACATGAGGGACTCTAGGGTCAGACTGCACCCCTTCCCTAAGAGCAGGGGCAAGGGAGGAGTGAGTGAGAAATAGTCCAAGACTGAGAAGAAGGAAACTCCAGCACAAATACCACAGTTCATCAACAAAGACCTTGGGGGGAATAATAGATTGTCACAAATTCCACTATACACCCTATTTTTAGGGGAAGGGTGATACTAAATGGTATAGGATGCAGAGGGGCATCAGAAGGGTGAAAAAAATTCCAGGGGAAAGGGTTGGATACAAGGAAGGTCTTTTGTAAAGCAGAAATAATTGTAACTAACATTATTACTAAAGGTTTCTCAATTTTGATAACCTGATGTTAACTGAACTATTTATGGATTATTGGCTCAGTGTATGACACATTCTTTTTTGCCCATTTCAAAGTTCTGGGAGTGACTCTTCCTCTTCTCCCAGAGTCCTTCTGTGCAGAGAAGTGAGGCAGTGTCTGATGGTGGCAATTGCTGTCTCTCTCTGTGGTGTGAATCACACGCACTGAAGTTGCTGCTACAACCCACGTCTTTGGATACTGCTGAGGGATGTTCAATCCAGGTGTTCATGACTGCAGAGGTGAGCAATAAAAATAGTGGTGATTCCTGATGGAGAAAGGTTTCAGCAGCTGTGTTTGATTCTTCCTGGTGCAGGAAAGGTGGTACAAGGTGGTACCTACAGAAACTGCTGCTCTTGCTGTTGTTGTGCTCATGAGGTCTTCGCAAAGACCCAGAGAAATCAAGGAATCAATCCTTCTCTCCCTGCATTTCTTATGGGTTCTGAAGCATGTGTGGGCATGGAAATGCCCACATATGAGCATACCCTAACGTGTTTCTCCTAAATATCTCCTAGGGATCTAAGTATGGTGGTAGTTAGTGACTGCTGGAGGCAGAGAACTGTGCTAGAAAGGCCAGTGTTTAGTGTAGTAGTAGTGAATTTCTAATGATTTTGCTCCTGTTTGTCATTCCTATATATTTAATCAGTCTAGTATATTAAAATATGTTATGTTCATAACAAGCTAAAAGGGACACTGATGCTACGTGGTACGATTATCTCAAAATACAGATTATTGTTTAACTGGACTGGGAAAATGTTTTGATCAAAAAAAAGTGTATCAGGCTGATTATTTCTTTAAAAAAAAAAAAGAAAAAAGTCTTGAAAGGCCAAAGTCTATGCTTTATTCAATTCAGTTTCTTTCAAACACAAATGCAAATATTTTTCTGAGAAGAAGTTACTGAAAGCACTTTTTGAAGGTTGGCAATTAATGTACTTACTAGGAAATTAAATATATGACATTCTAAGAGTATACTTAAGCTTTCATGTCAGTGAAGTTTATGTACTGAAATGAGACCTCTGGCTTCCCAGCTGTTTCCATGGCAATTAATTCACAATAGTTGACACCCTTGATTTTGCCTAGTAAAGGTTCTTATGTTTGTAAGATGAGTCCTTGGACATTCTTCATGTGATCTACTCATGTTTTATTTGTTTAATGACTATTGACTGTGCCCTCTGTTTTTTCCTTAAGCAAATTACTGGGAAAATAACTTTGGGTAGACATTGGGGCTCTTATATCTGTTTCTTAATGATAGAGCTGTTACATGCATTTGAGGAATTTTAGATATCAATCCCAAAGATAAACACAGGGACACAACCACAGAAAGATAAACAGAGTGTTTAAGGTCAGGTTGGATGGAGCTCTGAGCAACCTGGTCCAGTGGAAGGTGTCCCTGTCTATGGCAATGGGCTGGAAATAGATGATGTTTAAGGTCCCTTCCAATCCTTTCTGATGTTCTGTGATTTTATCATGTCCACATGTATTCCTACACATACAGAGAGACAGAAACAAAGAACATACTACTTTCTTCAGGAAAATTTAATTGATTGTTTTTTTTAAACAGGAATAAATTGTGGGGATGCTTCTCAGTCATATACCATTGAAATGAAACCATGATCTACTTTTCATTAACACATGTATATTTCAGGAACAGAGCTTTAAGAGGTAAAGCAGAGTCTTGGAATTGCAGAGAGATTTTACTGTATAACAAAATGAATCTTGAGATTAGTATGCAGATACCAAGCAATGTTCCTATTTGGCATGGTGTAACAACATTTATAGCCACATATTTCACATGAATTCAGTGCTGAATTTTTTTGTTTGGTTTTTTTTTTTTTTCTTTTACAGGACTTGTAATTATGGGTTTTAGGTCTGTGAAGAGCTGCGTTTCCTAGAAACTGATGTCTGTGGTTTGGGGGCAGAAGATGGTAAAGATTTATCTATAACAAAGGAGGGAGAAATAAGATATACATCAGATTAACAATTAGAATTAAGCAATTCTAGTCTAATGACTATTAGACTACTGGGCTCATAGCTAGACAGTAAAGATATCTTTTTAATGTTGCCTGTCTCAGACAGTCAGTGCTCTCCACCAAATGTACAGAAAATTACAACATTTAGAACACATATTTATCTTCCTTACTAAGTTATCTCTCTGAAAATAACATTTAAAAAATATAGCATTATGACTTTCACAGAAGGTTATATCTCTATGTAATTGTTTTAATTTTATAATAGTTTATTCTTAGCACAGGTCTGCATTCCCAGCCACGCAGCACAAAGCCATTCCCCTGCTGCCACCTCCCCAGAAATGCTGCCTGGATCTGCATGAGACCAAGTCAGGGGGAATCTCTTGCCCAGGTACTCTCCTGTTTCCTCATTCTGCAACATACTGTCAAAATGTTAGTAGACAAAAAAAAAAAAAGGAAAAAAGATAGATTCTGAACCCAGAAACAGAGATGAAAATCTCCTTATCAAATCTTCAGGGTCCTGGGCCATCTGATCTATTTTAATAATCTACTTGTATCCACCATGATGCCAGCCTTTTTATCTCCTAATCTATTACAGACTTCTTACTCTGTTGCTGCTACCACAGTCTCCTTATGCTTTCATTGCTTTCCTATGCAATTCTTATAGTAGGAGACATTTTGACGCATTTAACCTTTAAAATAAATCATGTTTTCTATTTTGAACTTAAAACTGTACATTTTGGGGAACGTTAGACTAATGACCCAGAATTTCTTCTTAAAAAAATCATATTCTTACCTAAATGTTGAAGATTATGCAGCAGTTAAAACACAAAAATCCTTCTGCTCCTATCCAGTTTTTTCTTCTGATTTTGTCATTTGCAAAAACAACAATTTTCCAACAGGTGAGTGAATATGTGGAGAAGAAAAATTTTTTAGTTGCTTCAGGAACTGCTGTAAACTTTTAGGTAGAATTTACAGACAATACATGGTTTCTTAAACTAGTTGCATTGAAATTCTCTGTTAATAATAATCTTTATTTTCATTTTCTACATCAAACAGCAGCTTTGATATTGGACAAAATAATTTCTTTAAGGGGTGGAAATGACCCAGCTTTTCACCATAGAACAACTTTGGCAATTGTCCTAACAATAGTTTAAATAGGTAATAATATCTTCATCATTTAGAAGTAGCTTTATAAAATCCCAAAATTAAATCTCTTTCAGAATTATATTGAAGATAAAATTTTCGTTAAGTTCATAAGAAGTATGAACTCAGGTATAGACCCTTTTCAAAATTTCATTGGGTACTTTGATACACATGTATGAAAGGTATGAAAGTTTTGCAACAAAAGCCTGAGCCAGCCAGGACTGGGCAAACAACAAGGTCTCTTTCTACTCTCTCATTTTTGAGTTAAAGGGAAATCACTTGGCACTTCAAAGGATCTCAGGGTCTCAGCCATTGTGTACAAAAAAAATCACTGGCCCAGTTCTGTTCATGCACAACTCACTGAGAAGCACCAGGATTATTTGTTTTTAAAGAGTAAATTTACTTTAAAATTAACTATTTTTTCCTAGCCCAATTCTGTTGATGTGGGATGGAGACAGTGTACACCATAAGTAGGACACATCTGTTTGAATTAAGTTGTTTCTGTGCTATGGGAAAACCTAGCCCTCTTTTTTAAGTCTCATCCACATGAATGGGTAAAATTCTAAATTTTGCATGTGTATGCTTATTTTCTGTGTTTCCACTGACACTTCTTTCTCTCCCTCGAGGTAGTACTGAAATACTCAACATAGGTAACACATTTTTTAGTTTCACACAGGTTTTTATTACTGTTTGTTTTCTTCAGTCTATTTCATTCATTGTGATTAGCATCTTGTATTGTTAAAAGAATACCTTATAAGTACCTGGGTGAATCCATTATAGCATATTCCCAAGAACAAATCCTTTAATTTTGCAAGTTAGAATGCTGTTAGTTGTTTTCTTTCTACATTCTGCTTCCAAGGGTCTGGGTCTGGGTCAGGAGTGTTGGGGCTGTCTGAGGCACTTTGCTTGCCAAGAATCTGAAGGACTTTTAAGCTACATTGTGCAGTCATTTTATATTCAAAGCAATGCTAAAAATAGCAAAATATTAAAAATATAAAAATATCAATATAATCAATAAACATTTATTTCTCAAATATTACTTACTTTAAAAATCTGTTCCACTATCGTAGTAGTTTATGTAAAATTGCATCATGTCAGTCTGACCTTGTACCTAAAGAAAAGCTAATTCTGAGTGACCAAAGGAAAGAGGGATGCACAAGCTTAAGAGTTGCTGTGGTTTATACTCAGAAATACAGGAACTAAGCATTTACAACCAGTGTTAATGATATCCAAAGACGAAATAATAGTTAACTTCTTCCTATGGAATAAATACTGAACAAAACCATGCCTATTTTCTAAGAAACAAATATTATCCACAATAGTATAAATATTCTCTTAGAATGTGTTTACTGTTTCATTTCAGCCCTCTGACAGAACCAATTAATTCCCGAAAATGCAGCCCAAAAAAGAATAGCACTTAACATTTGAAGAGAAGTCATTTTAATTTCTGGAATGATTAACACTTTCCATATTAATTCCTTTATAAAACTGTAAAAATACATCAAAAAGGAAAAACTGTGTTGCTTTACATAGCTCTAAAAAGATTTGAAAAATTTATACCAAGCTGTTGGATAAATATTTCACATGATGCTTGAAATAATTAATATCTGTACATAACTTATATTGTTATTGATAGTGACTGTAATCAAAATGGCTGTCTGACAGACAGAAATTTTATTTTAAGAGAAAACATACTTAAATTTCTCACTTTTCTTCCTTCTTTTATTTTCTTCAAGAGCTGTGGGCAAAAAAAAAAAAAACAACCTTGAAAATTAATAAATGAATTCTTTTTTTCCTTTGGTTCACACAAATAAAAGTTTTATCTGGAAAGACTTCCCTCCCCTTCCCTTTTCATTTCCTCTCAATAATATTTTAAATAACAAGGGTTTTGTTATGGTGCAGATGTAAAATATATATTTATATTTTTTAAACTGGCACAAAAAATGTCCATTGCTTCCATTTTTCCTGGAATTTAGAAAGGTTCCTCATAAAACAGTCATTAAATGTTGTGTTTTCCTGCTGTATTTGTCTCCTTTGATGAAGTTCAGACTGATTTTCAAACTCAGAAACATGATATGCATTTTTTTCATTTTAAGATGAATCGTTGCAGGCTATGAAAAGACCACTTGAATCAGAGTGACATTTTAGAACATACATTTTATTGTTTTAGCTTCATATTTCACCACACAACATTGATTTTGCAGAGGGTCATGTATCTATAATGTGAAGTTTTTATTTAAGACACTGTTAGGGCAGAGGCATAAATGGCACTCAGAGTTACGAGACTGCTTTAGCATTTAACTTGTTTCTGTTATTTTGTAAGTATTATTTTATAGTAACCTTCACTTAGAAAAGTTCAAAAGAAGAAACATGATATTTTTTCTCAGGGAGAATGTTTGAATTATGTCATAGAACTGGTTTTGTTTAATAACAAGGTTCATTTTTAAGTTAAATTAGTAATAATATAACCCCAGTAAAGATGAAAATGCAGTAGAAGCCACTCATGTTGGCAACAGCTACCTTGATGTACTATTATGGATGAGAATTTCTTAAAATAAGAATGCAACATAAAAAATCAAGACTTAAAGAAAGCTGATAGGTTGTTTTTGTTCTTCAAATCTTTTCCCATTGTGACATTTCTGGATATTCAACTGCATTGACATAAAAGACAACTTCCTCTTATCAGGAAAAGCTTGGCAAATTGTGAACATCTTTAATTGTACCTACATGTATTTCATATTCTCTCTGTCTGCTTTTATAGTTCCAGATTACTGTTTTCTCTTATTCATATTTTACTTTCTAATTTTTTTGCAAATTTGATTTACTTTATTATTATAGTATTGCTTTCCACTTACAGTATTATGCTTTTTCCAAATCCTAGGCAATTATATTGATCAGTAATGCTTTTAACATTAAAAAGGAGGAAATGCTTCTAACTTTGATTAGATACATTTCAAGCTACTTAAAATAATTTGGATGACAGTAAGTTAAAATGCTTACTGACTAATGAACATGCTATCTTAATGCTGTCTTCAGCTTAGATATCATTTTCAAGCTAGTGAGTGGCTGATCTTACCCATATGGACATGACTGTGTGGAGATGAAACTAATAATTACTGGTGAATTTTATCCCAGTCAATTCTTGTTGCATACCTGACAGGAACCTACAAGGAATTTGGATGGAGAGAGACTAATTACAAGGGCATGGAGTGACAGAACAAGGGGGAATGTCTTCAAACTGGCAGAGAGTAGGCTTAGATTGGATATAAGGAAAAAAATTCTTTCCTTTGAGGGTGATGAGGCACTGGCACAGGTTGCCCAGAGAAGCTGTGGATGCTCCAACCCTGGAAGTGTCCATGCCCAGGTTCAACGGGGGCTCTGAGCAACCTGGTTCAGGTGAAGGTGTCCCTGTGGTGGGGGGGGTTGGGACTACAAGAACTTTTAGGTTCTTTCCAACTCAGACCATTCTGTGTTTCTATAGCTCATTGGTGCTTCGCGCAAGTTTAGAACCTGCTTTTCAAATCAGTTTGAAAAATAATAAATGGAGTGTTTCCTGCTGTTTTGATTTTTTAGGATATGCTTCTCATGCAATAGTCACTTTGGGAACGTTGGAAGATTTTGAAGCTAGTACCTCAGAAACCAGTGACAAGACACCAGTGATGCTAAGATACAAACGCATGGACTCTGAAAAAAAGAAAGTAATAAGACCAAAAAAAAAATATTCTCAGGCCTGTGGAGGTAGAAACCAAGTCACTGAGCAATGAAGCTGGTGAAGAGTCTAGAGAATTGTATGGGGATGTTTAGCCTGGAGAAAAGGAGGCTTGAGGGAGACCTCTTGAAGTCCAGGTTGGATATCAGGAAGGTTGTTTCACTAAAAGGCTAGTCAAGCGTTAGAACGGCCTGCCCAGGGAGATGGTGGAGTCACCATCCCTGGAAGTAATTTAGAAATAATTGGCTCAGTGCCGTGGTCTGCTTGGCAAGGTTGTGTTTGATGATCTTGGAGGTCTTTTCCAAGGTTTGAAGGTTTTACTTTGATGCTCTAGGATTTGGACAAAACTTGTTACTGAATTACTAAAGCAATGATACAGTAAATCTTACATTTTAAAACAAATCTGCACAGGGCCATAATGACTGATAGGAAATAATTAAAAATATATTAGTCTGACCATAATAATACACAAAACTTTGGGAGAGATTTTCTGGTTTTCAAAGAGTGGAAGAAAGTGAGATAAATTAACCACTTTGCAAGACCCTGGCAAAAGTATTTTTGCAATTCTGAAAAGCTAATTCTTTCCCTAAAAGGCTATTTTAGACTGGAACAGACACAGTAAAAGAAATAAGCGGAAAAGAGTTTTTTTATGGTTGGAAAATGTACCTTGTAGCAAAAAGAGGGAAAGATGTTCTATGTCTGTTATATATTGAGTAAGGCGAAGGTGAGATGAGGGAACAGAAGTTTTACTAAAAGACATTATTAACACATGAAAAGAGAGGAAAATTTAATTAATTAAATTGAGGTGGAAATGAGTTCAGCTGAGGACAACTTTGTAACCACTGATGTAGTGAGATTTTATGAGAATTGCCTGTAACAGAAAACTTTTAAAGTTGGGCTTGACCCATTTATGTAAAGGATGATAATTTTGTAATAAGGGGGTAGAGGGTGTGATTTGTGCAGGTGGGATGACAGAAAATCTATTTCAGTTCTCTTTTAAGATCTCATGAAGGAACTTCTGGGTCTGCTCTAGAAACTTGCTAATATGCTGGTGTGAAAAAAGGGACTATTTCTGAGAGCACTTTTTGCTTGATATTTGTTTGACAAATTACTGATTTATTTTCTTCCAGGGGATACTATAATTTCCTGAAATAAATAGAGAATCTGTAAGGTGAAAACAACCAAAAACAACAATATGTTCTTATAGTCTCTAACACAAAAAAATTAAATTCATTCACTGTTACTATAGTAAATTTGGAGACTAGGGGATAGTAACTGTGCGGTAAGTTATTCACTTATTTTGGCCCTGTATGGTTCAGTATTATAAACAATTTTACCATTTCCAAGGAAGAATTCCTTAGGGGTAGGAGTGTAGTGAATACACTGTGCAACTATTCTGCTGCATCCCTCTGTATTACTAGTGTGTCTGCCCTTGAATTTAACCAAATCCACTATGGAACTCCATAGGGAGGGTGAGCTCCATTTGCTCCCTCAGGTTTTTCCCATTTGATGCAAAACATTTAGTTATTCATCTTTTTTGATTGAAAATATATTCATTATATTTAACTGAGCAGAGATAGTTTAATAAATACTGATTTAGTAGCTTAGTACAAGTATATGTTGAATGCATTTTTAAGAGGGATGTTAAATTAATTCTACTGGCATTTCTAAGCCTGATTCTTTTTGAGCAGGCAAAAATTAAAATTTTTGGAAATCTGTTGTCATCAAAAGTAGTCATAAACATTAACTTACTTCAGCAAGGAAGGCTACTGTCACTTTATTTTTGACATCTTTAATATGACAATAATATTTAAAAAATCATTCTTTAAAGCCATTTCTCACTTTCTTTATTCTTGTGGCTATCAAAACAAACTCTTTTGTATTTAAGATGAAAGAAAATATGTTTCTGTTTAATTATTCTGAAGAGCTTTTAAATATTTAGGTTATCAAATACTGAGTGCAAATATTAAAGTTTTCTTTTGGCCGAAAATCTGGGGGGACTTATTTGTTAATCTTCAGGTTTTAACAGCATCCAACAAACCAGTACCTCACCAATAATTTTTTATATTTTTGCATGGTCAGAAGACTTAAAACCTGCAATTCCATATTATTCAGCATTGATTTGTTCGGTTTCCCAATAATATCAAAGGTAAAATACCTGCTCTGGGGCAGTAATACAACATTGTCCATAATGGACATGAAATGAGCATAAATACAACTTTAGTATTAAATAAAATTCATAGGTAACACATGCCAAGTAGGTGAGCTGAATTAATTCAGAATTAATTTTTCCCCTTTCATTATGTCCATTTCCTGTGTAAATATGTATTTACATGTGATTGTCAAACTATTAATCTCATTTAATTTTTCAACGATTCTTGCTGGATAACCAACCTTCTTCCAACCTGTGGTAAGTACCATTAGCATTTATGGGACTTATAGTACACATGGTAAACACAGCAAAACATATAATTTGGTTTTTCATCTTCAAGTATAAGCCATTATGCATTGAAAATTTTTCATTGTTCCCTAGTAAAATCACAGAATAAAACATGATTTTATGATTCTCATATTAAAAACATGCAAACTAAGTATCAGCAGTGTGAGTGAAGGTTGTGAGTATGGATCTGTACAATCCATCATTCTAAAACCTTGTCTTCCACATGCTGAGTCTGTAGTATTCAGTATATTTTTCTTCCTTTGTGGTGGTGGGAAGGAAAAGAGTGAGGTTGCTTGGTTTAAAAATCTTCCTCAACTTATATTTGTTAATGCAATTGAATCCTCTATCCTTTTGCTGGCACGTGTGATTTATTTGCTTTCCTATTTTAAGATGTTTATTCTATCTTGACAGTCCCAGAGTAAATTTTACGAGATAAATCTTTGGACATGTGTTGTGACTCTAACAATGTATTAATTTTGTTTCCATAGAAGGTCTTTAGCTTTTAGCCTTGTGTGACAATACAATAAAGAGGTTACTTGGTTATAATTAATGTTTCTTTAAATAGGTCATCAAAGTATAAAATCAATGGTAATTAATTGCACTTCAGCAAATACTCAACAATTCCCTTGTTAGACTCATAAAGGCATCAGTTTTGTCTGTAATTATCAGTGTCAGGGTTATTCCATTCCAACAAATCTGGGAAACATAGTGCATGATTTGTATTTCAGTATGTCTTTAAGTTACTTCATATTGTAACAGAGAAGAATTTCAAAGGAATATATAACTTAATTTTACTTTCACTTTAATTTATCGTTAGTAGAAAACACTCTATGACCAGATTCTACTCCAATATTCTACCAATCTCTTCTACAGGTATAAACCCATCATAAATTCTTAAAAATACAACTCTAATGGCTGGTATTAAAAACACAGTTTTAATATTTTCTAACTAATTTTTAAGAGACACCAGAGTAATAATTGCCCTACTTGATATTCAGGAGTCATTACATTATGAAAATATATATTGTTGTTATTTTTATTCATAGGACAAGAATAAATTTTTATTTTGTTTTGCTTTTTTTTTTTTTTTTTGATGCTAAGACTGTGAACAGGAACCAGAAGTGTCTTAATATTATATAAACAAAAACTAATTTACTAGTTACAGTGCTGTTGGTGTCATTTGCCATTACCAGCAGAAAGACATCAGCCTGTTGGCTTCCCTACCCATGCAGGTGCCAGGGAGTAGCTGGGATGCCTTTGCCCTGAGTTGGGTTCCAAGGAGTTAGGGAGAATGTTGGTGTAAGAAGTAGCAAAAATTGTCAAGTATAGGATGTAGGGGACATTGGAAGGGTGAGCACAATACCAAGGAAAACTGGTAGATGTTAGATGTTAGGTTGGGCTTAAAACCAAAAAAAAAAAAAAAGAAAGATATTGCTGTTGGAATTTGCTATATATCATAAGCGATACTTTAAAATTGTTAAACTGTGAATTTGCTTAACAATACATTTTTGCCTCCACATATATGTGCTGTGTTCCCATCTGGTCTTGGCAAGAAACCATATATAAAAAATGTTAGGCAATATTTCACTATATTGTGAAGTGAAGGGAAGATGTAGACACTCTGACACTTATATTTTCTCTGGCACTTACATGCTGTAAGATGCTGTTGGCACGCTGTAAACAATGTCCCAGAGGCATTGAGAAACCCCACTGAAATGTTTGGCCACTGTAATCTAAGGAAATGACTGAAATAAACAAATTTATATGATAACATATGATAACATATTCTATATGTGACGATAGCACTAGGAAAAGACACAAATACCTCTGTGGAAAAGAACCTTAATTTTGGTTGTAAGCTTGTTTTTTTTTAGCCAAGTAGCGAGGAATAAGTTGCTGTAATGTGGCTGCGGATTGTCATCTGAGGTTCTTTAAAGTACAGTGCCTGGTGCTCAGCAGCTGGTAGAGGAAATTCTGGCTCTGTCACAGGCAAGTGTGGTGGTGGGCAAATCTCAAAAGCCTGGACCAGCTCAGGGACTGCAGGTTCTGGTTGGGTAGGTAAACCCCACAGAGTTTGGATTAGGGTAAGCAGAAAAGCTCTTGTTTCAAAAGAGTCCTGATGACTGCAGGGAAACTTCTTCCTGGCCATTTTTTATCAGTAAGAAACACATTCTATATTAATTTTTTTTTATTAGAAATCATTCTCCTTTGTTCAAATTAGCGAGTCTCTGGAGAGACTAGAAACATATGAAGGGGGCTTAGAAAATGTATCTAACAGAGGAACTATCAAATGAACACTGTCTTCCAATGCTGCTTAGCCATTCTGCCACTGACTGGCTCAGCTCTTCATATAACTAAATATTCCACTATGTCTGATAAGCAGCCAAACACTTCTACTCTTCAAAAATTTTCTATGACTCAGGGGCATCCAATGAGGCTTATGGCATGAGAGACTGTGGATGATTGCTTTTTCCAGCTGTATGATCACACAGTATGTTAATACTAATGAAGTCTCTCAGATTCATCCTGCTGATGCAAATCCAAAGGGATACAATGCCCTCCTTAGGTCTGCCACCAGTACAAGTTCTTTAATTACATCTGAACATCATTCAATAACAGCAGAACTTCAGTCCACCCCACTCATTCTTCATGGTAATCACAAATGCAGGGAAAAGGTTGAGCTGATTTTCTGACATTTAAAATGCTTTTGTAAAGTGTTTTTGGTTTTTATATTTGTTAAGGAACATTTTAAAAATTTTGGCTTGTAGTTTATCCTCTGTATAAACACATATTTTTGTGAATTAGTAGAAGGACCCAGTTACCATGAAATTTACATAGACTTACCTCCATTTCTAAACCTGTTTATCCTTAAGTTTTGGCTTTTTTAATTCATTCATAAAATCTGCAGGCAGAGACAGATGGGGTATTTGGCTTTATTTGTTTATTAGATTAAAAAATGGATTTGGGGCATGTTTTTGGGACACGTATCTTTGGTCTTATGCATGTCTCCAGAATTTGTCTGACCAAAACTGATTTTTTCAGATGTATTGAAACAGAATTGTCAGGCAAAAAGGATCAGATATTTGTACCTAAAGACAGCTTCTTAGCTGGTAGTTCATGCCTTTTAGTCAACAGTTTAATGCTTTTAAGAATGCAGTATATATTTAAGGCTTAGAAAAATCAACTTAGAAGATTATTAAAATCAGTTATTATCATACATAAATAGGCTTAGGACAGAGCAAAAAAAAAATTAAAATCATGCACTAGACTTTATTGCACAAAAAAATATGTACAACTGAAATTTGCATTTTAAAATAAGGTCATTCTTGGCCATACATTTCTGCAAAATTTAATATCAAGCTTTCCCATATATATAT
Organism: Setophaga petechia; assembly: GCA_024362935.1. NCBI lineage: Eukaryota > Metazoa > Chordata > Aves > Passeriformes > Parulidae > Setophaga > Setophaga petechia. The sequence continues at coordinate 13,820,673 of JANCRA010000013.1, forward strand.
ATATATATATATATATGAAAGAATATAAGAATTTGGTTTTCTTTTTTGTTGGTTTTTTTTTTTTTTTCAAAGAAATATATACAGGCTTTGAAGTATAAAATAATCCCATTTAGCATGGAGAGATGAAAGTATCCATGAATAAGTACACAGAACTTGTAAATCTGGCATTTAGAATAAAAACACATTTCACTGTCTTGGTATCAATCATTCAGTTTGCAAGACCTTCTGGAGGAGGAAGAGGAGACAACACACTTTGATGAGTTAGAGGAATTTGCTGGTTTGAAAAATTAGTTAACAATAAATCAGCATTGGAGACGAAGAAAACTGATGTTAAGGCATCTGAGGACAGGCAAAAACCTCTTATATTATTTGTATTTATTACTCTTGTTTAAAACAAGCCATCAGTAAAGATATTTTCATTCCAATGTTGTTGAGAGGACTTGTTCAGTCTGATTGGCTCCTTTCATACAGCCCAACATACAGGAACTTGCATTCACTTTGGAGTTTATTTGAAGCTGGAAATCTTTTCTTTTTCCTCAAAATTTTCCTGTTTATATATAATTAGATCTTGTGAGTCTTCAATTGGTTGAACCATTTATCCCCAGAATAGGATATCCAGGGAAGCTGTGGATGATCCATCCATGAAAGTGTCAAAGTCAAAGTTGGATGGAGCTCTGAGCAACCTGGCTTAGTGGAAGTTCTTCCTGCCCATGGCAGGGGATTGGAACAAGATGAACTTAAAGGTCCATTCCTACCCAAACCATTCTTTGAGGCCAAGATTGCACAGTCCCTCTCTGGTTTGTATTAACTTCATGTCCTTCAGTCGTACTCCTGTTTTCTAGAAACTAGGAGTAAGTTCTAACTTCTACATCTCCTGAAGATCCTGTGGGGATCTTTCCTTATGAATAAAAATGATGAGAGAACAAATACATTTGCAGACATAAGACCTATTATTTTCCTTAATTTTGAAACATTTATGTGAGCAGAGCTTTCGTGTAAGCATACTTATAAATTGTATTAAAAGAAGGGTTACTATTTACATACACCAGAAGTCATTTTGGGGATAAGATGGATAGAGTTACAATTTTTATCTTTAGAAGTCTTTCAAAAAAGGTTAAAATTTGCTTTGAATATGCTGGCTTTCTTTCCTTTGGACAGAATTACATTTATATAGAGAAATGCATATATAAATAATATGTGCATATACATATATATAAAAAATTATTTTATATATTTCCTATTATATATTTTATTTATATATTTTTATATATTATATTTTATGTAATATATATTATAATTATATGTTTAATGTATTTTTATAAATTTATATGCATAAATAATATATGTATATGTAATATATATAATGTGTATATATTTAATATGATAATATAAATAATCTACTGCTCTGAAAACAACAGTTAGCTTTAATGCAGTGTTATTTACACTTTCTATATATCTATGTTTTGTTACTGCCTAAACTACTTCGTTAAATGTTTACACTTCTTAACGCTAAAGGATGTTGAGGTGTTTTTAGAGATATCTTAGGAACAAAAGCAAGACAAATAAAATTCTTTAAAGCACAGAAAATTCCTTACCACTAAGATAAATAACATTTCACTAATACTTTAATTTCACTGGAGAAGCACATGGAGTGAGCCAGCCTGCAGAAGGATGAATTATCCATCCCACTTTACACATCACAGTGTGTTGCAGCATGGCAGGGTGGTAGAAATGCTACAACCTTCTTTGAAGTGTCTCCTTCAGAAGCCACTCAGAGTAAGGCTGAGTGGAAACAGCCATTTCAACTCCATGCACACACAAACCACAGATAGCTCAGCAGAGGAAAGACAGGAAGGGTCTTTGCACGATGTATTCCAGCAAAGATTTATTCCAAAGCTGAAGGGATCAGAGACAAAGACAAAACCATGAGGTCTGCACAGACTTAAGTATGGGGTCAGTGACCAATGACCTGAGGACACAGGGCAGGAAAAGGGCAGGGCAAAAGGCAGCAACCTATAGGGGTGTCATGGTTTGACACTGGCACAAAGCCAGCGCCCTCATGAGAACATTCTCTCCCTGGTGTCTGCAGTGAGGTGGTACCTGGAATAAGCAAAGCAGGCTGCTACTTAGGGGAAAGAGAAAAGACTTTATTAACTATGCTACTTAGGGGAAAGAGAAAAGACTTTATTAACTAAACTACAAAGAAAGAAAAAAACAAGAAAAATGAAAACTGCACAGAGACATCTCCCCCTCCTCCTCTTACTAAATTCCTAATACATTTACATTTCCCAAAATCACCAACTCTTGGTCAGGCAACTACTTTTTAGATAATCAAATCTTCAGTTCATTAAGAGTAGAAGGAGTCTCCCTTTGTGCCATGGACTTCTTGTCACAAGTATCACCTCCCGGAGATCTTTTGCCATTTGTGACATCTTCCTTCCATGCCTGGTGCTCTCACCACTGGCATGGGCAAGGCCGCTCGAGGGTGGTCTTTTTTAAGGATGCCTCGTCTCATTCTAAACAGAGCACAGTCTCATGTCTGGGACTTTTGTGTCCCCCCCCCATTTCTTTTACACCCCCTGGGGCCGAGGGGTCTCAACACTGAAATCTCTTGGCTCTGAACCATTGCCTCCCCCTGGATGCAGTTTTTGTGTTACAAGGAAACAGTCCATGGCTATACAAAAAAAGAGTCCAGCAAAAATGCCACTCCATCTTCTCCATTCCTCTAACATCTCTCTCAATCTCTTGCCAGACCTCCCCACTGGCTCATTTCTTCTTTCATCTTCTACTTTTATCTCTCCTCTAGGAAGGGTTAGTGTTCTGTAAAGTTTTCATTGTCCACAAAGGGTTAAAAGCTCTCACAAGCAGCTGGACTTCTCGCCGCTCCGCCCCCCACCTTTCCCCGCAGCAGCACACGATATCACATTCCAAGGTAGCAGTCTCAGTCATGGCTCTCTCTCTCTGAGGAGGCTGTCTGATGGCTCCCGGGGTCTCTCTCTTCCACCCTTCCACCCTCGGAGAAGGTCAGGCCTACCTCTCCCAGGGCCGCATGGCTTTCCCCTCCCCCCGCCCAGCTAGCAGCTGGGCCAGGGGAGAGACCCAACGCTTCACGCTGGAAATTCAAAGAGGGCTCCGAGGGGAAGAGCCCTGCTTTTAATCCCTGTGTGATTGTTCTCAGAGGCAGATCCAATGCTCCAGTAGCCAAACCAGGTGCCAATATTAAAATCCGAATACCTATTGGTGACCACAGCATAAACAGCACATCCCAGAAGTCCCATTTCCGGTCAAACCACCACAAGGGGCAATGGGGTGATGAATAATTGGGAGTGTCAGCTGGCCAATGGGGAAGGCAATCTGATGTAGATTGGCAGTAGTGCTGCAGAGCTTCATAGCTTAATTCTTCTCTATCAGCCTAGGTGGGGAAAACTCTATGATATCAGAGGATTCCACAGTAGTGTACATAAAGTAGTACACAATGTAAGTTAGGTAATAGGTATTTAGAGATGAGTGAAGATATTTCTCAATATTTTAATGACAAGGAAACAAAAAAAAACACCAAAATAGATTAAGAAAGGACTGGAATAGCATTCAAATTCCTACAGAGTTCAACCCTTTGAAAAAACTAAAGCAGGTCTGATTCCATATGTTTCAGTTTAAGAAACCTTTTAGGATTGTATTGATCTCACTGTCCCTCTGAGACAACAGTGACCTACACTATATACAGTTTGTATATTTAAATGAGCACTAGTCTGAAATAAATGTAATAGATAACAATGAAAGAATCATTATAATTTCTTTATCTTTATCTTTTCATATGAATTATTGAACTTCATATGAATTTTGTGGAGTAAAATATATACAACTACTTTTTCAATATTTCTTCTCAGACAAGACAGTTCCTTAATATTTTCTATTTTTTACACTCTTTTAAATATTTTATTGTAAATTTAATATTGAAATTTCTCTTAAGTAAGAAGTTGAAATACAATCTCTAACAAACTGGGGGTTTTCTGTATATGAAGACCATATACATTGATAGATGTAGCTTAAGTGTGCATATTGGTTATACACCATGGCAAATAGACATTGAGAGTTTGTTTAGCCATTTCATTCTTGTTCTGATTTGAATTGGAATCAGATCATGTAAAGGTGTGAGTACTGTTAGATTGGTCTAAACCAATGAACTCAAACATCACTCATGTCCATCTTCTGTGGAAACTTACAGTCCTTATTTACATAAATCAAAAAGTTGACCTAATTTTATTTGGTCAATTTACTCTGAATGTATCTGCTCAAGCCAGATTTAAAGAAAATTACAAGTATGAATCTCAGGGTTTCTGAAAATAAAATTTAATCTGACTTTGTTTAGGATTCAGAAAGAACACTCATTGACTCAGTCTTGTTTTATATCATGGCTGGGCTGTTTTGTTTTCACTGTCATTACTCTCCTGTCTTGGGAGGTGACTAGCATTTCCTGTGGGCAGACAAGTCTCCTGAGCAGTCAATTCCAGAGCAATTGTTTATTGGGTGGTGTGAATAAATTCTGAACAATGCCTGTGGGCCTTGGCTGAGGCACAAGAAATAATAAAACCACCACAGTTGCTGTAAAAACACATAAATGTTGTAATACATTAGCACTGCTGCTATTGTCTCACATTTAACACTGGGTTAAATCATGATCTTTTATAAATGAGCTGTGTAAATGCTAATGGGTGTATCTTCAAAGGTAATTGGAAAGGAATTCTCTGTATCTATCACTGCCTTGGGAAGATGCTTGGTCAGGCAGGACCCTGGAAGGCCTTTATGATTTCTCTGAATCATATTCAGGTATCTGAAAACCTCTGAAGGAATTCTTTATATTTCACTTTTGGGGTCTCAGTGAGTAAGTTGTTTATACAGATACTTAATCTGAAACAGCTTTTGAATGCCACTGGCTTCCCTGGGATTACTCATTTGCTTGTAATTTAGGCATGAATTTGAAGCACTAAATGAAGGATTGATTGAAAAAACAGCTTTAAAATGTGGTTCCTTAATAGAAACAACTGTTCAGTAGCAAAATCCTGTAGCTCTCATTCAGAAAAAATAATTATAATTAGATGGAAATTCCTGTGTAAGGAAATATTTTTAAGATATTAAATTTACTGAATTTCTTCCATGCATATAATTATCTGACAAAAAATTATTTAAATGCAATGTTTTAATGGAAGATATTGTTTTAAAACATTCTATATACATCTTCAAAGGAGGCCTAAGTTTTGTTCCTAAGAAAAGAAAGCTTTGGAAATTCTCATAAGGGAGGAGTCCTTTTTACACCTTTCAGTTGTCCTTCATTGAAGAGGGTATTTCATTGACACAGTATCTAAACCCCTCAAGAGGCTGGAACTGCTCTCCTAGGTCTTTGGAGAAATGTTTAATCTCAGCACATGCAACTGAGTCCCACAGAAGAGGAAGGTGATCACAGAATCATAGACAGGCTTGGATTGTAAGGGACCTTAAAGATTTCCTCATTCCAACACCTCCAACAAGGGCAGTGACATCTTCTCCTAGATCAAGTTGCTGCAAGCCCCATCCAGCCTGGCACTGAACACTTCCAGGGATGGAGCATCCACAGTTTCTCTGGGCAACCTGTGCCAGGGCCCCACCACCCTCACAGGGAAGAATTTCTAACCACTAGGCCAGGCTATTCCCTTGCCAAAAGTCTGTAGTGAAGAGGGCAAAAGTATAAGGCAAAAGAAAGTAGCTTCTCCAGTGAGGATTACAGAAGGTGCAAAATTATTCTTTTGCTTTTTTTGAGCGATGTAATAAAGAAGCCTTACTGTACTGAACCGCTGAGGATTATAAAATAAATCTCAGAAAAGAACACAGAAAGACTTTTGTTAGTAGCTGCTATTTCTGCTAGTTTTATAATTTTGAAATGTCAGAAATAACACATGACTTGAGAAGAATGTAGAAAAAAAATTCTATAGCAGATATGCTCTGTTGCATAAGAAAAGTATGTTCTCTGTATGGTCCACAATTTATTCTGATAAAATTTCTATGATAGGAAAAACAAAAAAAAAAAGAAGAAAAAAAAGAAGAAAAAAAACCCAGCAAAAATACCCAAACAGTTGTAGGTTTTTGAACCAGGTTGTACGTGTTTTTTACCAGATTTTAAAAAGTCAGTCTGTCTTTAATTAAATTCTTAGAAGGTTTTACTTTTATAATTCACATTTTGAGAGTTTTAAAAGAGTTGTGCAAGGATAAAATAAATCATCTTAAAAATGGATTTGAAAATGGATAACAAGCAAAATAATATTTTTCTTGAAATTCCTGGCATGAAGTCCATTGGCCCTTACCAGACTAGGAAGTCCATGTAATCTATGTGTCTAGATGCAGAAATCTGATAAATATCCCTTCTCAAAGTGCCAGTGAGAGCCCAGCGCACATCAACCCTGTCCAAGTCTCTGATTTCTGGACCAAAGCAAATGAACAACTCAGGCACAGCTCAGTTGTGCTCCAGCTAGGATGTTTCCAATAGTGATTTCTGAAAAAAAAAAAACAATTAATCTTTGAATAACGCAACTGAAAGCGCTACTAGATGTCAGTTATTTGGTGACATATAGTGGAGGCTGACTATTCAAAACAGGGAAACCAGATAGCTGTGGTTTTGAAGACGCTTTAAATAAGAGATACTAGTTCAATGCTAGTTCCCTGAAGATGTGGAAAGTTCTGCTTTGAAAAGTTTTATTTTTGCTAGGATCCCCATATTAGTCTATTCAAAAGCAGGAGGGATTAAATTAAACACAAACAGAACCCATCAGTTGTCAAGAAGGGATATAAATGGCATAATTTTTCCTGACTTGTAATTTTCTGACTGCATAACCTTGAAGAGAAGCACTCCATTTTACAAGGTAACAAGAAAGAGACTGGGCATATCTAACTCTGGACATTGGCTGGGGTGGATTATCCTGTAATTTCCCCAGTATTTCCTGTCTTCTTTTTTATGGCAGCATAGATCTACATTTACTGCAGTTATTAAACTGCTGTATATTAGATATCTCACTTGTATGAATATTGCATGCCATCATGTGCACCAAATCTGTTGATCTTTATTTTTTTTATAAAAAGCCTTAAGGATTTAAAGACTTTTTTAATAAAAAGGAACTCAAAGACAAAACTGCAAAATAAGCTTTCTGCTAAAGTACTATTTTTGTAATTTGATTAAAGCAGCATAAACTGTTTGTCACATAGAATCATGGACAGTACAGTGCTGTATAGGCTTCAGTTTGAAGGTGTAGCAATAGATTTATTTAAAAGGCACCATTTTGGGGGGACATTCACGACTATCTCTTTTGAGAGTTCTCATAGACAATAACATTGTGGACAGGTTTAGAAGTCTTTACCAACAAATGTGTTTTATGAGGTATATACAGGTAAAGTTTACTTATATAAAGCCTAGAGCTCTTTATGTGAACATAAACTCCTTCATTTTCCCAACATATTCAAAATTGTCACATTTCCATGTTTCTGACACTCTCACTTAATGTTCCAGGAAGCTTCTTAAATATATCTACTTGCTTCTCTTTGTCTCAAGACATTTTACACTGCTGAATAGTGATTTTAAAAAACAGAAGACTTTCAAGGCTCTTAATTTAAAATTTATTACTTCCGTGGTTAACTTTTCACAAATTATTAAAATTAAAAACTATCTAGTGTTAAAGAAGTAGAGTCTTCTTCCTTTAGACTTCTCTTTCTGTCAAGTCATTTGGTGGCATCTTAGTTTTGTGAATAACTGTAGTCTTCTGATGAGCCCTATGGCTGGTTCATCATTGCAAGGCAGGCTATTGGCTCTGGTATCTTTGGAAACTAGCAGGGTTTCTTCCTTTGATCTTGGTGTAATCTGTATTAGAATTTTTTTTTTAAACCATTTTCATTTTTGTGAGCATGGCTCACTCTCCTGTTCTTACAGAAAAGAATATAACATAAACACATTTGTTTAAATTAAATGAAATTATATTTGTTTCTTCACAATAAGAAGTACACCTAAGACTGTAGGGATGAAAATTTAAAATAATGGATCCTATGTAATTTTTGGGTTGCTTTTCCTCTTTCACATATAGTTCTTGACTGAAAAAATACAATCTCTACTCAGAATTTCAATAGTCATGCTGATGAAGGAAATAATCTGATTAACTGTTCAATGTATTGACAGTAATAATGGGTAGAGATAAGAAATCACCGTCAATATTAGAAAAAGAAGATAATCCATCTCTATTTCAAAAGGGACAGCATTTAATAGTTAAATCATTAATGGTGAAATACATGAGATCAAAATACACAGTGTGCACCTCAGATTTGTTTTCATTCTAAATTGCAGAAACATTTGGAGCGTTGTGGCTGATTGAAGTTTATTGTGAAATTTTCTGATTTATAATGAAATAGTACAAGTGGGAGTTAGTTTAACCTCAGCATTCAGAATACTCAGAAACCTAGAAAATTTAAGGACCTTAGGAAGTTTCTTGGACTGTGCAGTAAACACTTGTAGCAGTTGGGTATTTAACAGGCTGTAGTGTTAAACTCAGCCTTAGGGGAAAAAAGACACAAAAGAAAAAAAATCCATTCTGCAGTGTCTCTGCAAGAATATGAAATACATCCTTTGATCTAAATTGACCAGGATACAGAAGTATATTGTCAGAGGAAGAAAATCTTGTATCTGGTAGGAAAAAAAGAAACCAATACTAAAAAGTAAACAATCAAACCCACCAACTAAATAAAAGAACTTTTTAACTGACGATTAAGATTTCCTATTGATTTCACCTATGTGTCATGAGGATGCACCATTTTTTGGCTAACTGTCTTGACAGAAAATTCAAATGCACAGGGGTAATCTTGCTCAATGAAGGCAGTCTTACTCATTCCATAATACATTGGAGATACTGCTCCTCTTTTTATTTGTTTTGTGCAGCAAGTTGATGTCTTCACTAGGGGTGAGTGAGTCACTAATTAAATATAGAACCAGAACATCAGCCAGCAATCAACCTTGCTCATGAAATCACTAGACCGGCAAAGGATCAGTTTCATTGTTGTTATGCAGTGCTACTGTATTATCTCTAGTTACTGTAATAAACAGACTGGGAGGATGTTTTACCCCTCTGTTCTACACTCATATATTCAGTCCAGCTCTTGGTAGGTGAAAATGGTAGGAAAAAAAAAATTATGTAATGCCTTGACTGATGAATATAGGTATTGAAGCGTGTAACTGAAAGTGCCTGACTCACACCTGGAAAGAATTAATTAACCAAAAATGACAAGTGGGATATTATATGTTTGCAAAGCACACACTCAAAATGAAGTGAATGTTTTATTAGGAGGTTATGATTCAAATGTTTTGTTTGATCCCTTCTTATTGATCAAACATAATTCTTTTACCTTCACTTAATCTCTTCTCCCTTGAATCCATATATTATTTGGGAGTAATTCTTATTTCTGATTTTATTCTAATGAATATATGTTCACTTTAGTCCTTGTGTTGATGACTCTTACTGCTAAGAGTCAGGGGCTAATATTCCAATATTTTTAGTGGGGTTTCACTGAATTCACTTGCACAACTAATGCTGAATTACAAACTTTTGAGTTAAGTGAATATTGACCAAATATATGCCTTTTTTATTACATTTTTGAGATACATGAAAACAAAGCTTACGCTAAAAACATGAATTTCTCAGAATTTAGGAGCAGAACAACCTCAGCTGAAAGAAGAGAGGAAACTGTGAGGGGATGGAAAAGGTCTGGGAAAGAACCAGGAGGTGGAAGGCAGAATGCAATAATCATTGAGGGCTGGAAGGAAGATAGACATGGATGAAGTAACTGGAGCAGGGAAGAGAAAGAAGAGTCTGGCTCAAGAACAGCATTTGTTGGATGTTTAACAGGAAAAATTGAAGATTAATGTTTGTGAGCTAGAGGAGGAAGAAAAGAAGAGCAGGAGAAGGAAAATGGCTATATATGAAAATTGGGCAGCAGTACTATTGGTTTAACAGTACTATTAATAAAATAACTTGACCAAATATGAGAGCTTCATTCTTGGATGCGATGGATTCTAAGTTCTATTGATATTTCCATATGATGAGTTAAGAAATTAAAACTACAAACATTCACTAGAAATTTATTTCTCAGGAAAATAGGTGATTACTCAATAACCTAAAATATAAGATACTCAAATCCATGTATTAAAACAAACTTAATGCCACATGCCAGGTTGACAACACTACTTACAGCTGACACCATCCATGAAATGACTTCCACACTGCACTGCATTCTCTGTGGAAAGTTTGTTTAGCCACAGTTTAAACCTTTCATCAGGGCCTTTTGTATGGGATGAGGGGCAATGATTTTAAGCTAAAAGATGACTAATTTAGACTACATATAAGGGAATTTTTTTTTACAATGAGGATGATGGAATATTGGAATGGGGTGCCCAGAGTGGTAGTAGATGTCCCATCCCTGAAAATATTTAAAGCCAGGTTGGGCTCTGAGTAACCTGATCCTGTTGAAGATGTCTCTGCTCACTGCAGGAGGGTAGGACTGGGTAACCTTTAAAAGGTCCCTTCCAAGCCAAGCTATTCTATGGTGCTATAAAATCACAGATTTGCCAAAGGATTTAGAAACATGAATTCATCTGTAACCACAGAAAATTAGTTGCAGACCTGGTCTTCTTATTCTGTGCCTTTATAGAGATTTAACATCTAAGCAAAACAAACAATGAACAATTTAAAAAAAAAGATTGCAGAACTAAAAATCTGATATTTTTCTTTATGAACAAAGAATTTCACCCTAAAAAGAAGTGAGTCAGTTTCTGAGGGTATTAACTAACAATAGCTTTCTGAAAGGTTTTGATTTAAGAACATGCTTCTTTCCTTTGCCTTTGCTGCTACTTACCCAACACTTATGACCTTGACTACCTACAGATACTATACCTATTAAATCCTGTTATTACAGTCTTTATTCAGCCTCATCAACTTCTCCAAATGGAGTTGAGAGAGCAGGAGAGAGAAGAAATATGAAAGTAGATTTAATAGGGATAGATAGTGATTCACAGTGTTTCATAGATACCATTAAGATAACAAACAATGTATTCTCAATGAATAAAGAGAGTTTTATAAAAGTATTCAAGCTTCCTCCTGCTGATAGCTTTTAAAGTTTCAAGAGGTAAAGCATACATTTCCTTCAGTCAAGGCTGTACTTAGCAGTCATGGACACATTAAGTTTCCAAGGGACTCACTGAATGTCAGTCATCTTTTATATTCAGTCAGTATATCTTTCTCAATTCATGAATTGAGAAGAGATTATAATTTTTTTATTAACTTGTTCTGTTTGTATTGTTCACTGGATGTTTTTGTATGACCCTGCTGGTTCCAACAAACACCAGTCACTGTAGGATTACGTGGTATAACTAATGGAAATTTGATATAGCATGTCAAATACAATTGGTATTTGTTAAAGGTATAAAAACTTTTTTGCCTTTTGATACCTGAGATATATTGCAATTGCTTTGCAACTCATACAGCAATTCTATTCTGCTTCTCTAGTGCTCATATACTTGAAACTATGTAGGCCCACATCAAATTCAAATGGGCCTTAATAATCCCTTTCAATGGCAAAAAATTCTGAAATAGAGATATTGTGTGGGAATTCTATAATTTTTGTTCAAAATCTGCATTGTATATGAACTTAATTTCTGCTTTTAGGCATCCTGCTGATGAATAGACTAAAGAATAGCCACATAACCTGCATAAATCTCCAGTGTGGATGCTCAGATTTCTGCTCCACCCCATTGCCCCATATCCTCTTCGTGCCACTATTCTGTTACCTCTATCTTTACTGCACTGTTTTGCTACCATGTAAATTTCTGCAGTCCTCTCAGTGATCTCAAAACAACATGGATTTGGAGAGCTAACAATCTTAAGTTAACTCCAAATTATTACGATAAGATTTACTCAAGATTAAAGAAAAGGCTACAATTTCAATTGTATCTGTGATTGAGAAGATGCAAAATACCGTTGTGAAATATAAATTCCTCATGAATTTGTGTATTTAACCATTTCCCTCCCTTTTTTCTTTTGTATGATTTCCCAGAATCAAACATTGGAGACATTACTTTTCTTTGCAGAGTCTAAGAAGCATCATTACTCATGGATGATACAGTGTTTCAGAGGGTCTTTTATAGCAAAATAAACACTTGAAATATGCCTCTGGATATGAGGAATGGTCTGGATGGCAACAGTTTACAGTGACAATGCAATCAATTGTAGGTATTAATCTTTGCTATAGAAACAATTTGTCAGTCTCTTTGTCAAAATGAAGTTTGACTAATCCTTCTGATCAGCAGGACAAGGAATACCAAGGTCAGATAAGGCTGAAAAATTTTGGAAAGTTTCTAGTTTGGGCATTTTTTTGCTTCTCTCCCTTAGTACACATGTTAAAAAGAATTTAAACTCACTAGAAAATTTAATTCAGTTGATTCATTTTGCAGAAGAATGATAAGAAAAATTTAATTGGTTTTGGTTAGGATATATTCAAACCTTTCCAAAGTCTACTTAAATCACTTTGCAAGGCTATCTTTTAAAATTCATACATTTTACTTTGAATAAAAAATGTCAGAAAAAGGCAGCTATATTCTCTTAAGAAATAGTTTTTCACATACAATAGTATTTCTCTTAGTGATGTAACTGTGTCTCATTGGAAAGGGAGAAAGTGATCTTGTTTGTCATTTTGATCATCAATTATGAATAATACTTCTACTTATCTGGCAACTGTTCATAAGGAATTTTTGAATGTATGCAAGAATGTCTTCTAGCTTGCACCACGTATGAAAACAAACAAATGTAAAGTGGAGGAATTTCTCTTTGTAATTCACAGAAACCAGCAGCAGACTGAGACAGATTTGACATTTTGAATCTTGCATCTAAGGACTGAGCCTTCTTTCATCTTTTGTTGACCTTAGTAGCATAGATTGGAAATCCACATGGAGTTTCAGGATGGATGCAATAACAGTGAAGAAACATGTAAAAACCACTGATATTAAAACTATCTCATTGAGTTTTTTGAAAGGAATCAGTTAATCAAAGGAAAATAAGATCTGCAAAACAATGCATGAGAATATGGGCATAAAATATCAAAGTAATCAAAAAATCAGTAATATGCATTGAAAAGACTTTTCACAATTCTTGCTGGAGAAGTTTCAATGTTTTAAAGAATACATTGGCACTTTGAAGAATTATTGTTCTAGCCTGAGGCAGTACTGAGAGAAAAGTTAAGTGCTGCACTACACCTGCTAAAGAATTAATGTGCATTATCTAATTTAGGGATATTTTTAATTGGTAAGTGTAGCTGGTAGGTGGTGGTATGTTACATTGCAAACAGTGTCAGAAAGCACAGGGTTCCTTCCATTAGCCAACTAAAGTGCTGGACTTCATGTTGTCTCAGCTGGAATTAAATTTGTAATAGAATATGTGATTATGAAATGTACATTCATGGATGTTGATTCTTTTGCTTACATGCCATCCAAGTGCATTAAGTAGTCCAGCTCTACCATTTTAAGACCAATTAATGTGGAATGGCATTAAGAAAATGTGTGAAGGGGAGAACTGGTTCTGTCAAGGGTCAAGTGGAATAAAAAATAAATAAGAAACACATTGTGTTTAAGAATTATCAGTCTTTCACCTCCTGCTATCTGACTTTTCACTATTTATTTTGTTTATTTAGGCTCCATATCTGCAGATTTTATTGAAAAAATTGCATCCTACTTTTCTTCTGAGCAGTGAAACAAAGCACAATAAGAAAAGCAGTCAGGGTCTGTGGTAAAATTTCTTTTATGGGAATTTCCACTGTGTTTACATGTACTCTTTCCCATTTATATGGAAGTATCATCATTCTATTTTGACAGGAGCCTTATGCATTTCTTATACATAAGAAAGGCTTCCTTCCACAATCCTGGCCTTTTCACATGCTGAAGAAAAACCTAGTGCATAAGTAAGATTGGCAAAGTGCAACAAAAATAGCTGATTATAGTAAAGTGCAGGGCCAAATCACATGTTGGGTAGCCACTCATGCATATTTCAAAAAAAAAATCAAACGGATTTATTCTGAATACTAGATATTTACTTATTTTTCTTACATATACTTAGATGAATGTATTTAGGACTTAAGAAAGTAGCACCTAATATTTTTGCAATTATTTGATCAAAGTAGAAACCTTAAGCATGCATTTTATAGAATCCTTCTATAGTATATTTTATTTTACTTGCACATAGCCATGGTCTGTCTTACGCATTGTCATCTTTTATGTTTCACAAATTTAGGATACCTGAGAATTTAAAATTTAAAATTACCCAGGAATCCAACCAATAAATGAAATCCAAATGTAATTATTCATTTGTACAATATAGACTACCATTCTCTTGGATGCCACCTGATCATTTCTGCTTCCCTGTGAAAAATCCCTACGTTTGTGAAGTTTTGATGTGAGAAATCTCAGTTAAGTTCTTCAGGAGTATTAACACTGTGAGAAAAAAAGTAACAAAAAGAAAAGAGAGGAAAGTCTCCCTCGGGTTTTTGTGTTCTGTAATGCAGCGTGTGCTGCAGTGCATTACTTCATTGTATTTCTGCACTGAACTTTTTAATGTATTACAAAAGTATAATTATGCTCATTTGAAGGATAATAAATAGGATAAAATATGCAGGGATTTTTTCAGTTAACAATAGCAAAAAAAAAAAAAAAGTGAAACTGTCCATAACTTTCTTGTGTATTTAGAAACATAGTAATTAACACTTAGCAGTACCCAAATCTTACATTTTAATTAAAAATATTTTGCCATTGAGATTAGGCTCAAAGTACAGCTGCCTCTTACTGTGAACCACAGCATCCCAGAACTTTGGTGGTCACAGCTTGGCTGCCACCAGCTTTTGAAGCAAATTATTGCTCTGAAGCAGGAGTGGTGATCAGCTGCAGTATTGAAAATGGAGGCAAACTGGAAAACATCCATCCTATATATAAAACATGTTTTCTATTTCATAAAGATATAGTTAAAACTCATGAGACAGACCTTCAACTTGTTTAAAGAAGATGAAATAGTTGTAGTGAAGGTGCAAATACTTGGAATATGCTTTCACTTTTGTGTCAGTTACATTTTTTCCTAAGGTAAATAAAAAAATCTACACACAACCACCAAACCCGCTCTAAAGAACCAAACCAAACAAAAAAAACCAAAAAACAAAACCATACCAAAAACCCCCAAACAAAACAAACAAGCAAAAAACCAACCACAAAAACAAACAGGAACACAGACACAAACACAAAAACAAATCCAAAGAAAAAAAACATACACAAAAAAATCCCCAAACTTGTGTAACTTTCCATCATGTTTTTATTAGCTTGTTACACCCAAGGTACAGAACAGGTTAGTTTTTCGTTTTAGTTTGGGTTTGTTTTGTTTTTTTTAACTTTCTACACAAAAAGCTTTTAAAAAAGCTTTTTGTGTAGAAAGTTAAACAAACCTCATAGCTGCTTTCAAGAAGCGGTTTTCAATTTGAGAAACTGGACCCAAGCTTTCAAATAAAGCCAAACTGATTTAAAATTTTTAATTGATTAAACTGATTTTAATTGTTGTTTTCACCATCACCCTTTTTAGTGATTTGCTATTGGGTTTTTGTAGGTTTGGTTTTTGGTTGGTTGGTTTGTTTTTTTTCTTTTGGTTTGAGATCTATTGATTAAAGAAGAAAATATTAACTTACTATGGAGTGGAGTATTACTAACAAGGAAATAGTAAATCTTCATATCAGCAATTTAAAGTAACATAAGGAGGACTTTGTGTCTTCGAATTAGACTTAAAATTCTGAATTGTGATATTTATATTTTACTACACTTCTGTTTTTTTTTTTAATCTGAGTCCTATGAATGGAGAATATTAGTTTTTAGCTTAGTAATACCTAGAGAAGAATGGATTGTCTCTCTAAAATTACTGCACATTTTTTTCTAGATAGGAAATCTAAAAATATTTTTTCTGGGCACTTAAAAGAGTCAGATCTCCAGGACTGAAACTTTTGAATGTGTATGTATTTGGCTTTTTAAAAAGAAAAAGTTCTCTCTTACAATGAAAAAAATCTATCTCTTTGTGATGTGAGAGATAAGTGTAGATAATACTTATAATAATTTTTTTTTATTGCGTAAGTATTTTATATTTACAACCATAAAATATTATTTAATTTTAAGATCACTCTAAGACTGCAAGAACAGCACAAACAAGATGAAGAGTTAGTAACTAATATCTGTCTCAGCCAAGGGGAGGTTTGGTTAGAGATGTTTATTTCACAGTTTTATTTCTACTGTGATTGGGCTGGTTAGAAGGGTCTCTGTGGGAAGGTCCATGTGGTGTCAGCAGGTGCACTGAGATGAGTTTCTCTTTCTCAACCAAGGTTTTCCAGGCATTGTCAGGGTTTTAGTGACTCTTCATTGTTGCAATGAGCATCATCTTTCTGTTTGAGAAGCAACTTCCTCTGTTTCTCCTCACAAAAGCATTATTTTAGAACAATTCAAAGGACCATTGGAAGTTGATTAAGGAAAACCATGTAAGCAAATTGTGGCTACACAATAAGTAAGCTTCTCCTACAGGCAGGGATAGAAACTCACCTTTAAAAATTGCATGGAAATGCATGAGAATATCACAGAACAGCGCACAGTAAAATTAACACTGTTTAGTATTTCCAAATATACTATTCTACCAATACGGCCCTGCATTTGGAGTAATTTTTGTTATCTCTGCTTTAAATTATGAGATCAGAAATTTGTCACCCCATTTTTTACTAGAAAATAAAATGCCATTATCAACTAAATATTTGCTTCTAGTGTAGCCATGTATTTATTATGAAACAGTGATTCAGAAGTAGCTTCTTTTCCCACACCCCTTCTCAGGATCCAGAGCTCCTCTCAAGAGTAGTCCCATTGTCTTTTAAAGGAAACTACATGCTTTAATTCCTAATTCAGCTGCTTGTTCCTACCTAGGCTCGGGCCCAAAGGCTGAGAGAACCATTTGACCCCATTAACACCATCACATCAGTATAGAAGTAGTTTATACTACTTTATAGGATGGTTATAATGCTATTTTTCAGAACCCATGCTATCAGTACTGGAGCTACTAAATGAAACAGTTGCCTAGCAAACAATGAAGCAAAATCAATGCAAACTTGATAAAGGTTTTCACATTACCAATCTCTGCACTTCTCTGAAAAGACATTATTTAAAAATTATTTCAGTCAGTTTTAGTTTTTCAGCCTTTGATGTCAAATTCCTTAAAATGACCATCACAGGAGAACAGCTTATAGTATTCATAGTATTCAAAGAAAAATTATATTTTTTCAGTCTTTATATCTAATTGTGAGCTGGTTGTAATAAAAATGAGGTTTCACGTTCTTATTAAGAGAACAAATTTTATAGTATTTTTGAATTAGTTTTGTATAGGTTCCCGGGCAGTGTTTGTTTTAAAACTGATGTACCTTTCTCTGTAGAAAAGGCAGGAGGTAAACATGTTTGTAGAGGAGCATCCAGGTTTTTTGTTCTCTGTTCCCATGCTGTTTCTTTCCATACATTTGGAGGATATCTTCATATTCATTAAAAAAGAAAAGTTCTGTTCCTTGGGGATAAATTCCTCTTGGGTATATGATTTTTTAGGTTAATCAACTCCCTAAATAACCATCCTATTTTCACAATGATTTTGAGTTGCCAGTTACATTACTAGGTTATGAAGATAAAAGTAACACAGCTAGTAGGGATCTGGGTCTGTCTTTCTAATCTAGTATATATGGTAAATATATATATATAGATATAGATATAAAGTATATTTAGTACATATATATATAAATAAAACCAAAGTATATATATATACACACACTTATGTATATAAGTATATATGGAGTCCAAGCACCATAGTAGAAGTGATATGTGCTAGAATTTTTGTGGTAAGGTATCCATGGTACTTTTAAAAATTGGTACTTAGAGAAGGAAAACAAGGGTAACGTAGAATTCCACTAATTAGTCTCAGTACCTAATTTAATAAAATTAGCTATGGAAAAGAGATGTGCATATCAGCCACATAGCTCTCAAATCTCATTTATAGCAACAAAAGGTTTATTACAACTGGAGATGGCCATGATTTGTTTGGGATTTTTTTTTTCAGGGTTGCAGTACATTTTGATTTTGGCATAAAGGTGATTGTGAGGTGAAAATTAACAATATCCTTTTCCCCCTGAGAACATACAGTAATCCGTTTTATTTCCTACTTTTTTCTTTCTCTGAAAAGCTGTGTGGTTGCTGCAGGAAACATCATGTCTTGAATGGAGAGAGAAGAAATTGTGGAAATGGGTTCCAAATGAGAGATTAGTGTCAAAGACTCTACAGAATCCTCACCAGCATTCCTGACTGCAGATCAGACAGAATTTCCTCTTTCTGAACACAAATCTAGCAAAATGCTTACACATGGGAGATGAAGCCAGGAGAATCTTCCATGTGTTGTAGTGCTTATCTGGCTCAGGACCAGAGGGGCTGGCCAACCTTTGCTTGCTACACTGATTTCAGGTTAAGTGTCCATATGTTTGTAGTGAGCTGTTCTTCATGGAATACCTCAAAATTCTTTTACATTACAGACTATATAGAAAGAAATTGCTTCAGCCAGCTCTGCAGTACATTTGTGGTGTGTTATCATGCTGCAGTGGTTAATAGAGCACAACCACACTCCAAAATGGCTCAGGACAAAAGCACAAGAATGCTGAATCTAATTAAAAATTCAAGGGAAAATGAAGCAGGCAGAGTGTAATTACATAAGCTGAAATGTAGCCAGGAAATCAGAATTAAAACCTTATTCTTATGAAGTTTTTTTGACTTCTTAATAAACATTAGAGGTACAGGTGTATTGCTAAACATTTGCCTATGCATGTTCCCTTGAATTTACGTTGAATTTATTCAAGTCACTCTCAGCATTAACATGTTGATAAGGTACAAGTTAAGGATTATTTAACTGCATAATATTTACGTGGCAAAGACTTCTGTCTGCAGGCAAGATATTCACATCTAAAGTACTATAATTCACATGGGGAATAGATTGAAGTTAGAATGAAGGCTTCCCAAAACCAGTTATCCTAGTCTTTGCACAGAAATGATGGAAAATGTGAGCAAAAATACTGTATATACAATTCAAAGACAATCCAGTATATGTACCCATATTTTTATTTTCTACATATAATGGAGACAATGGCTGAGGTCCAGACCAGTGTGATTAACATATCCCATACATTTTACTATAGCTGGGTGGGTTTTAACATGGCAATACCAGAATTCTCCATCCTTCTTTTATCCAGGTGCTTCCTCCTTGGCTTCCTCCTGGTTGAGGAGGAAGATAATGTGTTTTGTGTTGAGGTCGGAACTATGGGTTTGCTTTATCATGCTACATATGTGGTAACCACATGCTGGGCTTCCTAGCAAGCACATCCCTGTGTACTTTGGGTAACTTATCCATTTTCTTGTGCTCTGATTCTTTTTCAGTCTCTTGTATTTCCCTTCCCTCATGCCAGTGTCCTCCCACACAATCTGCTTAGTTAGGTTTTCCCTGTGGTTCTAGTCCTGGTACTTGCAGTCCAATCTCAGCATTTTATGGGATAAATGACATTTAGGATCTGTTGGCTTTACGAGGCTTTAGTCCCCTGAACAGACCTACAACTCCTCCCTAAACACCTGTGAATCCTGGCACAGACGGGTCACAACTCCCTGTGTAACCAGCTATGAAACCTGCCTTCCTTTTCAGCACTGTCTGTATCTCCTGCTAGCATCCCACACTGTTTCCTGTCAGGTAGAGCACTTCCCATGTCTTGACCAGTAATCATCCATGTCTTGTCCAAGATAAGCTTGAGGGCCCAGCCAGAAGCCTAGAGAGGTGCCTGGAGCTATAACACACTTTCTGTGCTACAAACATGACTTGGTCCACTGGAAATATAACATGTTTGTATACTGATTATAAGCTGATTGTAAGAGCTTCTAGTGTAAAGACATCATCTGCCAAAGATTAAATTCACATTTCAGAAATATGACCACACATTTGAAGTGGTCACGCACAAATACTGAATGAAAAAGATGATGAATATAACTTTAATCTGTGTCTCTAAATAAATTCTGTGGTGGTCTGATGGTACAGAAAAATAAGAAGAAAAATGAAGGGGAAGAAAAGAAGCAACATCTTCAATTTCATTCATATTCATAAGACTACTGTGAGCAGATATTTGGTGTCACCTACATCTGGGTTTCTGAGCTTTACCTGAAAGCAGTAAGAGTGTGTGTCTTCAGAGTGGTACAAGGAGAGGTCTCAGACAGAGCAACTTATAAGAGGATACTTGCAGAGGGTGATGGCAGAATCCCCAGAGGGAATTCAGAAAATCTGATGAGGTTTAAATAGAGATCTGAGGAATGGAGGAGAAAAGAGGACTGAAAATTGAGTTAGACTGTGGTTGTGATCTAGGAATTTGAAAGCATTGAAAACTTCTGGTTAGAAGAAATTAAAAACTATGTGTCAATAGCCAGGAATTAGAGGTGGGTTAGGTTTTGAAAACATGAAGAATTCTTATGCAGCAGATCTTTACATATATACTTATATATATTTAATCCTATTATTTATAACTAATGGGACCTCCAGACCTCTAGACAGCCTGTTTCTCTTCACCCTTGTCTCCACTGTTAGGTCTGTGGTGACCTTATGTACCCATCAACTTAGTGAGAGGTGAACTCTTAGACATATTTGCAAATTTTGAAGCCCCAGAAGCAAGTGCTGTGACTTCCAATAAAAATGAGAGTCAATGTTCTAAAACCTCCTGATTAACAATTACTAAATGTGAGTTTGAAACTTCAGATCACAAATACAGCCAATGAGATATTCGTAATCTGCCAAGGGATAAAAAAGAATAAAGATTCCACCAACCTGATCCTTTAAAACTGGAAAAACAGTTTTGTCAGCAAACTTGAAATCAGTGTACAGACCATCCAAAAGTACAAAAGAGAGTCAGTTATTCACTGTGACTTGTTCTCTTAAGAATTTATTACAAAAGAATTAATCCACTAATTTGTTTTGTGTTTTTTAAAAAAACTCTGTTTCATAAATGAACCATCATTCCACAAGAAAAAATTGAACTATTCAAATTTAGAATTGACTGATCCTAAACTGTGTTCAGAATCTGTCAAGAAATGTATGTTGCTTGTCTGATTTGTACATGATTTATGGGTTGATTTGAATAAATAACTACCCACTTAGGGAAAAGTATCTCTGCACATTCAGAGTTAGACTTCTTTAGCAAAATAAATAAGTCAAAACTATCCAAAGTACCTAATCTGACTTTTAATTTTTTGGGGAGAGTTGTTTTTTTTCTGAAAGTGTCTCACAGAAAAATTTGAATCTGCAAGAAATGTGTATATTCTTGTTGCTGGTAACACCTTTAGCCTTGATTTACTCTGACAGACTACAGCACTGGGAACAGACGAGCATTTTGTGATATGAAACTCCCTCCGGTGTCCAGCCAGCAGAAAAGACTAGATCAAACAACTGTGACTTCCATCCACTGTCACTGATTCCAACCAATATGAAGAAGACAAGTCATTATTTTCAAATATAAGTCTATTTAGTACAGAAAGGGTAAACTCACCAAAAGTCAGTGGAGCAATGCTGATTCTGTCCTCACTTGACCATCTCACATCTGAGGAACTCAGGAGAAAGATGCTATAAAATTTAAAAAAAACCCAAAAAAACCATAAAAACCAACCAAACCAATATTGCAACAAAACAGCAAAGAGATACTCCCTCAGCTACAAGAGAGCATTGAGCATTGCTGCTCAATTGCATTCCCTTGATTTATATATTTTTCTTCTGTCATGCATTGCTTTGTTTCAGGATATGTACAGTTGTCATTAGAAGAAACAGACTGTGGCTCACTCACTGATATTTTATGACAAGTGATTTATTTTCATTTATAGTCTAAGAAAACTTGTTGGTGTTGTTTACTTTTTAATGAAATTGAATCTTTCATGGTAATAATTTTTAAATTATTGAAATGACTTTCAGCAAACTAATTTTCTCTATCTGCATGTGTAACTACTTTGTCTTCTTAATGTTCTTGTAAACATTACAATAATAATTTTGTCTTTTGGTTTGTACTACTTAAATGGACACGTGGAAAACGGCAGGTATTTCCAGGACCTTGAACTTGACCTTTTGTATTTGTTTGTGTTTTTCCTGTGGACAATCCTCATAGGAAATGTATATTTTTAAGTGTTAATTTAAACTTTGGCTTCTATCCCCAGGCTATATATTAGCAATTCATATCTCCAGTAATTTATTAGAAATGTGTGGGGGGCAATTCTTACTATTTTTTTCTCTTCATAATTCCAATAATATATGTAATCTTTTGTTTCCAATTAATACTCTCAAAATAGAAGTGTACTCTCTGCTGTAACAGGAGAACACAGTGGAAATTCAATTTCTGATACTGTGATTTTCTTGGTAATGTAGCTTTGCAAGAAAACTCTGAACAGGTATGAAATAAGTAATGATTCTTTAAATATTTGATTCATGGACTGAGATTCCATCTGATTTGCACCAGTGCAGAAATCCTGACTTGGTTAGAGAGACAGTGATTTAGATTGAAGGTGGATCAGGGTCATTGTCTTTAATTGAGGGAAAGACCTATACAGCAATTATGCTATTAAAGATTTGTTGTTGTTGGCAGGAAGTACAAAAACTATGCAAGCACTAATCAGAAATACTTGGGACTTTGGTGTGTCATCATGGTTGATTCAACCACAAATTCAAAATGCAGCACAATGCTAGAAAGGATATTTCCATTAGGAATAGGAAGACAGTGAAATGATGTAGAGATTCTCAAGTTTACTACATTCTGCACAATCAGGCTTTTATGTTAAATTTAAGTTAGTTTTTCTCTTTGTAGTGGTTTAGGTTCACCAATTCAAGATTTCCCAACCAACACACCAATTAATGTGGTGGGTTTTAGTGCTGGCCAGACGCCAGTACACCCGAGTACACACGAGAATGTAGTCGTTTCCTGCTGTAAGATAGGATTAGGAGGAAGGCAAAACAGGCTCAAAACTTTAAAGGGATATAAAGAAAACTTTATTAACAGTAACTAAAAGAAAGTATGATAAGAATCAGAAAAAAACCTTCAGAATACCTCTCCTCCCCCTACAACCTTTTCTTCCTCACTGACAATGTATAGAAATAATTCAGTAAGTTTATCACTTCTGGAATAGTCTTCCTGCAATTCACTTAGGGAGAGGAGTCCCTCTTGTCATTTTATGGAGACTACTCCACAAGAAAACAGTTCTCTTGTGATTTTTAGTTTTTACAAATAGCAGCCACACAGAAAAAATCTGCAGTTGTGAGGTCAGTCCCATCTCTCACAGCTTCCCACAACTGCATTTATGGGCCGTGTCAACTTATGGGGTACTATTTTAAAGGCGAGTTGTTCAAGACCAAAGGTTCTCTTTATTTATCTTTGAAAACACCTTTATCTCTGGGAACAGAGATCTTCTGTCCTTGGGGACAAAGGGTCTTCATTACTCTTCTCTCTTTCTCTGTTCAAACTTCGCACGGGATCACAGCTACTTCAAAATGTGCTTAGCATGGAGGCCTTTGCTGAACAAGTCATCTCCACATACTTTTCAATACACTATAGAGAAAAAGAGTCTAATGTATCAATTTCATTCTTCATAGCTTTACAAGAGGATTTCAGCCCCAGGATCAAGACATCCTCTCATCCCTTCCATCTGAGACTTGACTTCCTCTTCACTGACCTCGGTGTCTTCATGTTGTTTCTCTGTATCCTTTTCTCTCACTCAAGGGAGGACTGAAGCTCTGAAAGAGTTCATATCTCTCCCAGGGCCTTCAGATGGTCACATTACCCCAGGCCCAGGCTCAGTCGCTTGTGGCCAGAGCTGTTTTACAATGGAGGTTTCTGCAGTGGCAGCACTGGGGCTGTGTCTGGATCAACCGCGCTGTGGGGAGGGCCAGGATCTCAGCAGCCAGGCTTGGACACAGCAGGAGCATGGCCAGGGCCCGATGGCTTCTCCTCCACCCTGCCCGGTGGTTGCAGGTGAATCTCAATGGTGGTAGAATCCTGGCAAACCCAAGCCAAGATTGCTTTCTCCATAGGCTGCAGAGCTGCCTCTGGCTTTTTCGGCGGCCACGCTGTGGGGCAGAGCAGGTGGGATCTCAGCAGCCAGGCTTGGACTCAGCGGCCGATGGCCTCCCCTCCCTCTGCCCTGCAGCCTCTGGGGCCTGGTCCAGCCAAGACAGAGGGCTGGACAAGCCATGTTACCTCTTGCTGGTTGGAACGGAAAAAGAATTCCCAGGATTTTTTTTTTTTTAACATGCGTCTTCACAAAGGCGTGTTCAGCTTTCTCTTCTTGTTTTGGTTTAACAGATTGCCAATTCTCAAAGTTAATTACTGATTTTTTTTTTTTTTTTTTTTTTTTTTTTTTTTTTTTTGGTGAGAAATCGAGGAAACTTGTAGCAGCTTCTCTTTGCACGACTTCCATGATGCAAATCCAGTACAGTGTTTCTCTCTTTTATCTTTGATGTCTGAGATGTGTTCCATTTGCTATGGAAGACCACTCTGCCCTACATGGGGGGCTCATTGTAAAGGGCCTGGTAACTCACTTCCATTTCTGGTAACGACCATTTGAAACCCACAAAGCACTTGGCTACCATGAGGCATTCCTTCCCTCCCTCTCTCTCCCCATCCCCCTCTTTCTCTTCTCCCTCCCTCATTTTTTTTTTTCCATTTTACCCATTGCGTAAACACAACTCTGATTTGGATTTAACACTATGGCAAAGATACTTAAATGGGAATGCTTTCCTCAATCTCTGTTTATGAATTTAGATGGGAAGAGAGCCAACTAGTCTGAAGATGCTTATCCACAGTTATTTGTGGTTTGAAAGTTTGTGGCACACATTGAAACTCGAGAAAATAAATCAGTTCTATGAGACAATTATGGGTTTTATAAAAGAAAAGCATAAGCAAGCAAGTATTTGCTTAATGAGACATATTTCTAGCTAATATGCTACAGTTTTATTAGCTAATTAAATATGAACAGTACAATGATCAAATAATGGGCACATTTAAAATTGAATCAATAAATCAGTCAGTTCCAATCATTCAGTCACTAAATTACTGCATTAAGTAATCACCTCAGGTTATGAGTTTGACATGGGAAGGAATTGTTCAGTGTTATCTTTGTCCTGGGAGAATTTAAGAGGGATATAGATTCCATACCATCCCAAAACCAACACAAATTCTCATCAATGAACTCTTAAACTGGGACTGAGAAGGAATTTCTTACATTCACAAATGTAAGGCAGTAAAACATTCTTCCAGAGTACAAGGAGCGAGTTAACAATGCTCTTACTCATGTTGTTTAGTTTTAGTTAGTCCTGTGAAGAACAGGGAATTAATTGGACTCAATGATTCTTGTGGGTTCTTCCCAACCTTACATAATCTATGAATCTGTCATTCTTTCATCTGTTGTGCACCTGAAAGTCTGTAGGTAGTTGGTTTTGTCTTGAAAGCCTCTTAGGAATATTAAGAACTGTTATGCACACACAGGATGAATATTCTGTGCAGACAACTAGCATTTAAACTTCCTACCCACATTTAACTATTCCATAGAATTAAAATTATAGTATTTCTTATACCTGTAAAAGAATTCAATGTATATCTTGCATCTGTCATGAAGATAATTTTAGTACTGGGATCTCAACAAGGAAGGCCTTGTTTCCTGTTTAAATTGTGATATAAAAATGATTGTTAAAAATAATGAAAATTTCCTAGAAGAAAAATCACAAAATAGTTGGTCTGTGAAGCGCAGGTGCCGGGGAGTGTCTGGGCTATCTTTGTCCTGAGTTGGGTTTTCCAGGATCCCCATGGCCAAGTGCTCACTGCCCAACCTGTCTGAGCTCCTGCTCTGGGAATGCTGCTGGAGAAGGGGCCTGGAGAGGGAGGGAATGCATCACCACAAAACTTCATGACAGATTAATCTATATCATATCTTCTTTTATCCTGAGAATGTTTTCTGGTGTACAATCAGCAATGAGGGAATGGGCTTTCAGTTCCTGACCTCATTAATGTTCATGAAGCCATTCTTAGCTGGAGTACTCCTTTCCCTATAAGTATTTTGAATATTGTCTTTAATCACAAGGAATCTAAAGTCCTAATCAGTGACAGTTTATTATATGAAAGTAGTAAAGATTGTGTTTCTTTCCTCATACACACATCTCAGTATATAATCCTTACTTAGTTTTCTTCACCATGTTGGTGTTTTAAGTAATACCTTATTCAGAAAACAGATGGAACTTTTTTTTGTTGTCAAACTCAAGAAACTTTCAGTTTTGGTTGAAATTGTCACAAAATCATAAATATATGGAGGTACAATAAGCATCTTTATAGCAGAAATATAATTTTAAAAGATTCTTTTGTTTTTTGGTGATTTTGAAATATGATAAAATCATATGCACACTTAGTGGTGTTATAATAGAAAAATACATGTGTGTCTGTCCATCTGCTCAGACCTTAAATAATAATTAAAAATGTTCCTAACCAAACAGCTAAGTGTATGATTGCATATCACGGTGCTATTTTTTAAATTATGGTTTCATTTTAAAACACAGCTGTATTTGCAACATTCAATTTACACAGCAGTTATTATCATTTATATACTGAATTATCCAGTGAAACAAATCCTTGAAAATGACACTTTGCTATTTCATTTTCTCCCTTATACTCCTTGGTGCTGTCTTATAAGCTCTGCTTAAGTAGCCCTATGGAAAATATACAGGTTAAATTTTTCTCATCTCTGATTCAGTGAAGTATTTGGCTCTACATGTTGAAGTGATGTGATTTGACACTTTTTTGGACTTTTATTTTTCTGATAATATCTGATCCTTCATTTCCCTGTAACAGCAAACTATGTCTAGTTTCTTGGGATAACACATGCAGAGCTTTTAAGAATCATACCTTAATAAATGCTTTAAGCAGCATGAAATTGTAAAAAATTTAAGTGTTCGGCTGAGGCTTATTTGGTTGAAGTCTTTTGTGTTCTGGACTGTGTGACAAGCAGAGACTTAAAAAACAACAGGACTCTGGTGATGGAAATGTTATGATTGCAAGAAATTTTAATATAATTGTCTTAGATTGTTCAGCTTTGCCAGTATTTTCTCCCCCTACTCATTATCATGTAAAAAATATTCTGAGGTATATACTCTGTCTTCATACTGATTTCCTGATTTTTTTTTTCCTCTTTGGAGAACTATCTTGCTTTGCACTTGTTTATTTTGATTGCTAAACCTTTTTAATGCTTTTGATTAACTTTAAGCTAAAAAATACCTGTTTAATGGGAGTACTCTACCCCAGTCCAACCCAGAGGTAGTCCATTTTGTTTAAGAACATTTAAATGTAGAGAAAACCCTCTCAGTGCATTTCTCCTTTTCCTGTTTACATTCTGCTTCAAGAAGTGCTTAGGTAGAGAGAGTTTGTTTGATTATGAATCACTCACATGTATTTTAATTCCAGCTCAGAGTGCAACATGAGTGTGCTTTTATGTTTTCCTCTTGCTGAAAAACTAATGAAGATAAAATTGAAAAAATTATTTTAATGTAACTATTGTAGATATATAGATATACATGTGATTAATGTATTAAATGTGTTTGTATAACTAACATGTGTATAAAGTATTTCAAAATTTCTGTTATTTGTTTGACAAGAAAACCATTTACAGATCATATCTAAGAAGATGGTCCCTTGAGGGAAAGCTGTTTATGTTTATTCTCGGCCATTTCCATTAAAAATCTTCTAATTCCTCTTGTCAGAATTCAGAAAAAATAGGGGGAATCAATTTAATGTAATTCATCAATCCATTCTCACCACTACCCTGGAATCATCCCAAATATTTCCACTAAACAGCATCATTCCAGTTCCAGCAATCTCCACAGTCTCTTACAAAACCCACTGCATATTGAGTATTGTTTTGTAAAAAGAGGCGGATCAGATTTCATGAAAAAAAAAATCAAAGAATCAGTCAAAACATTATTAACCAATATGGACTTTTATTTTATAGAAACACCATGTTGGGATTGGCTTTCTCCTAAGTGAGATAGAAACTTATTTACTTGTGCACTGGGATATGTAAGGCCTATTGAAATATTGTGTGGCAGAAACTGGAGTTAGTTCCATGGCATACTTCATGCTTTCTGACACTTCCAATTAGCATGGATCAGTAAAAGGAAAAGTGTTGGATCAGGCAGCTTCCAATGATGCATTTGAGCTGAAAATTAAATTCTGGTAGGTTTATTCATAAAAGAAATAAAGACTTTTAATGGCAACTGCCTCTTGCAAAAGGACCAATCATTCATGACTCAGCTGAACACCTGAGACAGTTTTCTGTACAATTTGTTTGTTTGGTGGGAAGTTCATTTACGAATTTTTCATGCTGATCTAATTGATTTGCAGGAGGGATAACAACCCCATTTCCTGCACCTGGTTTGACAATTGATACCATCTGGTTCATTGGATTAGCAGCTGTAGTTCACAACTTGTATCAATTCAGACATATTTGACAAGAGTTCTGCGTCTTTGGTCTCTTGCAATTCATTTCCCTCTTTATATGCTGAGCTTCTCCACTGCCAGGCAAGGTTTTCTTAATTTATAGCACAGGGATAACAGGATGATGGCAATTATTATTCTAGCCTAGTTAGAGCTGAAAAAAGCCTGCATCGAGCCTGAAGCAAACATAAAGGGATGAATTAACATTGAGGGGCGCATCTACACTTACTTCTGTGGAGATGGAGGGTGCTCAATGTCTCAGAGAAGTAGAGCATTCATCATGAAGAAAATAAATATAATTATTTCATTTTAGAAATTATTATCAGGTTTACAAGGTTCCTTGTTGAGTGTCTCATCTGCCTTAACACTGCTCCCTGACAGTTCAATAAATATTTCAGTATATCTCTCATAGTATGAGAAATTGGGGTAAATTTAAACCTGTGATTTCTTTCACATACAGGCTATTGTAGAAGTAAGGGAAATTGCTTGAGGGACACACTGCCCTGCTCTGGGGACACTCCTAGCCATCAGAAGAACTCTGTTTTCTTCTCCATGTGCAAGCCTGACATCACTTAACTTGTTCTTAAGTTTCCCAACCCCACAGGATGATGAAATAAAGCCATACAATGGTGGCAAATTAATTTGTGGTTTTAGAGTAGAAAAAATAAGCTGATTAAAGGCTTACTGGTGATTACCACAGAATGGTGCTAATTGAGGTGAATTACTCACCAGCATAATTTGTGGTGAACTGCTGCTCATTATCCAAGTGCTGGACAGACTGTATTGGAAGGGAATATCTTTATGCACATACCCTGTTCACATATCCTCTTTGTTAAATTTTCTATCTTCTTAGTCCAGAGAGGAAAAAAACAAACATGACTAAACCTACTTACATTTGAACTAAACTATTCTCACATGTTGATATTATGGAGCTTTTGGCAAAAAAATCTGTACTTTTTGCAGTTTGAATACCAGCACCACTTAGGGCCTTTTTGGTCAAGGGACTCTACATTGTGTTTCACCTGTTGGAATCCTGCTTCTCTCACTGTATAATTTTGTAACAGCTGTATAAATGCTGATGAACCAGAGTCCTTTACAAAATGGAGGAAGTTTCTGGCATGCCATCCTGCAGGAAAGTTCCTGGAGAGCATGGATGAATGCACAAGAAGGATTTATAGCACAGGCTGCCATTTCAGGATGCAGCTTTAACAAAGAACATGAACCTACATCTCATTCATATGAGAAGATTTTTCAAACCTGGAAAATAGTCCATTTTACAAACTCGATGTTCTCCTTTTATCTATGATGCTAAGGTATAACAACTGTTCCACCATTTGGGACCAGGTGTGCATGTACACAAAATTCCAATTATGTAATATAGAAATACGTATTTATTATTGGTATATAAACACATGGATGTGGAACTTGTAATGAACATTGCCTTGGAAGGAGCTAGGCTAAAATACACCAACAAAAGGTGCCATGATGACAGAAAAAAAAAAGAGAGAGAGAGAAAACGGAAATAAATATTTAAATCCTATCTATTTATTTGGGACTTATCTGTGTGTAATAATAATGATCAGCTTTTGGTCTACAACGTGTAGCTCAAATATTAGCCAATTAAACTTACACTCTTTGATTAAGAAATTATTTTGCTAAAGTATAAGGTGTTTTACATGACCCATTAGTTCATTAAAAAGATTTAAATTAATGTTTTCCAGTCATTGAAGAATAAATTTCCTAGCAGGGAAAGTTGCCAGTGCTTGAAATCTTTGCAATACACTCTTTCCTGAAGAATAAAACATTCAATTCTTTTGAGTGCAGGTACCTAGCAACCTTTTTCTGCTCTTGCAGCTCTCCGTCAACAGTCTGGTTTTTGAAAACATGTTAATTAGTAGTACTGCTATTTCATGGGAGAGAAGGCTTTCTTAACTGCAGCTACTATCCAAGAAGCCATTATTTTGGAAATTTTTCAATTAGTTAAAATATTCATCTTTTTTTCCACTGTATATAGATAATTCCCTAATGTGGAATTTTATAAATTGCAACAGAGACATCGTTATTAAAATTTGCATAGTTCATTAATGGCACTGTCTAAAAATGTATATGTTTGTTTTCCACACATTATAGACCCAATTAAGAGAGGGAGCATATAATTTTAGATTTATAAGATTGATACATGTAAACCTTTCTATATATGTGTGTGCATGTATGCATGCTTTATAAATTTGTACATGTGTATTATATGTATATATTTATGTGTTTGTACAAATATTTATGATTTTGTATGTGTGTATTTATATCCATTTTTTATACAAGGAGTAGCAGAAGCAAATATTCAAATATTTTTTTGTAATAAAACTGGGTAAAAAAATTTGCTAACACTTTGATTTTACATTTACTGTACAAAAATTTTACATTTTACTGATCCACTGTATTTAATGATTGATTTTGAAGACTTTTCCCCAGAAGAGAGAAAAAAACTAGGTCTTAAAATGAGCATTTAAAATCTCTTTAGCATCTCTTACTATAATTTTACCTCTCCTGTAACTTCTAAATTCATGCTTGTCAAAATTGACAATAACAATAAGATGTTGCTGAAGCCAGAGCACCTAGAGGAAAAGTGGCAATTACCATGAAATCACTATTAATTTCATATATGTTGAAGTGCAGAAATAACTATTCACAAAAAGAGCAGTTCTTCTGCTATAGTCAAAAACTAAATCGAATTTTAACAGAATATTGAAATCAAAAGTTTCTTCCCCATGAGGATAAAAATGTGATTAACAGTGCTTCTTTGGACAGGAAATACCTCTATTTTCCCCATCCTAAAAACACAGAATCATAGAATTTTTTGGGTTGGAAAGGACCTAAAAGATCATGTAACTTAAACACCCCTGCCTCAGGCAGAGACACCTTTCCCTAGACCAGGTTACTCAGAGATCAATCCAAACTCACGTTGAACACTTCCAGGGATGGGGCAGCCACAGCTTTTCTGGGCAACCTGTGCTGGATCCTCACCACCCTCGCAATAAAGAATTTCTTCCTCACATCTAATCTAAACCCACTCTCTGTCAGTTGGAAACTGTTCCACTTTCCCTGTCTCTCCAGTCCCATGTAAAAAGTCTGTTGCCATCTTTCTTGTCCTCTCTTAGGTACTGGGAGGCCACAATTGGGTCACCCCACAGCCCAACAATCCCAATTCTCTCAGCCTTCCTTGATAGGAGAGCTGCTCAATCTGAAACGGCTGAAAGCCATTAGGCTGCAGATGCTTTGCAGTCCACTGACCGATACCTGGTTTTGAAAATCGAGGTATATTGTCTAGTTTTGATTGGAGACATTTCTGCAATAATTTAACTTATTGAATCACTTAGCCTGTAAAAAAGTATATATATATCACTCTAATATTTTCTTCCCTTGCATGTACTACTAAATTAAATATATTCTAACAAAAATATTTTTTTCTGCAAACTTAGTCTCTATTATACTTTCTGAAAGTGAATATAAGAATATAACAACAAGCAATTTACTTCTGGATGAATATTCTTGTCATTTTAAAAATCTTGTCCTAACTGTGGTAATAAATTTGTGTGTGTCATGATACCCAAAAAGAAGTTAACTCATAGATTATTTGTTTTAAAATTGTTTAAAATGTTCTTTTTTCTTCTTTTAAATAAAAATTTGGATCATTCTATGGTGAAAATGCTTTTTTAAATGCTATTAAAAACATACTCAGTTAACAAATAAACACTCAGTTATCAAATGAGACTGGCAAAATTGTTTTGGGAGCTGTGGATAAATGTGCTGTAAAATATCTTACTAAATAATTTTAGTTTAATGAGACTACCAAGAAGACACAAAATCATTTCATTTACTTTCATGTTTTAAGTCACATTCCTATTGCTGTTATCTAGCAGTTTATTTGTGTTCAAGGTTATTCAGATAATTACATTTAAAAGGGGAAAATTACTCCACAGAGCTACAAACAATCTTTTTTTATCTTCTGTTTCCTCATTTTACCTAGAATGTAAATTTATTGAAATGCATAAGGTATTCAGCTAATACCTGGACATGAAAAGAATCAAAACAGACAATGAAGATTAAGGTCAATATGTTCACTTTTCCTTTCACATTTTTTGACCAATTGAAAACAAAATAATAGGAATATGTGAGGATATAAATTTCTTTAGCAAATTCTGAAACATTTATTTCTAAAGCATTCAGAATAAACATAGAGTGTGGTGTCAAAAAGCTTTTCAGATCCCAGTTTATATGACAGGATAGATCTCCTGCTGCAGTGATTATCCAAGGAGAAACATTGGGATTGTACAAAGACAGAAATGAGGATGAAATTAAAGACCAGAGACCAAATGAGTTTTATTTTATGTCACTATAGGGTGAGTACAATTGTATTTAGTCAGTACTGATCTGTAAAAAGAGCAGAGAAGAGCCAGTGTTGTCACAGACATCTTTTAGTGAAAATCCTTTTCTTGGGATTTTTAATTCCTGAGAAGCTGAGAGGCTTCAGGAACAAAATGTAAACAATGGTTATCTGCTGCTGTGGAATGCAACAGGTGCATCTCTGACTGGTCTCATGTGCTGGTTTGTAGTTAATGGCCAAGCACAGTGGAGCTGGCTTGGACAGAGAGTCTGAGGCAGCTGCCTTTGTTATCATTCTTTTCTATTCTTAGCTTAGCTAGCCTTCTGAGATGAAACCTTTCCTTCTGTTCTTTTTAGTATAGTTTTAATGTAATATATATCATGAAATAATAAATCAAGCCTTCTGAAGATGGAGTCAACATTCTTGTCTCTTCCCTTACCTGAAAAGCCCTGTGAACACCGTCACACAGTGTTTTACTTCTGGCCTCTTTTCAATGTGCTGTGTATTTATGGATGCCAACTAAATCTTTCCTTTCCTTCTCTCCTGCACTTCCCCAGAAAAGATTTTTTTAAAAAATAAGACCTGTAGAGATGTCAGTGCCCTGAAGTGGTTTCCAAGCATGCTGGAACACATTCTCACCTGCTTCTGTTTGCTGAAGGATCCAAGGGCTTCAGGAATACAGAGCCTTGGAAATACTGCCACATATTTCACTGCCACAAGTTGTCCTAGCAAAATCAGCAGAGCTAGTTGTGCTGAAAATGTCAATAAAATGATCTCCAGATTGCTTTCCAAATATTGTGACCGCTATTTGTCACGTAAGGCTCATTGTTTCTAGAAATAAACTATGACTGTGTGTATGATGATGAAAGAGGGAGAGAGTGGGGAAGAGAGACTGAGAGAGGAAGTGACATAGATATCTTCTCTGCATAGTCAGAAAAGTGCTTTTTGCGGCATCAAATATTTGAATTTACCAACTTAGATCCTTCAGATTTTAAGCCTCCTTTAATACATTGAAAGTCAGATTAAAGGTTGCTTGAGTTTACAGGGGCAAACAGTTCTGTTTGTTCCATTTGTAGTTCAGTTTAAGAAACTGCAAATCCATATATAACCCATCAGCATCCTAGACACTTCCCTTTTTTCAGGATCAGACCTGAGCAGTGGACAGAAAATTAAATAATCATCACACCCATTTGTCAGTCGAACTAATTTTTCATTTGTAATATTTCTTCTTAAATGAAAAGTAGAGTAACTTTCATTAACTGTACGAATTCAATCCAATTCTCAAAGCACAATGTGTCATTGCTACCTGAGTATGCTCTGAGTATGCTCACACTTCAGATTGCAGGAGTATTTAAGAGCAGCAGCAAAAGCAAACCTATTAAAACATTGCTAATAAGGTCTAAAAGAGACAACAATGATGATAAAATTTGATTCAGGAATCAGTGTTTGGCACACCTGTTGCTTTCTGCACAGTTCTGTCTTTCCTAAGGAAGATAAGAGACTATTTCAAACACAGCTGTGCACAGCTGTGCACTTTGTAATCTTGATTAAAAAGTCGCTGACACCAGTACACTGATGTAAACCAAAGCCTGCATTGTTATTACAAGCACTCAGAAATCACAGACCTACTCAATTCCTCCAGATTATAAATGCTAATAAAACTATCTCTGGGATATTTTAAAAGAACTGGTTTTCTTCCTCAGTCTCTGAGAAATGCTTCTGACCTGAAACAATGTGTAATACAAGAGAGTTCTTGGCATGTTCCAAAGCCACATAAGCTTTTCTGAATTTGAATTTCAAGTAAAACACCAAGGTCTGAAAGAGTGTCAACAAACCTCAGGGTTTTGGCAATGCTTTTTTTGCAAAATTGCTTCTAAGATTCATTCCTATTTCATTGTGCAAGTGTGGTTTGTAATGCAATGTCCCTTGGACCTAGACAGACTGAAGAAGTTAATTTTGTGAAATTCAGTAAGAACAAATGAAAAATTTTCTAGCTGGGAAGGAATAATAATATTTTTAGTAAATATGGGTTTAGACGCCCAGCTGGGCAGCAGCTCTGCTGAAAAGGCTCTGGGGGTCTGGGCTAACAACAAGTTGAGCATGACCCACCCAACATACCCAGCTTTGTCCTGAGAAATTGACGGGAGGGATTATCCCTGTCTACCTGGCACCCTTCATACTTCAAATCCTGGTTCCCTTGTACAAGAAAGGCACTCACAAATGGGGACAAATGCAAGATGTTTGGGGCTAGGGCACTGGCCCTATGAGGAGAGGCTGAGGGTCTGAGACTCACTGAGCCTGAAGAAAAGAGAACTTCAGAAAATCCAAACTCCTGCCTCCCTCAGGAGTACCAAGGAGACCCAGGAAGAATGTTTACAGTAATATTTGGTCAAAGGACAAAAGAACGTGGGAATAAATTGAAACAGGGGTCATTCTCACTAAGATATAAGAAAGTTTTGCTACCCTGAGGGCTTTGAAGAGTTTGAGCTGGCTGCCCAGAGAAGCTGTGCAAGAGTATCTTTTCAAGCTCTGAGCAGACTGGTTTGTTATCTGGCTCTGCTTTGGGCATGATGTTGGACTTGAAGCCCTCCTGGAGTTCCTTTCAGCCCAAGCAGCTCTTGGGGGCTGAACTGGTGCAGAGGTGCTCCACAAATGAAACTCCTCAAGCAGTAGGAAAACTATGAGTAGATGCAGAATCTTTCAGAATTACTATTTGTTTAATTTCATTAGTGAAAAAAACATAGACATTTATGACTTTTTCACTCAGTCCATTATGGACAAGACATTTCTAAAGTGCTACTTCTTTAGATGTTCAAACACTTGGATCAACTGATGGAGAACTGTAAGGTAATTTTCTGGGACTAGGGTGAGAACTGATGTGGGATAGTCTGCCATTTTACATTGAAAATACATCAAAATCTTTTCAAAATACTAGAAACAATAATGAAAACTGAGAACCAAATGGACATCTAGGATTCAGTTGGCATTTCTTTAGTTGACATCTTTTATTAGGTGTTTTTCTGTTAGGAAATTAAAATTCCAGAATTGTGCTGTCAGATTCAGTCCAAGATAACCCAGTTGTAGGGTACTTCAAGGTGAATCTCTGTTTCTTGTAAACCTAATGTGATCTGTTGTGCTGCATCTGTCACTTGTGAGGAATTCCTCATGGAAGCCTTTAATGGTAATTTTTTTTATTGACATGGAAGCCACAGAAAAAAGGATTGTATATATCTTACTTTATCTAGTAGTAATACATATAACATAGGGCAAAGAATAATCTCCCTATATATTTTTTGTCAAATACTAATATTTCTACATATTTCTCATGTAATATTCTTTATTTCAGTATTTCTTTGCATGACTTCTGTGACTTTGCCTTGGCTGCTGTATTTTTATTCCCTTATTGCTTCTGGAAAACGCAGACTGTCTCAGCATGCTCTCAGCATGTCCTATTTCCCTATGCCTTTTTTTCACTGATACACTGTGGGCGGTCCAATCTCCTACAGAGTCTTTAAAGTTTAGTAGTTTTGACATCACACCAGGCTCCTGGGAATCATGCAGTTCTCCTCCCCAACCTTGTTCCCTCAGGACTTCTTCCTCACTGAGTCTGTGGTTTTTGGCTTTCTCTGTATCAATCTCACAATCCCTAACAAGCACACAGATTATAGTTCCATGAAAAGAGACTTGCTTCATCTGTGCAATTCATGTCAAACTATGCATTTGTGCAAGTTCTGATATTCTTATCAGGACATAAAATATTAGAGAATGATCTAGTGGAAGTGGAAGGATATTAGGAGGTGTTTTTAATACAACTCTGCACTTTGGGAAGTGTTGTCTGCAGCCTGCAGAAGCCATACATAACACTGAGGTATTGCTGTGGGAGATCATGTAGATGTGAGCAAGAGTCCAGCCTGTTTATTTTCCCTACAAAATGTAACTATGGAATTGGTGTATAAGATTATGAGCTCTTGAAAAGGAAGACTGCAGGGAAAATGCAGATACTAGGAATGCTAAGTGAGAAATAACTTCAGTTGTAGGTGGGACTGAAATGTTGGACTCAGAGATAAGAAGACAAAGTGAACCAAACTCTTCTAATGGTTGATTCATAGCAATGTCTCTAACTGATTTTCTAGAGCCCATCAAAATTAACTAACAAGACTCATACATCAAAAAGAAAAAATATAAATTGAAAAGACAGTAGTGGGCTGACTATTTTTATCAGAAATACATAGAAATCTGTCACTGCAAATGCCATGAAATTTTGACCCATAAGTATTTTGGCAGAATATATCCATATCACTACCCAAAAAAAAGACAAATGTATTAATTTTTGAGTTGAGTTATAAAACTGATTCATATTTGACGCAGTCCTTCATAAACTAAAATTAGCAATTTTAGTTCAAATACAGATTTCTTGTTAATTGGGGTTTTTTAGGTTAATTCTGATAAGAAAAATGTTACATTGCTGTAACTATTGAGGTCCGACCCTCAACTAGTTAGAGACAGTGCTAGAGTAAATGCTCTAGGCCATTCCCTTTCTTAGGATATTGGAACCTGAGTTCAAAATGTCTTAGATGAAGGATATCATCAAAAGCATCCTTAGACCCATGGGTTGTCTGATTTTTTTCTTGAAGCAGTCAAGCGTAGCTTGTCTAATATAACACCACTGAAGAAAATACAGGAGAAGCAATAAGAAGCAAAAGGTTGAGCAAAACATAATAATACTTTTCTCTTAATCTTCTCAGGGGAAATTGAAATCTTTTAAAGCCACTTCTTTTATGGAATACCCACCCTGGGCTCTCCTACTGTCTGTGTATATCTACTTCTCCCATGTCAGTTCCTGGACTTCTGTTGTGAATTTTCCACTTTCACTGGGTACAGACCTTTTGTGCCAATGTATTGCATTACAATGGCAGCATCTACTTACACCACTGCCTGGTCTTCCTGCCCTAACTCACAGCACGTTTGATCCATCTTTTTATAAAACATTTTGATAAAACCTATGCCTGTTAAAGTATGTGTTTCACCTAGTAAAATTCGCTTTGAACTCTGAGCAGCCATTACTCCAAGCAGCCTACTAAAAGCATGCAATTTTCCTAGTACCTGCAAATAAACATCCTTAGCAATTGCATGTTTTCCCCAGAAGTATTCTGTCTTCTTTGTCTAGGCTTATTTTCTGTCATTCTTGTAAAAAATGCAGTGGCAACAACTCTGTATTGGAAAAGGCTGAGGCAGATATTAGGGACAATGTATATGGGTATATCTCATGAATTTTCAGATGTGATTTCTGTTGTTATTAATTCCTTCTTCTTCAGAAAAGAAAGTAGAAAAAAAAATTAAGAAAAAGGTGGGAACCTCCACAAGTTTTAATGCATTTAAAATAACAGCCTTGTGCAAAAATAGTGATTGACATAAATTTTTAAACAGACAGGCTGTAATTTTTTTTCCTCTAAAAATTCCAAGTGTGTCATCACTGTCATTGACTTACTTTATGATGGTCTGAAAATGGATAAAAACGATACCTGAGGAGCAAGAGCATCATAAATCTTCATTCAGAAATCTCTTCTATCTCCCAGTATAACATGAAAAGTGAAAGGAACAGATTGCATACAACTAGGCAGAGCTGTATTACTTCACAAAATTAAATGATCAGCATGGTAATATGTCAGTTCATGTTGTTGCAATTCACAGAACAATTTCAAAATGAGCAGGTGTGCCATCAATAAACTACCATGGTAAATTTCCCTGTGCTTATAAAGAAGTCTATGCAAATATCAAATTAGGCATCCTTTTCCTGAAAACAGAAGCAGTTTAATGACTCCTTCCGTCCTCCCAACCCCCAAGAAAAGTGCTGAAGTGGTATAAGATAGTTTTTTACTTTGAAGGTGTCAGTCACTTTGAAACAAAATAATTCATAATCTTTCATGAATTTGAAGTTTCAGGTGGCTCTTTTCCCTTTGGGATTCTTTTCTAGTAGTTGCTGTTTCATACTCAATTGAAATAACAAGAATTACATTTTTCCTAGTGAAAAACAAGTGGTATGTGTATGGTTTTCTATTATTTGATGATTTGCTTATTCTGCAAGTCTAGGGGTATGTCTTCAGGAAACAGGCATCCTGTGCTGTTTTGAGATCAGTTCTTAATGGAGAGGTTTTACAAAATGCTTTTATTATGTAACAGGTAGATTTAAAAATTGAACTGTTTGATAAACTGGAAAATTCCAGTTTATTGAAACCAGTTTATTGGTGAATGGCTCCAACTCTTTCATTTGTTTTACCACACCATAAAAGTCTCTATCAGATGATTCTACTCAGCCCAGCAGGCGTAAAGGAAACAAAAAAAGGAAAAAATGCCATCTGAATCCTCAAATACATAATAAGCCATGAATGATTTTGTTTCAAGGTGACTGGCACCTTTAAGAAAAACACTACCATATATCACAGTAGCACCTTTTTGATTAATTCTGCTGCACTTCCAATGACATTTTTGAGCTTCAGAAATCCCTTGTAAGACATTGTAGGAACATGACCATCCTAAAGATAGAAAAAGGAGGTAGGCAGAGGAAGACTGGTACAGTTGGACAGCTGGTCTAACCTCTTTGATGAATACATGAGTAAATCATGAATTCATATAAATGAATAATAAACCATAAGGAAAGTAAATGAAAGCATGAGGTCTTATGGGTTTACAGAGAAGAAAACAATAACATGGATAAAAAATACTATAAAATATACTGTTCTAGATTGCAAGGCAATGTGTATTCTCTTTCCCATCTGTTAGAGGTGGGGCAGTTATCTTCTGTTAATTGAGCAGTTTTTCTTTATCTCTTCCATGACCAATCCTCCCTTCTATCTGAGAGACATCTGCCATTAATGGGCCATTGAGTGACACTGCATGACTGATAAAATTACTGCATCCCATTGTGAGATGCTCCACGCAGAAGGAGGAGCCAAGCATTCCTATCTGGATATAAGCTGAGATTTTTGGGACACCAGCAGAGCTTTTCCACTGGATTCCCAGAGGAACAGCTGCCTTTTCCATTGGATCTTCAGAGGAAGACTACACCCTCCTACAGGATCCCTGCTCCAACAGAACCACATCTGTCACTGCAGGAGGACTGCAGCCACCATTCCAATTGGACTGCTACCATCACCCTGACCCACAGGGTGTCTGGTTGTGTTCTGACTCTGTCAGTGTTGTTTTGTGTTACTGAATTGTTTATTTTTATTTTCTTCCCTAGAAAAGAACTGTTATTCCTGCTCCCATATCTTTGCCTGAGAGCCCCCCTTAATTTCAAAATTACAACAACTTGGTGGGAGGGGGTTTACATTGCCCATTTCAGGGGAGGCTCCTGCCTTCCTTGGCAGATACCTGTCTTTTCAAACCAAGACATGTTCAAGAACTGATATATATATATATATATATATATATATATATATATATATATACTGCCTGGCCTCAAAATTATCAAAATAAGGAATGTAGTAGTAAAAACATTCAGAACTTTCCCTTTAAAGTTACTTTATGATGTCAAAGGATGAAGAGTTCATGAAAGCATACATATATGGAGCCACTAAATTAAAAAAAAACTCTAAAGGAAATATTTTACTTCACCAGTGTATCGTATATTTTATTTACCAGTGTGGAGACTTAATGATCAGCTTTCTTTTTTTTCTACTTTACTCTGTAAACCCCTTAGTCTCAATTTCTTTAATCCTTTTCTAAGATTCTCTTCTATCCCCCCATCCTCTGCCCTTTCTTATTTCCATTTCCCAAATTCCTTGCTTCCCTACACACAGATTATGTCAAGGAAAAGGAAAAGGAAAAGGAAAAGGAAAAGGAAAAGGAAAAGGAAAAGAAAGAGAAGAGAAGAGAAGAGAAGAGAAGAGAAGAGAAGAGAAGAGAAGAGAAGAAAAGAAAAGAAAAGAAAAGAAAAGAAAAGAAAAGAAAAGAAAAGAAAAGAAAAGAAAAGAAAAGAAAAGAAAAGAAAAGAAAAGAAAAGAAAAGAAAAGAAAAGAAAAGAGAAAAAGTCCATGGTCCAAAAGGGGCTTATTCGGAAATGTCAACCTTTTGAACTCAGAGTATACTTCTTCCATTCTTTCCTCTACCAATTCAAGATCCTTTAGATCCTTTTTTGTGTTTTTTTAACCTTTGATTATATTTTCTTTCCTCATTTTTCCCTTTCAGAATTGCAATGAAGAGTGAATTCATAGTTTATAATTTTTTCCTTCAAATTATTTTTAATATTTGTTTTCTTCAGGTAAGATGCCACACCTTATTCTTTTTCCTAAGTGTCTGGGACAAAAAGTGCAATGCTACACTTTGGATGGACCTTAGGGTACATATTTATTTCTTTTCACTTTTCCCCCCTGCTTTTCTTTTTTGGCTATTCAATTTTCAACTCCTACTCTTCCATTTGGTCAGAATAATTCTCAGGTAATGATGGAAGACCCTCATTGTATCAGTGATTTTTAAATAGCTGGCGAATATACTGAACTGATTTAGCTCAGATGATGAACTGCTCAAGAGTGAAGAAAAATTCTTGCTTAATTTCAAACTGACACGTTTTAATAATAGGGCAAAAAGACTAATTGTTATTTCACATAACATTGGCACAATATAATGTCAGGGATGTCAGAAACAGCAGAGAGGTCTTCGTTGAAAAAAAATTGTTGTCTGACTTTAAACCTTGCCTTAAAGT
Source organism: Setophaga petechia (assembly GCA_024362935.1). Taxonomy (NCBI): domain Eukaryota; kingdom Metazoa; phylum Chordata; class Aves; order Passeriformes; family Parulidae; genus Setophaga; species Setophaga petechia. The sequence continues at coordinate 13,862,426 of JANCRA010000013.1, forward strand.
TGTTTCATGTGGATATAATCTTAGATGAATGGCTCCTTGAACAGAAGGAATGTTCCTATATAATTTTTTTTCTTAACAATTCCTGCTCCTGGAGGTCTTTCCAGGTCCTTTCAAAACATAGGTGAATCTAGGCCCCTTGGCATTGTCTTGGGGTGATTTTATGATGATGTTTTATTCCCTAACTGTCTGCTTTATGCTCAGAACATGGATGCTGTAGCTTTGAGATGGACCCAGGGGTTGAGCACTTGCACAGTTTGGGTTCAATCTCTCTCCAGAGTGTTCTGTGGCTACACAGATTGTTACTTCATTGCATTTCCTGGCTTAATTCTCTTCAATTTTGGCAAGAAGCCTCTGGGGGGTTTTCTTTTGCAGAGGGGGATGGGGTTTTGGGGGTTTTTTTTTGTTTTTCTTTTCCTTTCCCTCACCTGGAGGGTTTCACCAGCAAATCCTTTTGGCAAGATTTTTTTTGTTTGCTTGTTTTTCCTCTCCAGCCTGGGGAGCCTGTGAGGTGGCTTCAGCTGGTCCAAAACCTGGAAAGACTGAGGCAGCAAAAGCTGGGACATTAAACTCCACCAGCTTTGCCTCCTGTGAGGAGAAGACCCACACCAGAAATCTGACAGGTTCCCCACTGCTGTGTAAACTCTTTTTTCTCCTCCCTTCCCAGAGACGAAGAAGGGCAGCTGCCATCTTTGCCTCCTGGCCATGCAGTGAGGTGCGGGTGGAGTGTAAGGTTCAATTTTTTTTTTCCCTTGTGTTTTGCAGGTATCTTGCTTTATTAATAAACTGTTCTACTTTTTTTTTTTTTTTTTCACTTTCATCCCATGGTATCCATTTATTTTATAGTCAGAAGAAAAAGGAGTTATTGAAGCCCTTTCCCCTTAGAGGAAACGCTCATTCCAGGGCATTTTGTCTTGAAATTTGTCTCCAAAACTGAGACAGGCATATAACTACTGCATGGTCTTTAATTTATTCTCCTCTTGCACCACAAAAGACAGCTAAAAAACTTTTAAGAAATGTGACATATATAGAACTATTGGTTGCAATACTTGGCAAGACTGCTCTGCTTGTCTGTATACAATTTTCAGTTGTGACCAATTGTAGAGTTTAATAAAATTTACTTCAAATTAGTACAATTCTTATTGCATTGGATTTGTCTAGTCTCTAAGGACACAGATAACAACTTAAAATACTGCTATTTTTAGTAATTTATATTCAACTGGGGTGTTTGAACTGCAGAAATACAATCATTGGATATCTACACAGCGGAAGTAGCAATGGTCTTGAATAATGACGAAAAAGACAAAGTGTCTTGTGAGGTAAAGATTCAAATTTGTTCCAATCAGAACACTTCAATGCAGAAGGTAAGGTGAAAATACATCATGTGTAAAGTATTCAATGCAATGGAAAAAACCAGCAGTTAAAACCAGTACAAAATACACCACTGTTGTATCTGTAGTCTTCAGCTGTACTCCTGTATGCAGGTTTTGTCCTCCAGTATAGTAGCCCAGGTCCTCTGTTTGAGGGGCTGGTTTGTTGGGTTTTAAAAGTATGTAACTTGAAAATACTTTTCATTATAAAATGGATAATGAAGAGGAAAAGAAGAAAAAAATGATAGTTACGGTATCCAGCTTTCTCACAGAAGCCTAATATTAACACATTTTCATGGGACGTTGTGGTCAAAACCATATGGCAGACCTCAGTTTTTAGTTCAGGATTTTGCTCCAGAAACTGTTGCTGCATTTCACATTATACTGCCAACAGCAACAATCCAGCATGCCAAGATGCAAATCAAGCCAAACCTTCAGTGCTTGCCTACAGAGTCTTGTTTAATACTGAGAGAACTCAGATTCATTCAGCCTGGAAAAGAGAAGCCTCAGGGTCACCTAATTGTGAACTTACAGTACCTGAAGGGAGCCTGCAAGAAAGATGGAGAGAGACAATTTACAAAAGCCTGGAGTGACAGGACAAGGGGGAACGGCTTCAAAGTGAAGGAGAGCAGGTTTAGCTTAGATATTAGAAACAATTCTTTACTGTGAGTCTGAGGCCCTGGCACAGGTTTCCCAGAGAAGCTGTGGCTGCCCCATCCCTGGAAGTGTTCAAGTCCACGTTGGATGGGGCTCTGAGCACCTTGGTCCAGTGCAAGGTGTCCCTGCCCATTGCAGAGGGGCTAAACTAGATGATCTTTAAAGTACTTCCTAAGCCAGGCCAGTCCATGATTTTTGATTCCTTGAAACACACTTTTTTGTCTACTTTGGGCCAGTCATTACATCTCATCAATTAAAAGGCATTTTTTATCTGTCAATGGAGAACAAACCACTGGTGATTATAATATATTGTAACATAAGAAACCCATGAGTCTTCATTCTTCTACAGCAAGGCGACGGGCAAGCACGTCAGTCTCAGGGCTGAGTTTGGGAATCATAGAGCCAGTTCTGTGAAAATATGTGGGACATTTCTGTTTTCACTTTTCTGAAGAAATCAACAGAAAATTGTATTTTGTGAAACATTAAATCTGTACCCCAAGTATTAAGTTTATTCCTAGGTTGAATTGTTCAGATGAACTCATGCTTACTAAGGAAAATCTGATTCGTACATAGACCTAAGGTAGCTAAGAAATGGCAGCTTTAAAATGCCACAGTGAAGTCACATGTAGGCATGTGTGGAAGCAGAATTCTGCAATGGCTAGAGAAATATAAAAACACACACCATTTATTCTGAAATATGTTATGAACTGTTTTCCACTCAAGAGGGTCTTTATTTTTTGCAGATACATTTCATATGTCTTAAAAAAAAGAAGAATGAATCTACAAATTTTCTGTACATAACAAAATCTCTATCTAGATTTTCAAATTTGATTTTCTAAATTCTTCTAGTTTATAATATGTTTTCACTCTATTTCTCTAAAAGCATAATCTGTTATGGTAAAAACTATGTGTTGAATCAATTAAAAAGCAGAAATACCCTTTATATTATACTCTGTTTTATTATCTTAACTGGATTTGGTAACATTCATTGTAATCAAACTAAAAGCCATTAAGCAATAGGCCAGGAAATTTCAAAAGTTAATCCTTTTGATGACAAAGATCAGCTCTTCTAATATTTTTTTTTAAGAGCAAGCAAACAAAATTGTAGGTTCTTGTGTCTGTTTGTAGGTTGACCTATAAATGACCTCAGAAAGATTAAGATTTCAGTTAAATTAGTAATTCAAAGGTTTCAAAACTAAAATAATTTCAAAATGTAAGACTTTACCTGTTACAAATATTGTTTTTACAAGGCTATGTGTCATGACTAAGAGCTTTTTCCTTCAGAGGTGGCGGCTTGTTCAGATCAAAATATCTGCATTGCAAATTTAAATGGAAGGGAAAAGTTAAGGAATGAAGAAGGATTGGGGGACTATTTTCTTTAAAAAAAACACTGAAAATTTATTTTAGAATTTAATGTTCAGCTGATAATTTGTATTATTATTTGATAGATAGTATTACATGCTTAAAATACCCAAAACTTAACAAACCAATTCAAAGACACGTGGGGAAAAGGGAGTGGGTTATACAGGTTTTTAAGAAGTTAAGCAAAATTTTTAATTATGACTAGTTACCTTTCAGATAGAAATGTCTATTTCAGTCATCTCTCCACATCAGTAAGGTGAGTTATGTATGTGGTGTCTGATGTAATAAGGTCTCACAATACTGCTTTGTAATTTTTTTAAATGCTAACAAAAAACCCAATGCAAAACCAGAATTATATTAGTCTCTGGTCAATGGTACAGTAAAATGAAAAAAGAATTCTTATAAGCCTACCCTTTCCCTTAAAACAAAGAAATAAAAACAAGCTTCTGAACAAATAAAAAAAGCCATAAACCATTGTCTCTGCCCCCAGTTATTGGATAAGGTTTTGGCAAAGAATTTAAATTTGATTGATAACATATTTAAACTATTTAGGCTTAAATAATTATAGTTACTTATCACATAAACTGGTCAGTATATAAAGGTAGATTTCTTATGTCTGAAATATAAAACTGTTAGTAGAGAATGCAATAATGTGTTTACAGGAATGTCTACATGAATTGCTTTGTTACCACTCATACACATTGTCTGTTAGTTGGGTAAATTCTTGACCAATTCCAATATGTTTATTGATGTAATAATCCATATCACTGTTTGGCTCTAATGAACCCAAACAGCTATGGAAATAAGGTGTTTTAGTTGTTATCATTTCCTCTTATATCTAACTGAGAGACTTAATAAAGGCAGCATAATAGTATTTAAACAAGAGTAAGGAAAAGAGTGGAGATATTAAAAACTGTCAAGTCCACTTTTCTTTCTGGTGTATTTGCTGCATTTTCTGCATTTCTGTTTTTGAAAGAATCTCAGAAACAAATGAAAAAATATTACAAACCAGGTCCTTAATCTCCAACAAAAGTGCATCTTATGCACAATGGGAAAAAATCCTTAAATATAAATAAACATGGGTGAAATAATAATAATAATAATAATAATAATAATAATAATAATAATAATAATAATAATAAATCCTGCTACTTTCCACTTTGCTTTCACTATTTTCTTTATCCTTTAGTATTCATTCTGATAATGAATTATTGCTTCAATAGCAAATGCAAAATGGAGCACTATATGTATTTTAGTTTTTGTTTAAAGATACAAAGATGAATCTTTCTGAAACCCTGTTTGACCATTTGACAAATTCAGGAGATAAATGAAATTGGCTTCTGAAAAATATCTAAAGTGCCGGACTGTGTTTATAATGAGGAACACACAATGCCACAGACATAGAGGATGATATGAAAATGCTTCCTTAACAAGGAAAGTTTTTTCAAAAACCACTCACTGCAACCTTTTTCCCCATGAGATACAACTAGTACTGCCAATAAATCACAAACAATATGGTCAAAACACTTGTAATAAGTGTTAAAACTCTCAACTCGTGTGTGATACAAAGACTAAGAACCAAACCGTGACTGAAGACAAACAAAAAGGATTTCATGGCTAATGTTTCAGGCAGTTAATGTAGACAGCTTTTGTTTTCCATTGAGGTTAACTGGAAATAATCCAATTTTCTCGGAACTTCAGACAGCTCCCTCCAACATTCGTGTTCATATTTCTCTTCACCCTCTGAGTAGAAGACTTTACAATTCCATTTGCTTCAGTACAGCCTCTTCCACTTCTGATCCTGTTCTCCTTTAATTCTTCCCCAAACTAATTAATAAAGTGCTTTCAGAAGCAGTTCAGAAGACACAACTTTTCTTCTCAACTTAAGGAAGAAACTGGGTGACAGACTTCAGCATCACTGAGGCACATGAGACCTCTGTGATGTCTTTTCTCCAAAAGGACAATCCTGCAGGAAGGGTGGTAAGCATGGAGGAGAAGAAATCAGAAGCCATAAAGCAGTGAGTGCTGGTTAAATCCTGACTTTCAGAAACCTAACCATCTAATAATCTTTCAAATTCTGTAATACTGAGCCATTTCTGCACAGCATAGCAATGTCATCTATTGTTACCTTAGTGCTAAATGTGCGTTTCCTGTCTATAATTCACTCAGAACCTTATACACTCTAGAGAAAGAGCAGCTGGAGTCAGCCATCAGGAAAGTTACAGAAATATGCACTTGTTCTTGTCACTTCCTATTGTTCATGGTGCTCTGTAGTGTGTTCTTTAGATGCACTGCAATACTGGTTATATCTTTTCTTTAACCTTGTGGTCATTCTACCCAAAGTAATCCACAGGGCTCTGTCAAACTAGCTCAGCTAAAAGCAAAACCATGTCCAGCAATTAGCTGTCCTCATGTAATTGTGTTTTCTGTATCTGAACAGAGAAGAAACAACCTGTAAAATCAAAGTTGCGTTTATGTGAAAGAGAATACACTTTGTTGTCTCAGTCTAGTCTTCAGTCACCAGTGTGCAGCACAATACAAACTTCAACAGCTAAACTGCTGCTGCTGCCCTTGATAGTGTCATTCAAACTGCTTTTGAGGCTCTCAACAAAGGAAACTGAGCAGTTTGACAATTAGATTTAAAAGACGTGGAGGAAATAACAGTCCGTAAAAGTGAATGACATTCTCAGACAGACTCAACTAGCATTTTCCTTCTCAATGGAGAAACAAAAGGATGACTGTGGGGAGGAGAGTATAGCTGTAATTAACTTGTCATTTGTATTAATAATTATATAGTTTCAAGACTGCATATTTTTACAGCTAAGGTCATAGACTAAAATGCATGTTCAATTTTTGCTTCTCTCAGACTTCTCATGGGACACTGCACAATCAATTTATCTTTCAATGTGCATTTAATGCTTTTAATGTGAAAAGGAGTAGTAATTTTTTTCCCCCACAGTCATTTATGTGAATTTGTAGTTCTGTTTTAGTTGGAGTTTTTCTTATTATATATGAGATCTAACAAGGATTTTAAAACATACTCTTTAAAAAATGGTAAAATTGAAATGGAAACATTTAAGTAAGGTATTTAGTTTGCAAATTTCCCAAATTTACTGGAAAATATTTGGCCCAGTTCATTAAAATTTTCTATATGATATCCCATTTTAAGTTTAATTAAAATAAAATGGACATTTTTTTCCTCAGAAAAATAACTTTTCTTCTTATTCTTCATTTCATATTCAGCTTTAGATATTTAGAAATATTACTTTAACCAATAGCAATAATTTATGTTGGATTGGAGAGGATCCAAAGGCCACAAAGATGATCAAAGGACTGGGGAACTTATTCTGTCAGAACAGATGGAAGGTCATAGGTCTTTTTTCCCTGAAGAAGACTCAAGGGGGCATCTCATCACAGTGGGCTGGTGTGTGAATTTCCATGTACGGTGACCAGGGTGACCACCAAGCCACAGTGAAATGCAAAGAGTAGATTTATTTAATTACCTCACCAGTGATGCTGGGCAGCACTGACACAGGGGGACACAGGCTCCATCAGTGTCTGCTCATCCCACGGCACAGTAGGGTGGGGGGCCCTACCTGCCCCGGTACATCAAAGGGTTCCGTCCCCAAGAAGTTTCTCTCAAGGCTGTGCTGTTCTCATCTCTCTCTCCCAGCAGGAGTCTCAACCAGGTCTGTGGGAGGGTGTTAACTCTACAAAGGAATTCTACTTCTCAAAACAGGCAGAGGACAATGGTCACATAATAAATGGAGTTTTCTCACACTGGCATTCTTAGCATTCTCACCTGTAAGGTCAGTTTGAGAGAAACTATTCCCTTCTTGTCAAATCCTCTGGCTTTAACCCTTTCCTCCCAACAGTCAGTAGTTAAAGGGTGGCAGTTTCATGAGGAACACATGGAGAAGACAAGGGGCAATGACTGCAAGTTGCACTGCAAAGGGTTTCATCTCAAAATAAGAAAATAATTTTCTATTATAAAATTTAACACTCCTTGGAACAACCTGCCCATGACAGTGACAGAGTCACTGGAGTTTTTCAAGATGGGAAGGATGTTGGACAATCTCACCTAAGCTTCTTTCCCCACCAAAAGGTGAACCAGATGATCTTTTCAGGTTCCTTTCCAACTTATTCAGTGATCCTCTAAAGATACATTTCCTATTTTCAGTTGAAGATGGGAAAAAATATGAGTGAAATTCTTATATATTTCACAAGACAATCACACTTTCAAATTTACTAAATGTCTACTAAAGAAATTTGATTGCATGAACCTTTTCAGAGCATGTTGACCTTTAGTTTGACCCAAAGCACAGTATGGTTTTGTAAAGCAAATATATACACATATATGTATATACTTATATGTCTGTACATACACACCAGTGTCTGCTGCAAGTGTCATGGAACCTTTAGGTTAGAGAAGACCCTTAAAATCACCGAGCCTAACCATTCCTCCAGCACTACCAAGATAACCTCTAAACCATGTCCCTAAGAGCCACATAGACATGGCCTTTAATCTCCTCCAGGGATGCTGACTCAACCACTTCCATGGGCAACCTTTTCCAACATTTATTAAACCTTTAGTGAAGAAATTTTTACTAATATCCCATTTCTTCTTGCTTTATTACTTGTTACTTGGAGAAAAGCCTGAACCCCACCTGGCTCCACCCTCCTTTCAGGCAGCTGTAGAGAGAATGAGCAGGTCCTTCCTGAGCTTCCTTTTCTCCAAGTTAAACAACTGTAGCTCCCTGGCTGCTCCTCATCAGACTTGTGCTCCAAACCCTTCCTCAGCTCCATTGCTTTTTGGACACATTATTTTCCTGTTAATGTTAGAATTTTATATCAGATAAGGGAATAGGAGTAACTAATTTGAGCACTAGAGATTTCATTTCAAGTACGTCTCATGGGAAGTTTTCGGTTTCTTAGGTAGTCTAAAAGATAACCTTGCACAGCTCAATCTTGTCACTTCTGCTTGTATGTAACCATTGACATTGAGGGCATCTCTGAAAGCAAGAAAGGAATGGTTTAGATTTATCATCAGCTATACTGTCTAACATAATTTGACAGCATGAAACTATGAGATGGATGGAATGATTAAAATTTAAATCCAGCCATACTTACAGTAGGTATTAAAGTCAATGCACTTTCTAAGCCAAAAGTCATTGGAAAGAGTTAAGGCAGAAGCACTGAACCTTTTGGGGTCCATCAATTTCAATTCATTTGCTCTAATTTTATGGATCAGTACTCGGTCTCTTCACTCTAGTGTCTATGAAATGTCAGCCCTTCTAGTGACAGCTCCTGAATAAAATGACCTGCATGTGTAGCTATTATTTCTACACTTTTCCAGCATTCAAATATTTAACCACATAATGTGTGTCTCCTAGAATTAGGCTGATGTAGTGGCAAAGTACAGAATGCTTTGTTTCCCTTGGCATTGCAAGTTAAAATCCAGTTGACCACAGTTCCATGGTACACATCTAATAGTCTGGAGAGCTCTGTTTGTCCAAAACAGACATGACTTGCCACTTGCCAGATAGGCTTTTAAAAAGTATATATTTATACACTATGTAAAGAGCTAAATTATGTAAAATACATAATAAACATATATTTTAAAGCAGATGGAATTACTGTACTAATAATGTAACTGATATAAACCACAAAAACATAGATGTGAAATGCTAATGACCGAATTATACTTAATATTTGGTTGCCATTACCATTTGTCTTTGCACCTGTAAACATCAACAATCCATAGGTGAAAGGGACCAGGTAGTGAAATCTCATATATTTATCTTTGCTTATGTCAATGGAACTTAATGCCACTGTCCTAGTGCATTTATTTCTACAAAGACATTTTCAGTGGCAATGATTAATGTCATGTACTTTTAACAATATTAAAAATAATTTGATGTTTGTATGGAAAAAAAAGAAAACAATTAATTTAAAGCTTTTCAAGACTATGAGGATTTTAGAGGGATAGAGACTGTTTGTGGAGGTTTTAAAAGAAAAACCTAGAGCAAGCATTTTTTTTTGGTCACAGTCTCTAGAATCCAGTGCTTGAATGGAAATGCAAAGTGGAAATCATCTGCTTGCCCCTTCCTCTGCCTCCAGTCCACTCATCATTTGATGTTCAGTATTTATGTAATCTGTCATCTGTCAAAACATTTCTCTATGAACAATGAACTATTCCTGATGCACAATCATTAGCAGCAAAGTATGGAACTTTAACTAAAAGGTTTTAGATGCTAAAGACTTTAATTTTGCACTCCCATGACGTTTTCCAAAAGTCACTTTGCTGTTCCCTCCATCCTATGCAGCTCAAGAGGGAGTAGAGGCGCCCTAAGAAGACAAATCAGTTTGTTTCATTCTGCATTGAAGGGGAAAAGCTTTCCAGCCCTAGAGATGACCAAGATTACTCATCATAGCACTCAGGAATCAAGCCTGAGGAGTTCCAGGGGAGCCTGAGTCATCATTGTGTTCAGGGGCGGAGGCGGAGGAACCCTTAATATTTTTTTAATGTCTTTTCATTGCAGTTGCCATTAATAATGTATCATAACCTTTAGCCTTGTGTGCTAATTTGGTCCAAAATTTTAGAGGATATACTCTATAAAGTGCACATTCATGCTTTGTCAATATTTTTAGCCATCATGTGTATAATAGGGAGTAAAGAAAACAGGCAAAGTAGTACAGAAGCTCATCCAGCCATTGTGCTCGCTCCGCCACTAAAGTTCACTGGCTAATGGATTTCTAATGCAGATGGAAGTTTTTGCACCATTGAGATATTGCTTTGACAGATCAGGCACAATGGCTGTGACTGTTAGTCTTTCAAGCCTGAAGAGTTTTCTTTCATGGCTTCAAGAGAAACCTTTCCAGAGCAGCAAGATATTCACAGCAGACAGGATTTAAATGTGGTGGGAGGCAGGGGAAAGTGAAAAGAAAAGGTTTCTTTCTTTTTTTCAGTAATCAAGGACTTAACAAGCTTGCTTGAATGCTACAAGAATAAATCAAGTTAAGTACACAAAAGTAAAGACAAATTCTTAAAGAAGAAATGAAGTTCCACCAGGTCCACATAATGAAAAGTTGTCTTGGAAGTGAAATACTCTGGCAACTTGAATTATAGTTCAAAAAATATTTTAAAATACTAGGAAATATTAGTAAATAATGTCAAAAATCTTTCTGAGATTATAAACTGTCATATAGCTGAACTTGTTAAAAAAGAATAGACAGGTGTCTGAACACATTATTATTGTGAAGACATTCTTTTGATTGCCAGCACCTTCTTTTACCCTTTCTTGTACTCTTTCCTTCTATTGTTTTAACATAATAAAAAGATCTTTATTATAAAATAAAGACATTGAAATCCAAAGAGAAGTACTTCTAGTTTTGCTTTTCTTATATTTGAAAAAATGGTTTTAATTCGGGTTTTTTTAAGAGGAATTGGAACATACATTGCAATAAATTGAATAAATAATACGCTTCATCCCAAAAGATGTTATTTAAATAATTAGTATTATTTAAATAATGGGTACTGAAATAATTTCTTTTCCTTATAATTATAGTATATATATTTTTAAAATTTTTACTGCATCCTTTTTTCACTGAGAAGGCCAAGCAAGATTTTAATTTAAAATGTTCATGCTGAGCAAAACATTGCTGCTGGTTTTTACTTTCTTCTCAACTCTTTGTAAAATGTAGATTTTCATTCCACAAAATTCATGTGTATATTAATTGTTTCTCAGTGCTATACTCATGTCTTGGCTAATATCTTGGTTTCTGAAACCCTACATTCATACCTGCTTTAGCTGATAAGAATATGAATTGTCATTGAAATTACCTTTTACCATGAATCTCCCCTATCTATAGCTGACCAAAATCTCCGTCCCTTTCTGTATCTGAGATGTATTTTACAGAGATCATAATCAGGTTTGGATAGTAAAATTCTATGTTGCATTTTAAAGGAAAAACTGCAATTAACTATGCTATTGTTACATTCACTCCAAAATATTACTTACTGAAAATTAATATCATTTTTTTTTGCAATAGGCTAAACTAGCCTACTTCCAGCCCAGACTCCCAGCTACAACTTCTATATGTGCTTGGTATGACCTTTGCTTTTGCTGGAAATGAACCTTAAATAACAAGTTATATTACTTTTAGGTAAATTTAATTGCACTTATCTCTAAAGTTCTGAAGTTTTGAAGTAGATGAGGAAAAAGCTTTGCACTTTTTCAGTATATTTCATTTTATTTTAGTAATAATATATTTATTATTTGCTCTGTTAGTTCTGTTTTGACATCTAGACAACTTTAATGGGCCTAAGTGCATTAACATTTTACTACATTTGCATTTTTCTGCTTTTTTGATTAAATTTAAGGGTTCCTCCAACCAAAACTAACTTTCACTTCTCTAAAGAGCTTTAATGTAAGTAATTATTCTTTACAATTGTGCCAAAATTAATTTGCTAACAGAGCACTGAGTGGGGAATTAATGGAACAGAAATTAATAATTCAGGAATATATTTGAACTATATTTTAAACTCTTGTTTTAGTTTACTTTGTAATTATGTTTTGGCTTAGCATTAATCTTGAAAAAAGTACTTCATCACCTTCTTTAAGTGCTGTTTTTCACAACTTAGCCTTATATAACCCTTGTTCTGTAGTCAAAGTGTTCCAGTCTCTCTGAAAATCACTCTGTTTGCTTCGGCTGACTCAAACCAAATTTTAACTCACCTCAGAAGTCCTATCAGCAAGCTCAGTCATTAGTGGGACTAATCATAGACATTAGATTGGTCATGCTCCTAACTTCAAGTTCAGTTTTGGAGAAGTAAAACTTTCTCCAGGCAGAAATTTTACTGCAGTGAGTGGCTCTGGGAAGGGAAGCAGGCTGTAATCTCAGCAATAACCAAATCTGAAGAACAGGAATGGAAGAAATGAAATTTAACAGCATGAGCACCAACCAGAACAATGTGTGCCTTCATGGTGTGTTCCATACTGGCCTATTTCTGGCCCATTAATTCAGAGCCAGACATCCAGCTGTACAGCTCCTGCTTTTTGGTCCCGTGATCTGTGCCCTTGTGAGCAGAACACCTTCAGCTGTGTCATTCAAGATACTGACCTCCTGATCTAGGTGGTCTTAATCCTAACAATAATATGAATAGTTATTTTGTGAGGCCCACACTAACAAACAGAGAAATGCAGCTTTAATGCATTTATTTAATTAATGCACCTTTATGACATCAACATGGAAAACAAGAGCAATCAACTCTATTTCACTTTATCAGGTCAATGATCCTCGATCTAAAAGAGATTTATGTAGAACCTGTAATGAAGCAGTAGCAGCTGTGGGGAGACTTTTTATAGTACCTTTTTATTTTCTGTTTTTAGCAACAAAATACTAAGACCTTGAATTGAATTGAATATAGTCACTGACAAAGCAACATGTGCCCAAAGGGGTCATCCAAATATAGGGTCAAAATTATGTGTTTGCCAACTACACATTGATGTAGCATATTGCTTTGACTGAGACTTCTTTGAGGGGAACAAAATCACTAGAATATGCTGCAAACTTTTGGATTATGTTAGTTACTTATTTTACTGAAATGCTAAAGAAAAACCCTCAATAGAATTGCACAGGCTTGCTACATTTCAAAGCCTGTTACCCAAGACAGAAATCTACACTGAAAAGTACTAGATCCAAACCAGCGAAAGCAGGATAAGTGAACGGAGATTCCAAATTCCATAATGCTCAATTGAATTTAAAATACTCATGTAGAAGATACATAATGAAAGTTGAAGTATAAACCCAACATAGACTTTAGAAGATAATTGAAAAGTCATGAAAATTGCCACAGCAAGGAAAAAAAATCAGATTATTCATCTTTATATTTATTTATGTAACAATAATGTCATTGAATAAAAGTACTAAAATAAAAGCTTCTATCCATCTGTAATATGCACTAGATTAAAAGGTCTCATTGCCCCATACTCTGCATTACAATAACAACTTTATTATAAATTCACCTATATTTTTATCTTTTTTTATTACAGGATAAATTCCAGAGCTCTTCTTACAAACTGAATTCTTGTGTTGAAAGACAAGCATGACAGTACCAATAGGGCCAAATTGACATGTAACGTTTTGTATCCAACCTAAGGAGAAGTGCTGCATCTTTGAGATTTTGCCATAGCTATTCACCTCTTTATGGGTATTTTGGTATAGGTTTATTTTGCTCTATTTTTTATTCTTTACTTGAATGAAGGTAAGAAGATAGAGATTCTGATGTAACAGCATAAGTCGTAGTTGATTTGAGAAGACTCAAAATATTATGGAAGAGACTGTAAAATTGAAAGATCTAGCAACAACAGTGGGGTAGATCCTCCTGCAATGTGTGAAATGTGGTCACTGAGTGGTCTTATGGATAATTTTACAGCTTCAGCTCCAATTCAGTTCCATTTTTCTCATCAGCCCTGAGCCTGCTTAGCTTCCTGTCAAAACCAGCACTCTAAACTCTTGCCAATTTAGGTTTTTCAGCTTACTGTTTAATATAGATGTGATTCTGAGTAGCTACTTTTCTCAAAAATAAGGTGTCACAAACGGAAGACTTGTAAATATAAGTCTTCTCTATAGTGGTGACAAGCTCTGTTTTCTTCCTGAAAGGACATTTAAATTGTACTGCTTTGCTGCAGAATCTCATGCTGTGCTGCTGCATTCAGAAACCATTATCACTGTGGGAAATGATAGCAAGTGGATATATTAATTAGGAGTTTTGAAAAGCAATGATGAAGATAAGATTTATCTACATCTCTGTAACTCAACAGCTATGTGAAACAGAGTAGCTAAGGAATGACATAGTAATTCAAGTCATTGCATTTTATTGTAAATAAATTCATCTGGTAATAATGTGGGCTAGGAAGAAATACCTAAAAAGATAAAGTTAAACAAGGTTATTTGACCATGAATTTCATATGAGAGGCTTACCATAGGCCTTGGACAATTACTGGACTTTGTTTCTGCATCTCCAAAGCAATATTGGGGTCAGCAGTTAATAGTTTCTAAGAGGATAATGATTAAAGAAGGTAAACCTGCTCTGATGTCTAACTATTAGCATTGTTACCACTAAAGTTTGAAGAATTGATTAAAACCAAAAAGGGTTTAGATTATATATTAGCAAAAATTTATTCACCCAAGAGGTTGTCAAAGACTTCAACAGGCTTCCCAGGGAAGGCATAGACTTATGATCCCTGTAGGTATTTAGAAGATGCATGGATGTGTGTGCCACCTAGGGACATGGTTCAGTGGCGGACTTGGCAGTGCTAGCTTTACAGTTGGACTTGATAATTTTAAAGGTCTTTGTCAACCTAAGTTGTTTTAAGATGTCATTTAAAAGAAAATATAATTATCTAAGGCTATTAAACATTAGCAGTTGAAAGTAGCCTTAGCTGTTTCTAAAAATTTTAAAAATCTATTGCTAAAGTTGTTAAAAGATAGAAGAAAATGAGGGGTAGGTAAGTTTTCAGCATTGCTAGACTAAAGTGGATAAAATTCAGAAAGCCTTACTTTTTTTCCAGCTCTCAAGGTTTCATGCAGTTTCCTGAAATATCTACCTCATCCTTGTTATTGGATGACTTTTAAAATGAAGCCAACAAACAACATAATCATCAAGATAAATACTTCCATCTATGGTAATAAGTATTGCTGCAATGGGAATTGAACAAAATCTCTCCTCACATGTAAAATCTAAATAAAGTCAATATAACTGTGCTGATATTTCACTTGAATATGGCCATCAGTTCATGTATAACACAGAACAGAAATTCAGTTGTGTGGAAAGAAACAAGTTAAGCAAAAAATCTCAAATATAGCTTGGGATAATCTTTAGACTTCTACAAAATATTTGGAGTTCTGCGAGGAAAGTACAAGAAAAGGTCTCTTCAAGGGACGAGTTATTGGAACACTGCTTCAAATTAAAAGAGAGTAGTTTTAGATTAGATATTAGGAAAAAAACTATTTATTATGAGGGTGTTGAGGCCCTGTCCAGGTTACCTGGAGAAGTTGTGGAAACCTTCAGAAGTTTGGATGGGGCTGTAAACATCCTGGTCTCGTTGAAGATGTCCCTGCTCGTGGCAAGGGGTTGGAGAGAGATGATCTTTACTGTTCCTTCAAATACAAAGCGGCTCTGTGTCGTTGACACCTTTTGTGAAAAATCCTTTCTTAGGATTTTTCCTGCTGGAGCTGAGAAGTTTCAGCAACAAATGTAAACAATTATTATTTGCTGCTGTGGAATGCAACAGGTCCACCTGTGATTGGGCTTCTGTAGATGTTTGGATCTACTGACCACTCACGGTGGAGCTGCTATCGCTCTCTGCCAAGAGACAGATCTTTGTTATTATTCTTTCTATTCTATTCTTAGCTTAGCCAGCTTCTGAAGAAGCTCCTTTCTTTTCTATGTCTTTTTAGTATATTTAAAACGTTATATATATATATCATAGCATAATAAATCAAGCCTTCTGATCATGGAATCAAGATTCTCGTCTCTTCCTCCATCTAAAAACCCCTGTGACCACTGTCACAGTTCTGGGTTGTTGGATATAAATTCAGTTTGAAATACTGCCATAGTGTCACTGTCCTTTCTAAATACACAGACATGTAAATAACCTGTGTGATTTTTGTCTCTGTGTGTGCAGGAGCCTTCTTCAGTTATGTCATCTCTGCATACATGGCAAAATCCAGGCATAACTTTTCTTCCTGGCTCACCCTATGTTTAGTATAGAAAAACAAGGTGTGATTACTGTGAGAGACAGAAAATGCCTGGCATATTGCCACTCTGGATAGTCAACAGATTGGTATGACTGGAGCTCTCCTGTTCCACAGCAGCTTTTGCAAAAGTCAGGTGATGAACAAGGAAAGAAATTATGCAATTGCAGATGGCTGTGATTGACTGTGATTGGAAGAAGCATTGCAGAAGAAAGGTAAGAAAGCCTAAACATGAGCACAAACACAAGCACAAGAGTGGATTGGGATGCTTAGTAGAAGTGGTCTTTGTGAACACCACTTTTTACTAGCAAATTACAGTTCCTAGTGCTTATCCCAGAATTTAGGAACACCTGATTTATCTTTTTTGTCTCCTTTAAGGAATGTCATAAAATAAAAGAATTGTCATGCTTTTCCTGTAAGAGTCATGAAAAGTAGTTCTTTCTAGGAATACTAGCTTTAGGACATAAAATTAATTTTTATTTGGTGGTTATGCTGAGACAATATTTATGCCCCCAAAAGTATTAAATAATACTGTGAGTTCTAAGTAAATAGCATAATGAGTTTAAATATCAATTGTTTTGTTTCAGACCTCACCTATTCCCCTGACTGGTAAGTTACACAAACTTTGCTGAGAAACACAACATTTAATTTTTTTAGAATGCTAAAGAAAGTTATGAAACTTGAATTACCTTTCCTTTAGAAGAGTTTCACATAAAGCCAGTGTCCATAATTTGCACTTCAACAATGCATTACACTGCACCAACTCAGTCTTACAACCTCTTATGTAGGTGGTTAACTTCATTCACCAATCAAACAGTTGATTTCACTTCTCCAGGTGGGCTATGTTGCTACTCCTTGCAGTTGCAAGGCATTCAGCTCAGCTTATACAAATACCCATGTGAACAAAAATGCAATGTATTTGCAACACTAATACAAGGAATAAAAGAAGGTGAAGTCATCTCGGAGATTGCTTGCTTCTTGATTTACATAAACATGCAATGTATAAATGTTGGCTCAAGAGAATTGAAAAGTCTCATTTTCTCTCTGAAAATATTTTGAATCCTTCTGTGAATGCAAAAAAACAATAAAAAGGACTCATGAAAATCCAAAGCATTGGTGCTAGCTAAGGTATTTTAGAAAATGCATTGGATAGGAAGAATATTACATGAAAAATCCAAGAAGATATCTATAATTTCTATAATTTTCTGTCCTTTACTATGAGGCCAGCAATTCTTTGCTGTTCCATCCACTGCACATTTCCCAGTAGTTCCACAGTGAATAATTCCCATTTATCATAGAGTTCTTCATAAAGATGCTTCTAGGTGTTGTATAGTCTTGAAAAGCTGAGATGTGTAAAGTGTGCAGGAGAGGCAGCTGGGAATGCATTCTAGGAACATTCAATTAAGGGCCTGTACAGAAAGGTTTATCCTGCTGCTCTGATATTTCTCCTTTTTATTAAATCATCAGGGTAGTAGAGGTCTAAGGTGTCTTCTGTCCCAGCAGATAATCTGTATGCGTATCATCTGGCCAGATGTAAAACAATCTTCTCTTGTCTTTTTATTATTCCCAGGAAAATAATTTTACTTTAACTTTATCATTCCTGGAACTCACTAACAATGGATATCATCATGCTCCTACAAGAAATGGAGGTCAAATCCCCACAATCATTTATGCAAATTGGGATAAATTTCTAGCCATGCCTTCCAGCCTGAATCTTCCTCAGTTCTGATGGAGATTAAAAAAGAATTACAGAGGCAGGAGCAAAAACGGACTTCGGGTTCCAATTTCATCATCAATAAAGTATCATTAGTCTACGAATTTAGAGTTCAGCACAGGTTGAATTGTGCATGGATTTTATTCTCATAGTATTGAATTTTGTGATTAAAATCTGGTGGGAGAAATGGAAAGTTATCCTTTTCTCATATGTCATATGCTGTCTGTCTTACATGAAGTTAGACTTCACACACACACAGGAGTTTTCTTGTGTATTCAGATGTTCATGCTGAAGCCCATATTTACACCATCAACCAGGAAATTGCAACATGAGGGGGATATAAATATAAAATGCTGGTTTAAATATCCAGCTTCTACTGCAGCTCTTTCATTGAGTCGGTGATAAATCTGTTTAATTTTAACCTCCTGACTTCATTTAAACAATGAAAATAATTATTGTTCATGACTGTCACTGTCAAGTTGTATGTATAATCAAATCTCTGCATGATTTTGTACAAAAAATTTATTGTCAACTGGTTTCCCAAAATTTATTTGTTTTGTTGGGGTTTTCTCTCTGTTTATTTTGTTTTGTTTAATGAAATAAAAGCTGTTTTATAGTAACTTAGCTACTTATAGTAATTTAAATTTTATTCTAATGATTTTTGTGGTACATTAATTTTGTAATTAAGAATGAGAATGGAGATCATGGCTGACGACATTCACAAGCCAGGCTTCTAATTCCTTGATTAGCTCCTGGCAGGAAAATTGAAAACAGACAATTTGATTTGTTTTCCCTATGGGAATGATACAGGCATGAAGAGAAATTAGCAGAAAAAAGTGAAAAACCAAATCCTAAATGTCCACCTGTGGCACAAAATACTAAAGCAGGTAAATCTAGTTTCTAATAAAATAGATCTTGATGTGAATTTTCAAGCATTATTTACCAACAGTGACAAAATTTTGCAAAAAAAAAGCAGGATTTCTTCATGCATTACATTACTCTATGGGAAACACTGGTATTTAGACTTGAAAAAAAAATTATGCATATTCTGAATATTTTGAGTAATATTTCCTAGGTGAGGACAATATGCTTGCACCAGTTTCCACAGAAATGAGTGCTCATCTCTTTTGAATTTATGTGACTCAACTTCAGATGCAGTTCAAGATGTAATTTTGTCATGTCACTCCAGAGTTAGATTCTTCACACTTCTTCAGACTTAGATGATATGAAAGGAGTGACATCGAAATGAAAAAAATTAAAATTATATTAATTCTTTCAGCCCATAAAATTTTTTGCTTGGAAAATAAATAGATGTCTGTGGTTCATGGGATTGACACCAGAATGCAAGACAGAGAGTTTTTTTCTCAAATTTTGAAGAAATTACCTTTACAGTTTTTCCACAAAATCCCTCAATATAATTTCTTCTTGATTTTATTGAATCAGGTTTCTGTGTGTGCTCAAATGAGATTTCTTGAACCTTGCAACACAAAGAGTCAAAACTGAGCATTTCACCCATTAATAAAAGATAGTTTGTCTTGATTAGTATGGGGAAAAGTCAGGTAGTCATAAATTCACAAAGTGCTGTAATGTATTCTACCACATTAGAGTCCAGGATAAAATGAAATTCAATATTCATTCAGCAAGCACATCAGTGTTCATGAAATACTGAGTTATGTAGTTTTAAGTGCTTTAACTTCTATGGGCCAGAGAGGTAAATTATTTATTTTTCTGTGGATATATTTGAAAACATCATTATTCTTATTGAAGAGAAAAGGGGAAAAGTATACTGCTGTTTGAAGGTATAAATTTTACAACCATGAGGTGCAAATTGTAAATTGTTCACACTGGCAGTTTTCTATAGGTCTGCACTTACATTACTTTGAATGACGACAATTCAGACCTGACAGGTGCTTTGGAACTCCTGTAGTAAATATGGTTTAATTATAATAACAGTAATGTACAGAGATAGAGACTTAAAAAATATGATCTGACTGCTCACAAATAACTGTATCCCTTGGACAAGGATTTTGGAAAGCAGCCCTTGGGTAAATTCAGCATTATAGTTGAGAGGCAAAGGATACCATCAGGTACTGCTTCCTGGTGTTAACCTGAGTCTGCTGTCATCTAAAGGGACAGCAGACCCAAAAACTGAGTAATTTCTTTGGTGTTCCATTTCTCCATCCTGTGAGGAAAGGCAACATACAGCTTTTATCCTGCCTAATTCATAAAAGTCAAGGGAGATGCTGGTTTTCCTCACTCTGTGATTATCTGCATGTCAGTCACAGAACCACAAAATGGTGAAGTTTAAAGAGAGCTCTGGAGATCATCTGGTCCAATCCTCTTACTTTAGAAGCTTCATCTAGAGCAGGTTGTCCAGGACTATGTCCAAATACCTCTTGAATATTTACAACACTCTTCAATCTCCCTCAGAAATCATCTCCAATGCTCCATTGACCTCACAGTAAAAAAAACCAAACAAACCAACAGCACTATTCCTACAGTTACTGTGTTTCAGTTTCTGTTTATTGCCTCTTGTCCTGTCACTAGATACTACTGTAAAGAGTCTTGGCACTTTTCATGCATTTAAATTGATTTATAAGATCCTGTCTGAGATCATACAGTTCCAGCTTTTCTTCATATGAGAGATGCTCCAGTTCCTTAGTCATTTTACTGGCCCTTCACTGAACTCTGTCCAGAAGCTCCATGGATTTCTTGTGCTGGGGAGCCCAGAACTCACAAGTGTGGCAACACACTTTGAATATACACAGTACTCTAAGTATGAACTCAGCAGTCCTGAGTACAGGAGAAGGATCCCCTCTCTCTACCTGCCAGCAAAACTATTCCCACTATTCCCAGTGCAGCCCAGGATACCATTTGCTTTCTTTGCCTTAAGGGGAGGTTCATGGCTCATGCTGATCCTGATGTCCATCAGTCTCCATGGGCCTTTTCTGTAGAGTTGTTTCCTGTTTGGGTGGTCCCCAGCATTTATTACTGTAAAGGGTTTTTAATGCCCCTGTGGGGAGCTCCATGAGGTTCCTCATCCTATTTTTCCAGTTTCTCAAGGTCCCTCTCAGTGGCTTTCTGATGTATCAGCCACTCTTCTCAGTTTTGCATTATCAGCAAAGCTGCTGAGGATAAATTCTGCCACATCATCCAGATCATTACAGAAAACATTAAACAGGATCTGACCTAGCCTGGACAACTGGGATATATCTCTGGTTTCTGCCCCCTGACTGAACTTCATGCCACTGGTCACCACCCTCTGGATCTGAACATGCAGGCATTTTCCAACGTACCTCCACTGTCTGCTCATCCAGCTCATACTTGACCAGCTTCTCTGCGAGGATCTTAAGGGAGAAAATATAAAGCTTTAACCAAAGTCATCCACAGATCTCCCTTAATCTAATAACACAGTCAATTTATTGTTGAAGGTCATAACATTGGTAAAGAATGACTTCTTGGTGAATCCATGTTGACTACTCCAGTTGGACTCCTTTGTCTAGAAATGGTTCTCAGGATTAGTTGGTCCATTACCTTCCCAGGCTTTGAGGTCAAGCTAAATTCTCTATAGTTCCAAGCCCTCCTTTCTGCCTTTTCAGAAGTAAGGAGTAAAACTTTCTTCCCTCCATTCTTCAGGCTCCTCTCCCATTTGCCATGATCATTCCAAGATGTCATGAATTGCCTCTTAAGGACGTCAACCAGCTCCCTCAGCACTCATCCCATCAGGCCCCTGGGACTGATGGATGCATAATTTGCTTAAGTATTTGTAACCTGATCCTCTTTCACCAAGGGCATGCATTTCTTGCTCCAGACTTTCCCTGTGGTTTCTGAGGTCTGGACCCCTGAAGACCACTCTTGCTGGTAAGGACTAAGGTGAAGAAGATGCTCAATACCTCAGTCTTTACTGCTTTGTGTAACCAAGTCTCCTGCCTCACTCAGCTGTGCACTGACATTGTCTCTGGTCTTCCTGTTATCACCTGGTGATTTTATCACCCCATTCTTCTTGTCTCAGACATCCTTTGACAAATTCAATTCCACCAGGGCTCTGTCCTTCCTAATCCCTGGCCTGCTCACTCTCAGCATTCCTCCAAGGTTACCTGTACATACATCAACCTTCCATTTACTTTCACCCTGCTTCCACATTCTGTTTGCACCAAAGGATTAATTTCAAACCCATTTTTTTTATATATCGCTGCCCACTTTGAGCTTGGAACTGGACAGAAACTTAGAAAGTTTAGATTAATCTGGAAAATTAATATTTAAAGGAAGAGCATCACTCGAAAGTCAGTGAGAAGATCAGTTTCATAGCTTTTTTTCCTCAAAAAAAAATTTTAAAAGTTTTAAATAAGTTTTCCAGCTCCATCCAAGTATCTCATAAATGTAAAGAACTCTACATCCTATAAATCCAAATTGGACAAGTGACACAAAAATTTTACATTATGCTTATTCATCAAGGGCAGTGGTCAACTCCAAGGGTTTTTTTAAGAGAAAGACACTGTGCAGAAAATTTATCAATTATATTTTTATTATTATTGTTTAATTTTTATATAGTCTATCTCTTTTAATTGGTACCTAGGTGTTCTAGTGATTTGATTACACAAAAACTACTCAAAGACATTTCTAGTCCTCAAGGTTAGAGAGAAAGATACTTTAAAAATTAATTTCAACTCTTCCCATGAATCTGAAAAACAGAAAAAAATGCTGGGTTTTGGGGTTTTTTTAATTAATTATTCTAAGGTAATGTAATTTTAAAATTTATTATTAGTTTTCTTCAAGGGTCCTGATTTGTATTACTGGAATGCTTTTTTGTTTACAACAGTGTCTATATCTGTTGGGTCTTTATGTTTTATTGGCTGAATATTACACTTAAAAACAGCATCAGACATTTTTAATAGGAAAGATAGAAGATTTATTTCATTGGCATTTACTTGACATTCAAATTTCATGTATCCATGTCTAAAAGTTTAAATTGGATTATAAAAAGAAGAGAATGTAATCAATGAGAAATTAATTTTAAAGGCTTTATTAATAGCATGGATGAAAATAAAATTTGAGAGTTTATACGGTAATTGTATTGTTCTCACCTTCTAGCCACTGTTAGCTTAAAGTTGACTTTTTAAAATTATATAACTGATTATTCCAGGGCTAATTGTCCTTAATCAATACCAATTCCTTGATTTTGTCACATAGCAAGTACATGGTCTAATCTTCTGCTGTTTAAAAAAGACTGTAGTCATATAGTGCATTTCAATAAAGAAACCCTCTTCTTATTTGCATGTGCTGTTGGAGTTAAGTGTAGGTTCTCAATGGCAAAGTCACTTTGAAAAACAAAATTTGTATTATAACCTTTTGTTAAGAGGCTTTTCATGCCTCAACTTCTTTTTTTTCAGAAGATCATCAGGTGGGAACATGCAATGCAACTCCACTGAAGAACTTTGCTACATTAAGTAGCCTCAAAAATGACATGGTTGAAAAAAGGCTACAAAAAAACTGTAGGGCAGCCAATGTCTTCTCATACTGTAAAAACCTAATAATGATGTCTGAAATATGTTTTCATATTTAGCCCACAGTTTGCCAAAATAAACCCAAATGTACGTTGATTATGTACTGTGAAATTTATCTTACTTTCCTGGCTTTTTGTCTATTTGTTTGGTCATGCTTGAGGAACCAAATTGCTCAAATCACTTCTGGTAGAAAAGAAAACAGAGATTAAAGTATAGGGACACTGCAATGATTAACGTTACAATGTTATCTAAAAATTAAGGGTTTATCTGCAATAGGGATATCAGGGACTGGGTTAGCACCAGTCCAACTTCCTAATGAACTAAGATGCAATCTGTAAATAAATTGGTTAGCTGCAATTAATTGTCATTCCAGCACTCCCGATCTGCAATTCTATCAGTGACTAGAAATGCTACAAAGAACTTTCCTGCAGGTAGCCTTCAGACATGGAGAGAAGATCCAAAATCTATCTTAGGCCCTATTAATAGGTGAGATGATATCACGTGAAAAAGTGGAATTACAAAGTAGTTATAGAGCTGATCAATGGAATGAAATACTGTTCATGTAAGAGTAAGGGCAAAAATTATGTAGAAGCCCAGGGTTGTTCCTTAACATTCTTCAGGACCTGTCTAAGTGACTGTGATAAAAGGACCATGTTTTGTGATATCTTTGGGCAGAGAGGAATAAACCTTTGGGTGATAAATTATTGGCAGTTAAAGGAGTGTTTGGGGAAGTGTCACCATGTGCTTGTTTTTCCACTCTTCCCTAGGCCTATAATCTGACCACTGTCAGTAGGAGAATGGGGTTGTGTTTGTTAAAGTTGTTAAGGCTGATGCTCACCAGAAGGCCCTGTAGGGAAGGCACAGCTGCAGGCTTCTTGAAATCTCTGCTGGTCTGAGTGACCCCAAGATGCGTTAGAAAGTCTCTTTTCCCAGCCCAGTAGTCAAAGAAGAGTCAGAGCTCTTCATTTCTAATTATCAAGGGTTTTTTAATGTTTCTTATCTATAAAATTCTTTCTCCTGGCCGGCTGAGGTCTGTCTAGCAGGTCGGGTTGAGGCCCACTGCCCGTCCTTGGGGCGGTGCTATGTTTTTATACTGAAAACTACAGGTACAGTATTTACTATAACTTCCCAATACCTATCACCTATGTTAGACAGTGAGTTTCTATTCTAAACCAATCTAAAAATGCCAACATCACCCAGAAGATGGAGGCCAAGAGAAAGAAGGAGAAAGGATGAGGCATGCCCAAATTCCTCCATCTTGGGACCCCAAGTCCCCATTCTAAAAACCTCAAAAATCTATTTTTCACCTCTTAACAAACTATTATTCTACTTAAATTTTCATGGTTTTTAAATCTTCATATAAGGTTGGTAATTGTTTTTTCCAAGGGCTAAATCAAAGGAACAGGGGTCTTGGGCTCTGCGCCAAGGTCTCTGAGCCCCCTGGGCAGGGCCTGGAGTCCTCCAGGGCAGCCAGAGGAATTTCCTGGATTCTGACACAGGCTGGACAGTTAGAAGTCAGCTGGGGAGTGAGAGCCAGTTATGATGAGGAATGTGTGGACAGCACATGAATGGGAAGCTGATTGGGTTATAGGACGTGTGGACAGCAGACTGCAGCTGAGCCGGCCAATGAGTGTCCTTCTTCTGTTAAATTCAGGTTCTTTCCAGTGAAAACTAAAGGTATAAAAGGGGGGTGATTTCTACAATAAAGTGATCTCTTTCAGTTGCATAAGAGGGTTGGTGTCTCTTTCTTCCCTATTGCTACAAGAGAACACAAAGCCAGCCAGATAAATCTCTGGACTATTCATATGTTCCCATTTTACACTCAAGGGCAGCATGAACCAAGTGACCTGTAAAAAATAAATCACTTGCCAAATCTTAAACAACCAATAGGCACAGTAAGAGTAGGCCTGTCTGCCTCTTGATGAACTGGTTCACATTCCAAAACAGAGTCCACCTGACTGCTTTGTCTAAACACACTCACAAATTAACATAGCATCTGTTAAAGAACACTTTTCTCACATTCCTGGAATACAAAGGTAACCTTTTCAGTAAAACTAGAAAATTACTGGCACAGATGTTCAATAAAGGACAAGAGAAAAGCCCCTTGGCACATAATTTCATTTTGTACTCGTTTCTTGAATCTCTTCTATATTTCAGAATGGCTTGTTGCAAACTGCAAATAAAACTAATCTCAGACATCTTGTTCTCAGAGTTCATCTTCCCCTCTGATTATTAAATGTTATGGATTTATTTTTCCATGAGACAGTGAGTTAGGCATTGTGAACTATATCTTTACAGTGTGTGTGTTACACTGACTTTCTCATAAGCAGAATGCTATAATAACATGTAAATATTCAGTTCAGTATGAACAAAAAGAAAAATACATTTTGCTTTGATTTTATAAATAAAGAGAAATCATCTTTATTTTAAAAGGCCATTTGTCAATGAAATGGTCGTGATTTTCAGCAGCATTTTCAAAAAAGCATCTCAAAAGTAGATAAATATTGAATTAGAATAGGCAATCACTTACAATTTCTTTTATAATGATTTCTTTTTAATGAAATCATCACTATTTCTTCACTTGGGAACTAAAAAAAATGATAACAGCTATGGAAAATGTGTGGGTTTGCCCTAGAACTCAAATCACTGAAATAAACAGTTTTATTCATATTGTTCATGATAAAATATCCCATATTATAATCATGTATTCAGAGATATGTTAAACTTATTGATAATTCTAAGTGTAAAAAAATCAATAAAATAGTAAAAAAACCCCACAACTAAATTGTTGTTTTAAAGTTCAACTACCAGTACATTGCCGACAATAATCAAATAAATCACTAACAGCTATAAGCTGAAAGTCTGGCTACATAGTC
This sequence comes from Setophaga petechia, assembly GCA_024362935.1. Lineage (NCBI taxonomy): Eukaryota > Metazoa > Chordata > Aves > Passeriformes > Parulidae > Setophaga > Setophaga petechia. The sequence goes on from JANCRA010000013.1 coordinate 13,888,668, forward strand.
TCTTTCTAACTGCTAAAAAGCCTGGAAAAAATATATCAATATGAATTTATTTTTACAAATAAGCCCTCCAGAACTTTTCTGTCCCTAAAGCTCTGTGGTAATTAGAAAACAACCAAGGTCTCATGACAATTTCAGTTCCACTTAAGAAACTGGTAGTCGAAAAAGCAAGTGGAAACAATGTGTTTTAAGAGGTGTGGAGAAGTTTGACATGACTTTGTCAAGAAAAAAGCTCTGTCAGACCAATTTAATTTCCTTCTCCAATATGGCAATAAGATTTGGGAATAGAAAATAAGTTGCAAATATCATTTCTCCATGCTAGTAAGGCTTTTGACTCATGACATTCTTATGTGCAAACGAGAAAGCATGGTCTAGCTGAAAATAGTATACTGGGCTGTGAACTCATTGGAAATCTGTGCACTTCTCAGTGCTTTGTTATTAACAATGAAAGGTTATCAAGCAGGATAAGACTTTTGCTGTTTTCAACATTTTTATTAACAATCAGAATGAAGAAATCTGCTCATTGAAATCACAAATTACATCGCTTTGAAAGAGACTGCTCATATACAGGAGATGGAATTTGGGACTCAAAATGACCTTGAAAATGGATGATATTTGATATGAAAGATGCATGATGCTCTAACAGAGAAAAAGCAAGGTGCTGCCACTGAGGCAAATTCATATGGCAATGCAGAACTTTGTAGGCAGCAACTATTCAGTAAAGACATCAAGATGCATCATTGAATCTCAAGCTGGAGGTGAGTCAAGAACATCTCAATGTCAAGAATACCTCAATGAACGAGAGTGATCTAGTCTGGTCAGTGACCAATGCAGAATCAAAATGGTAAAACACTGAGGAAAGGAACAATAACTGGAATGGTTGAGAATAAATAAATGTGTCCTATACTTTTGTGGACTTCTTGACTGCATGCCAACCTTCAAGCAAAAGTGAGAAAAAAAAGTGGTTGGTCACCAACTAAATTCATCCTTCATTACATGTTCTAGTCAAAAGAAATGAGTACTGGGAATGAACAAAATGTCTACATGTTACAGAAGTCCAAAGACTTAAGCGTTTTCTGAAAGAAAGCAATAAAGAGAGTATTTACATGTCTTTTCCCATAGGAAACTTAAGAAAAGAGTAGAAAATTACCCTGGCAGTAAGATTATAATCTAAATTATTCTGTCCTAGGACAGGGAAACATTTTTCATGATCTCTCACAGGTCAATGATTCTATAACTTCAAAATCTTTTTCTTGTATTTGCTTTATTGAATGAAAATTACATTTTAACTAATTGTATTTTTTTACTTCAGTTAATTTTTCTCAGTAAATCTTTGACATTACCAGTAGAAGCCATTTCAGTTATAGTCATCTAAAATAGATATGTTGAGATCAGATTACCTATTTAGACTGTATTTACCCAAGACACCGTAGGGACCTTTAGTGGAAAATTACTTCACCTCTCTTTGACAAAGGATTCAAGAAGAAATTTATTTTTCCACTGGTTGTAGGAGAAGCCAGGACTAGTTTAGACTAGATATGTAACTTTGATTGCTAACATTTATTGAAAAAAATTATGGTTATTCCCCCATCAGATATTAATTATTCTTTCCAAATATTATGGAAAAAGATCTGCAGTAATATTAATCTCTCTATATAAATTAGTTCTGCTGGTTTAGTTAGTTACCTCTGGGGAAAGGCAGGAAAAGACTGATTTTTAAAGGAGGACAATCTCTCAAAGTATCTTTCTGTGTCATTTGAACTATCTGCACAGTCAGAAGAAGTCATTAATATTTGCCCACACAGCACTTGTATTTTTTATACAAATGGGCAAAAAACCTGAAACAAGAAAATAAATATAGATTTGTTTTCCTTTCAGAGTTCTTGTGTGATTGAGAAATTGGGTGTTGGTTACTATCTAACTTTATCTAAAACAAGTGATTCTCTTTATTTATATCATGTCCTCTCCAAAATCCATTCTTGTTCAGAAAATCTATGAGGAAAAAACCTTAATGTCCAAATCTCAGTTCTTTGAGAAAATGGCATGTTGTCTTTTGTAAGCAAAAGTGATAGAATCTCCAACAAAGAAAGCACTCCTTGACAAATTCATAGGACCTAACAGGAGAAAAACCCAAACAAAACAGCTGTAATAGAAATGAGAGATAAAACTTGAACATTCATGTGTCAGCTTTTTGGGACAATACTTTACAGTCTCTCTATTTGGAGGTAATTTGGTGTTGATAATATGATGGCATGGGAGAAGAGAGAAGAAGAGAATTCAGCTGTGTTATTTTTGCTTTATAGATAGTTAGCTTTGAATGTAACATGTTTCATTCATTCATTTAATTAGCAGTAGATCAAATTTCTTCCTAGGGCAGGTGCTTGGCAATTGCTTGGCAATCCCAGTGATTCTGGCCAGAAGCTCCAGAATTACCAACTCCAGAGACAGCCCACGTAGAAGTTCTTCAAGTCTTTCTCACAAATCCACGCCCAAGGCACACTCCGCAGTTATAAAACTAGCTTAGTTTATTCAATACATAAACTTCAAATGAGTCTGAAATGGTGAAACCTCCTAACAGGATATTACATTGCATCTTTCATCATTACCAGGACCCTTACCATCATGGTTAATCTTCTTAGCAACTCTTTACTTCAAAGAAATGATGTGATGCTTTGCATAAAAATAAAAAATTACACATCCCTCCTCACCATCTGAGAGGAACCAATTCAATTTTTATTTATGTCTCACTTTTTTTATAAATCCATTTTCTGACAAGGGATGAACAATAACCATAGGGGCTGTGCATGTCCAGGGAGCCTCAGCATGTGCCACATGCAGGGGACAGCTCAGCCCGGTGAGGGGGCAGAGACTGCTGACAAAAGAGAGTCCAAGTGGACAGTGTGGAAATCACATTCTCTGAACATGATCCCTTCATCCAGGGTTTTTCTACTGGGAAGCTGAAAGGGAGCAAGAGGCCTCAGAGAAAAGAAAAGCAATTCTTATGTCATTTGCTTCTCCTGTGTTGTGCTCATGTGGAATGTGCTTGGAGGTTGTTCACCCAAAGGTGATTGTTTCATTGGACTCCAGTGTCAGTTGTTTTGACTCATTGGCCAATTGGGGCCAAGCTGTGTCTGGACTCTGGAAAGAGCCACAAGTTTTCATTATTATCTTTTTAGCATTTAGTAAGTATCTTTTCTGTATTGTTTAGTATGGTATAGAATAGTATTCTTTAATATGACATAGTACAATGAAGTAATAAATTAGCTTTCTGACAACATGGAGTCAAATGCATCCTTCTTCCCTGCCGCAGGGCTCGCTGTGCATTTACAATACAGACAGTCCCTGCAGAAAAGGCAGGGAAGCTCTGTCTCTGAGAGAACTTCACCTGACAGCTGACCAGGGCAGAGAAAGCTTCCACGATCGGGCTGCAAGCAACAACCCCCTTGCCGGTGGTGTAGACCCTGGGAAAAAATGCCCAGGAAATCAGGCTGTGAGAGGAGTCTTAGCACATAAAAGCAGTTAACTGCATCACAATTTTGCACACGGGTTTTGTTTTCTTGGGAGTGGGGACTTGCCCCCAGGGTCAGCCTGGCACACCTCTTTTCTCTTCCCCCAGCTCTTACTACTTGCAATGCTGCTTCTTCCCTGCCTCTCTTTCCTGTCCACACCTGTCCTTCCACCCTGCTTCACCTCTTCCCCAAGGCAGCTCATTGCCACCACCCGCACCCAGCAGCCACTGCCGCTTTTCCCAGCTTGCCCAGCAGCCAGCCCACAGCAGCCAGCCCACAGCAATTGTGGTTCAGCACCAGCAGGACAGACAAACAGCCCACTGCTGTTTGAGACCGTGCCCAGCAGGAGCCAGGGGAGCCGCGAAGGCTCAGCACAGTGCACACACTCCATCTGCAAATTGTATTCTATTTGCCATCTCTATGGCAATTGTTCTTCTGTAAAGTGAGCGGTTCTCCTCATCTCTTCCACACCCAATCCTCCCTCCGGCGGGTACATCTGCTGAAAACAGGCTACTGAATGTCACTGCATGACTGATAAGAACTATAGCATCCCACTGGGAGATGCTCTGCCCAGAGGGAGGAGCCAAGCATTCTACCCGGATATAATCTTGAGATTCTGGAATACCAGCAGAGCTTCTCCACTGGATTCTTCCAGAGGAATAACTGCCTCTTCCACTGGATCTGCAGAGCAAGACTACACCTTTCTACAGGATCCCTGCTCCAACAGAACTGCACCTGACACTCCAGGAGGACTCCAGCCACCATTCCAACTGGACTGCTACCAACACTCTAACCACCATGGTCTCAGGTTGTGTTCTGACTCTGTCAGTGTTGTTTTAGTTTACTGCATTTTTTATTTTATTTTTTTATTAAAGAACTGCTATTCCTGCTTCCATAGTTTTTTTGCCTGAGAACCTCTTAATTTAAAATTTATTGCAATTTGAAGGGAGGGGGTTTACCATTTACCAAATTTTCCATTTCAGGAAAGGCTCCTGCCTTCCTTAGCAAACATCTGTCTTTCAAAACCAAGGCACCTGTTCCTCTCTACATCTCTCTTTTTCTCTCTTTGTTCTCTTTTCTATCCTCCTCCCGTCAGGACCATAGTCTATCAGTAAACAGTTCTGAGATATAATATTTTCCATGTTTGCTAATTATTTTAGTCCAAGAAATTTATTAAAAAGAATCTTCTTTGACTCCCCTTACAGCTTAACAGGACACCATCATCAAACTTTCCATTGATGCAGAAAGAATTTTAAAAAGCATGTAGCAATCTTATTGAGTGATCAAGATATCTGCTCTGTGGGAGACTTTCTCTGTAACTGTGATTGATATCTTGGGGTAGAAAAACATTATTTCTTACCTTTTCAAAATTTTGCAAAGGTACAGCAATGTAAGTGAATGTTCAGGAATTAAGTGGTTCCCCAAAGTTGTCCAAACGTACACGTTTGGAAGGGATGAAGACTTTTACTAAAAATACCCTCTGCCTTATAAATCTAGAAACTGTTTTCCCCCTAACTAGTGAACTCTAACAAACTGCATGCCAAAACCAAGGAAAAAAGCTCTGGATTTTATGGACATGAAATTCTGTGATTTCATGGATAAAAAATCCTGAAAGCTTACTGTCAGAGAAGTTGCAGATTGAGGGACTCTAGAAGTCCTTAGACTATAGAATTTATACGAAAATGTGTTTACTTCTGGGAGCCTTTTTTTTATCCCACGTAAGTACGTGTTCACTTGCTCTTAAGCAGGTTTGCATTAAAAGTTTCTCTTTCCTCTTATTCTGATTATCTTATGCTCCAAACCCCATGGAGAAGAGCTGCTGCAGGACCAACAGCACAGAAAATCCTGCAATAGGTTTCAGAAATCAGGGAGTTTGAAGTAATGGGTCTTTAAGGCAAACCCAAATTAACACATTCCAGTTAATATTTGAATTTTCAGTAATTAAAACCAAAGTAATCGTTGTTCCATTCCAGGAGTAAGATTAATAACAATTAGATTAACATTTAATTTATATATTTTGTTTTAAAAATGTGTTTTATAAATTATGAATTGAATAAGTTAAGAAGAGATACAAGTTACATAACTCATACTTTCCTTCATTTTTTATTAAAAAATCTCAACCACAATGTTATAATCTCCTTCATAACTGGAGTTTTGCTTCACTTAAAATATCCTTTATAAAATATTAATTTGCAAGGTGAGCAGCAGGGAATATTGAGCTGCGTCCCATCTTCATGTCAGCTGGGGATTCACATATTCTTCAAGCACTTTAAGAGCCATACTAGAACTCATTTTCAGGAGTACAGTTTCTCCTACATTGCCATTTAATCTGATCAAAGACAAGAAGTGGGGAAAAGATGAAAGTGATTGAGCCAGGCAAGACCACAAGAAAAGAGGACTGTGTTGTTTCCTATTAACAGATGTCCTGGTACAAACAGGACCCTGCCCTCACCCTCCAGCCCTGGGTGTGTATTTGCTACAAAATACTTTGTTATTCTTCTTTAGACCTGTTACCATCCAATAAACAGAAGAGCAAGGAAAACTAAATATCTGTGAAAAAAACCAGGTTGAACCCAGAAAGGTTCAAAATATACCACAAAACTTGATTAAAACCAAATTAGGTTAGATGTTGGTGTCAAAAAAAATAGTTCTACTTTATTTAATAGTAAAAGAGGCAAAAAGAAAGAGGAAGGAAGGAAGGAAGGAAGGAAGGAAGGAAGGAAGGAAGGAAGGAAGGAAGGAAGGAAGGAAGGAAGGAAGGAAGGAAGGAAGGAAGGAAGGAAGGAAGGAAGGAAGGAAGGAAGGAAGGAAGGAAGGAAGGAAGGAAGGAAGGAAGGAAGGAAGGAAGGAAGGAAGGAAGGAAGGAAGGAAGGAAGGAAGGAAGGAAGGAAGGAAGGAAGGAAGGAAGGAAGGAAGGAAGGAAGTTAAAGAAATAGAAAAAGGGGGGAGGTGTTACAGGCAGAGGGTGAAATATCACTCTACTGGGGTCCCCGCAACATCTCTTTGCTCTCCTCCATCTCCTTCTTGGTGATAGGGTCCCCACAGTGTAACAGACAAAAGCTAAGAATCCCATGGATTAATATACAATTGGGCCAGGTGGGAACACCCAGATGCCTCCCCTAAGGGTGATAGGTTTGACACTGTCCCTTGCAACACTGTGGATCTTTTGCATCATGTTGCAGTGCCCTGGTGCAGGGTCTGGGGTCCCCTTTGGGGGGGCTTTGATGGGCCATGACACCCCCTCAGCTGTCCTTCATGGGGATGTGGCTTTTCCTGGAGTGAGGGGGGCCAGAGCTGAGTTGGTTTGCACAGTGGAAGATGGGTGTTTGCTGCCTCAGACCAGAGGCTATTTCACACACACGCCCAAAAGCTCTCCTCCTCCCTACTTTGCTATCAGGGGGGGTCTGTGCAAGCCTGGCAGCTGATAACCCAGGGGCTGTAGTCTCCACCCTGAAGGCGCTGAGGTTGGCCCTCATTTGAGTGTAGTTTTCTCCCCCAGTCTAGGCTTGTGTCACTTTTTCTTATCTCCATCAATGAGCAGTGCAGGGTCTTAGTTAGGGCCACACTCAGATTTTTTCTGCAGCTTTTGTTATACAATTTTGCTGTAATAGGCAAAAGTCCTTCATGAAGGTATTTAAGCCATAAACCATAACATTTCAGTCTCATGTAAGGTTTATTAAAATTCAGGCATGCAAGGAAAGAACAACATGCCATGGACTTCAGTAAATTATGTATGTAGTACATTACATAGTCACAGAATATGATCTCCTTTACTTGCTGTCAGAGTATATCAAATACTGGCTCTGCAGAGGGATCAGCACAGACTGGATCAGTGAGTTGAGGCCAGTTGGACGAGGTTCAACAAGGCTGAGTGCCCTTAGGCCACAACAAACCCCTGCAGTGCTACAGGCTGGGGACAGAGTGGTTACAAAGCTGCCCAGAGGAAAAGGACGTGGAGATTCTGGTGGACAGCAGCTGAACATGAGCCCAGGTGTGCCCAGGTGGTCACAACAAGCCAATGGCACCTGGCCTGTACCAGCAATAGTGTGGCAGCAGGAGCAGGGCAGGATTGTCCCCCTGTGTAGGCACCAGTGAGGCCACACCTCAAGAGCTGCGTCCAGTTTTGGGCCCCTCACTGTCGAAACCCAGGACATCCCTCTGGCTGTTCTGAGCAGCCAAGACCCCTGCCAGGAGGCTCAGAGACCCTGGCACAGAGCCCAAGACCACTGTGGTTTTGATTATGACCCATGGAGCAAATTACCAACCTTATATGAAGATCTGCAAACCACAACAGTTTAAGTAGAATGATAGTGAATTCATCACTGGGTGAAAAATAGATTTTGGGGTTTTTAGAATGGGGGTTTAGGGGGCAAGATGGAGGAATCTGGGCATGTCCAGCCTTTCTCCTTCTTCTTCTTGGCCTCCATTTTCTGCTGTGCTGTTGGCACTTTTAGATTGGTTTAGAGTAGAAGCTCACTGTCTAACATAGGTGATGGGTATTGGGAAGTAAATGTAAACATTGTATACGTAGTTTACATAACACCACCCCGGGGACAGGCAGAGTGCCTCTGTCTTGTTGAGCAGACAGCGGCTGGATGGGAGAAAATTTTATGGATAAGGAACAATAAACAACCTTGAGACCAAGAACTAAAATGCTCTGACTCCTCTTTTGAGCACTAGGCTGGGAAAAGAGATTTTCTAATGTGTCTCGAGGTCACTGACCAGCGAGAGATCCTGAGACCTCACTGGAACAAAGACTTTTATGGGATGGAGCATGTCCAGAGGAGGAAATGGAGCTGGGAAGGGTCTGGAGCACCCGTTCCGTGAGGAGCAGGGAGGTGGAGGTGTTTGTTCTGGAGAAAAGGAGGCTTAGGAGGAATGTCCAAAGGGAAAGGAAGCCATAGCAAGGTGGAGGTTGGTCTCTCCTCCCAATTAACAAGTTAAAGGATGAGAGGAAATGGTCTCAAGTTGTGTCAGGGGACATTTAGATTTGCCATTTGGAAAAAGCTCTTCACAGAAAGCCTTTTCAAGGAGGGGGCTGTCCAGAGGAGTGATGGAGTCACCATCTCAGAAGATATTTTTAAAATATGCAGATGTGCAGTGAAGGACATGGTTTAGTGCTGGACTTTGCAGTGCTGGCTGGGCTAATGGTCCTGAAGTTCTTAAAGATTTTTTCCAACCCAAACTATTTTATGATTCTGTGATTTCATGGACAGTTAATTTGATCTGCCTTGATAATCAGTAAGACAAGAAAATGCAGAGGTAGGAATTATACCATATTTTTCTGAAATAGCACTTCTGAATAATAACATGTCTGAACGTGGTGAATTTTTGATGACAGGGTGAAACAGGAAAGAAAAGCTGCACTGAAAACTCCAGAAGTGTAGATATCTGCGAACACACACACAAAAAAGAAGCAGGACTAATCAAAGGTGTAGAGTAGGAAAATTTTTATCCTGAAGATCAGAAAAAAATAACACAATGAAGTGAAAACAGAATAAACCCATGAAGCAAGAGAGGAAGACAAAAAAACACACAAAAATTTAAAATCTGTGGAAAATATACCTTACAACCTGAAAGAGAATGATGCTGATATTGTACCAAAGGCTTAAAAAATACAGATATTGCTCACATTTAAAGAAGTAGGAGATGGGTGATTTGCAGGCTTTTAAGGGGGATGGAGTATCTTAAGACTATTAGAGATACCAGAATTAAGTAGTTTGATGGTTGGGAATATTTTTACAGGACAGCTAGAGTAGCCAGTTGCTCAGGAGTGTCTAGGGAGAAGATAAACCATCTTCAGAATCAAATATACTGGATATGTAGCTCAAATTTGGTTTGGAAATTGTTGCTTCCTTTAAGTTTCTTCTGCACTTGAGCAAAACATCAGATCAATAGGAATTTTTCTTGCTGAGGTTATTTATCTTCTAAAGAAAGAATTCTGTTTCATTAAATTTGTTGCCTTCAGTTCAACAAAGAACTAATTTTTTTCTGGTAATACCAAGAATTCCTATAAGCAATCCAATTCTTCATTGTTATTATGCTCAAATCTTGTTTTTGAAAGATTGCATGCAAAGAGAAAGGCATACATTATATATCTAAAAATATGCATATCAGACCAAGAATTTATTGTTAGTATGACTGAAATATTATTAGTATAAATCAAGGATTATAAGCCTAATGTAATTGCTACAACAAAGAAAAAAAAAAGAAAAGCAAGCAAATCAATGCAGTTAAAAGTGTTATACACATCTTAGTTTTCACTCCTACGGGAGCTATGCTCACCCTGGCACTGCTCCTCTATGCCCTAAGCTCAGGAGGGTTCATTCTGTGCTGAGAGTTTCATGGGCAGAGTTTTCAGCATCCTTTCCTGGCAGGATTATGACATTCAAACTCATCACCAGTTCTTCCTTGGTCTAGAATTCCCTTTAGGTTATTTTTCATGTGTTTGATAACACACTTTATACCTTTCTGCTCCTGCACTGGTCTGCAATTCCATATGTTAAACACTATTTCTGTGTTGTCTCTGTCACTCCTAGACCACATTTTGTGCAGGTCTGCTTTTCATTGAGAGATCAGGGGGGAGCTGTGGCCACCCTCCATCCCGTTTCCCATGGCTGTACTCCTCTAAGCAGCATTTTGGGCTCCACCTGACAAAGACTCTGCTCTTAGATTAGGGCTATCTTTCCCTACACTGTCTTCATGTCATAAATATCTTCTGTGCAGAGTGACTGCTTCTCACTGCTCTCTATTTTGAACTGTGCTTGTATCACACAAATACAAACAAAAGTAATTCATATAGCCATGGGCAAGTGGTCAGTTATAGAAACTGCTATCAGAGCTAAACCAAGAAAAATGAAGCTTCAGGCAGGTCAAGAAAAGTTAACACAGAGGACAATGGATAAACCCCAGACCTGGAAACTCAGTACAATGCTTATGGCCCATTACCAACAGTGGCAATGCTGTGCTGAGAGCTCAAGGTTTGCTTTATGCAGGCAGCAAAGTACACAGAACCTAAGGATGCTCCCTAGGTGCTGGGCTTCCTGACTAAATCATGTACTTGAATTTAAGTGCATAAAGGAGTGTTTCTTATTTCAGTTCTGGCAGTGAAGTGTTTGCTGTCATCATGCCATTTGTGAGCAGCAGTAAACCCTGCTATTACAGCAATAAGTTCCACTACATTACTGCAATTGAAACCAGAAACTTATATTTAAGCATATCCTTTAAACACTTTTTAAAGTAAAAATAAAGCGTTCAGTATAGTGCAGCACTGAAACTGATGAAAAATAATGTCCTCAGAGCTTCTCATCACAACAGGATTACAGTACTGATTTTTCTGAACATGTTAAGTTCTGTTGGTTAAGGATGAAAAAAGAGTTTTGACGTTTCAAAACTGAAAAAACTACCTTTTTTAGAGAGGATTTGTTTTCGAAGTGCAATTTTGGGACAATACTTCCCCAAAAGACTGGTGTGAGTCTTTTTCCCCCTTTCTTTCTTTTAGCATTCTTTGAAGATCCCTTTGTCTAACAGTTGTGAGTTTTGGGATTTTTTATTATTCTCTGACAAATTAGAAGGCAAATAGTAAAACACAAGTAATTAAAAAGTTAGAAAAAAAATTGTGAGAATCATTATGTCTTTTTTTTCCTTACTAAATAAAAACAAACTGAAAAATAAAATCTGTTTTAAGATACTGTGACCAACATTCAGTCAGAAAATTACATGTTCTTATGTAATTTTGAAGTTCCGTGAAAAAATCTGATTTCTCTTTTCTTGTAAATTCATTGTTTAAATGACAGATAGTACTTCAAACAGTTTAAAGCATTAAGGTCTTTAGAACCAATGGACTTCAGTTATAAAAAATAAATTTGTTTATGGTATTTAAGGACTAGCTTATATTATCTGAACATTTACCTTTTGGTGGACATATAAACAGCAGTGCCTATATACACATATATGAATGTATCATATGCATGTGTAAGGTGGGAGAAGATGGGGAGAGACTGAGGTTACACAGACATCACGTGCCTTTTTGAGTTTTCCAATCTTTCCACAAGCTGTTATAAAACAATGGGGAGGAGCACCTACAGTTTCAGTTCTTCTCCTCTTATTCTATCCATATGGGAAAAATAATGAGGAGTGATTACAATCAGCATGAGCTGTTTAGGAAAATGAGCCAATGAAACTACAAGGCAGCAAAAGTATTCACAGTTAAGCGGAAGGTAAACCAAGGTATTTTATTTTCTTCTTTAAACTACCAGGTAGCTTGCTTTTAAATTTTAACCAGCTGAGATTAGAGCTGCTTGTAAAGAGTCAACTGCTGTTTAGCAGGAAGTTTAGGAAGTTTAAAAAAAATTAAGATGATTAATGCCTAGTAGCAACATACACTGCTGTCCATGGCAACTCTAATGCAAATTCAGAAACAGGAAGCTCTCTGAAGAATGCCAAGGAGTTCTGTTGCATTCACTTAGGAAGAGTAATTAGACAGTTCCATTTACCTCACAAAAAAAATCTGGTTTACTCCGCAATAGGTGATTTAAATAAGCTCATAATGAAGCCTGCTGAGCAGTTATTGGCATTAACCAGAATGGGTTTCTTTCAGTGAGTTATATTTCCTTTATCTATTTATACATTCCAAGAAAGACTGAAGTTTATTATGGCACTTATTAAGCACAACTCTACAACTGGACTAAAACAAAAACGCTGAAAAATATTTGCAAGCTAAGAGAATTTGCCACTAAAATTACTGGAGTCTACCTTAAACAAGATTGACATTAGAAAGATAAAATTATGTAAAACCTGAATTCTCTAGAGCAAAAGAATAAACTATGCAGTTTAAAACAGAATCTGATAAATGTTTTACTGATTTTGAAAATTTCTGTCAATTAATATATCATTTATCCTGCATGCTGTTTCATCTCAACATTTTAAAGAAAAATCCCACCCCAAATCTTGCGAGCTGTTTTAGTAGTTAATCTGTTGGTGTTTTTTTTTTTTTTTCTCAGAATCTAATCCAGAGTCTATAATTCTTGGTGAGTATTCTAATACTGAGTAAAAACAGATGAAAATCCTTAGCAGTGACATGGTTGAAAAGGTGACTCAAGTTAAAGGGACTGGATTGAATTCTTGGAATAAGATTATGATTCATAATCACATCTATATCCAGATATGTTGAGTGTTTGGATGCTCACATCCTATCCTAATGATCTCACTGGAATAGGAATGATTCAGGAGTCATAAAAGGCAAGAGGGAAGGATAACTTATCTCCTAAAGCCTGGAGCTCCCTATTTTCTTTCTCCAAATCTGACACTTCAAGACTACTTGACAAATTTCGAAGTGGTCTGGACCTTGGCTGTTTTTAAAGTCTGCTCCCTTCTTATTTTTCAGGTCCTGCCATCAACAATGCAGTGTATAAGGTTTCTAACATCACAACTGCTCAGATTGCCACCAAAATACCTAATTAATCCAATGCAGCTTGATGTCAAATCCTCAAACCCAGTCCACAGACATGTGCCACCTCCTATGAACCCATTTGTCTATTTTCTTCCCTCAACATACTGCCGGTGAAGTTTGTAAAATCACATAACTATATGAACTAAATTTTTTGATATGTGTTCCAGCCATCTACCATAACTCATGGTGAACGCATGGTGAACAATAAAACACCGCACAGCAAAGACCAAGATGACACTTCACTATTTCTTTTCTCAGTTTTTTTAACCAGACAATTTTCCGAGGTTGATCTCCTGCATTTGAGCAAACAAGATATTGGCTGCTGTTCCTTGATTAACAGGAAATATTTACAACTGGATGAGGGGATCACAGAGAACATCTGAAAATACTGTTGGACCAGCCACTCACAGTCTTGTACATGACTTAAAAAAAGTACAGAACTTGCACCAGAAAAGAGATGCAAGAACAAATGAGACATTTTAGACAATACTGGGACCTTGCTAATGAGGTGGTTTTTGCAACTTCCTCATCTGAATAGAATGGATGCAATGAATCTGCACTCTGAATTACAAAAGGAACATAAATTTGGATATAAAATTTTTATGAACATTGAACTCTTTGCTTATTATACATGCAGTCAATTTAATTAACACTGTGAGCTAGTGATCAAAACAATCTATTCACCTACTTTTAAATTCTGTCTACCAGATGAATTAAAATTACCCAAAGTATTATATACTGGATAATATCAGGGCTCACTCAGGCTTCTTGGTCATCTTTCAGGACGGTACCAAAGTTTTAATTTACACATCAAATTACACGCCAACTCTACTGCATTCCCTCCTAAATTTATAATACTACAGTGCAAGAACACAGACTCTGAAGAAGCAAACACAGATTTCCAAGTCATATCTTACATGTTTATTTACTCTTTCATTTTTGTGCACTGTCTTCAGTCACAGAAACAGCCTCAGCTCCTGGTTCAAATTTGTCAGCCTGGTGATTTTTCCTTTAAAACATACATGCCTAGAGTAGCTCTCAAGTAAAATATATTACAAGTTTCTCCCTTACCAAGTTGCTCAAAGAAATGAAAACATAATCTTCCCTTCCTTTAGAAGGTGCAGTTGAAACTTGCCTGTTCTACTTTTGTCTGAACTTCAGCCTTTTATCCTCTGGAAATTCTCTCTCCGTGTCTATATTAATGCCACTGAGGAGAAACAAAGCATTCTAGATTATGGATTTCTATTGGTATGACTGAAAGGGCAGCAGCCATACATGGACTGGAGAAGAGGAACTGAATAAATTGGTTATTGTGATTTGGTGCTGTTTTTAAAATATCATGGAACAATTGTGTCCAGTAAGAGACATTCTGTGAGAAGAAAAGTAAAATACCACAGTTTGCTTCTTTTTTTTTCTTAAACATTGTTTTAAAGGATCAAAGGAAGATGAGAATATAAAATTCTATCCAATACACCTACTCTAAAAACAAGGAGCATCATATTAGCCTAAACGTGTTCTGTTCATGCATCTCAATCCATTTTCTGCCAGTGAAAATTAAATTATATGGATTACATATGGAGAATTCAACAAAGCAATATCCCAAATGGAAAATTACAGGACTAAATAATCTTTTCAGATACTAGGAGGAGAAGTGCCTGGTTACATATTTTGTTTTAATAACAGCCAGGCCTGTAAAATGAAAGACTTTTTAGTAGGGGAACTCTATTTTAGTAAAACTAGGTAACATTTCCTAAAAATGAGACTGATGCAGCTTTTTAAACTTTGCTGAAAGGAAGACAGCTTGAGAAGAGAAAGTGTTCTCTGCTAATTAACCCAAGAAATAAAAACAAGCACTTCCAGAAAATTAACACCATTTCTAAATCAGTTCATGGAGACTCTCCAATTTCTTGTTCAGTGTGGCAGATTGATGCTTCTTTCTCTGTCACTGTCAGTGACTCTTTCACTGTCTCTGTCACCTGTTGCTAAATGCTGGCAAGAAGGCTAAGCATCCCTCTTGTCTTCATGGGCTGTATCTTGCAGAGCTGTGTTCAGCTGCTGGTTTGGCTTTACTCATTTCAAATGTCGGGATGGTGGACACCATAAAAGACAGTATAAATCACTTGAAAGGGATCCAGCTTTTCTGCTTGACCAGGGTAGCAATTTTTCTTTCAGTACCTGCAACATATTCCCATAATAACTACAGCATCCTCAGACTTTCTTAGTAGTGCCATCTTCCTTCACAATGGATTTACCTGGTGCAGACCAAGTGGTGTGGGCAAGGCTGGGACACGTTCTCTCCACAGAGGCAATGGAGCCAAAGCAGGTGCTGGTTTCCATACAGCTCAAGGCTTGTATCACAAGATGTTTCTGAGGAGTCCATATTTCAACAAATGCATTATGTTGGGCCTTTTATGATGTGATGCTAACTCTGAGGAAGGGCTTTCCCTCTGGCAGGCAGTAACATATGTCCCTGCTGCAAGAAAAAAAAACAGCTGAAAGAAAATTTCCATCTTCAGGCAGAGCTTGAACAGAGCCATACCAGGGGGATCCCTCCACTCTGGATGAAATAATCATGCCTTACAAAAATGCCATATGGGTATTTTGTCTCCCTCACTTTAAGTCTGATTGGTTGACAAACATTATAACTAGCAGAATGGGGAAGATTGACATAATTATACTGTAATTTTTAGACCTATGCAAGAAATATGCAAATTCTGGGTTGGCTTCTACTACTATAACTTTGCTTTTATAGGCTCATCTTTTTATATCCCTCAGGCTGTTGCTCAGCAACAAAAATGACACAGAAGTTATTCACATCTATCTAGTGAAAAAGTCTGCTCAAAAGGAGACAAAAAGAAGTGATCCAAAAAAGTCTAAAAAATCCCATTCTAAATGAACTATCCATCTATTTTCAGCTGTTGCCCTCCCTTTTCTTTTCTCACATCAGCTGTGCTCACCATTTTTCACTTCAACAATTGGATACAATAACAGGAGAGGAAGACCTCTCTGCCTAGGAGGAAAATAATGTCTTTAATGTTATTTGTTCTGTTATTTCATAAAAGTAGATTGGAAGACAAAAAGAAGAGAGATCTGGATCTTTTCTATGCCTAGCACTGTAATGAAAGAAAGCTTTTCCTTTTCGTGTTCTAATCCACACAATTTTCAGGCATGAGGATTTGAATTTTGGTATCATATACAAAATTTCATTGGGAAATGTCAGTAATTTGAGTTATTGTGTTTTATTGGTGGTTTCACATCAGAAAACAATAAAAAACCACTGGAGTTAATGTCTCCTTTAATAAACAAGTATATACATTAAAGAAATCCTCAACAAAACTTGCAGTTACCACCAAGGCAGAAAGCATGATAGGAATACTCTAAAGTCTTATAAAAACCAAGATTTTATTTTACATTTGCAAAAAATATATCATAGTAAATCCTTTTTATGGTCAAAAATTTTGCAGCAAAACATTTTTCACTGTAAATTGTATGTGTTTCTTCAAAAAAGATAATAATTTTAATAATAAGCATAATTAGAAGCCTTTTTTTGTTGTAGATCCTCCTGCTCTCTGTTCATATATATAGGAACAAGGAAGCATTTCTTGAATGTATAGAGTGAAAATAATGTAAATTACAAGATCCAGAGGTCACTAGTCCAAAGCCATGCTCACAGCATGCTGGTGGATTTTTTAAATCTAAAACTTGTGTCTCTAAGGAGCATGTAATTAACCGACTATTGAAATGATGGGTGAGCCAAAAGTGAGAACCAAAGAATAGTATGAGACTTCATACTTTTTGTTTTAATTTCACTTCTTTTTTTCATTTCTTATTTTTCTTTTTAGTTTTATTTTCGTATTTTTTTCTATTACTTTTAAGTAACCAGTCAGAAGGTGGAGGAGACTACATTTGGCTTCCTAGTTAATATGAGTGATGTTCTAATGACCAGGAGACCTTCAAACTGCACTGGATGCACTGGCATGCTAAAGGCCTTGACCCAGGCAGAAACCCTGGGGCATGATGCAATCATTTAAGCCTACCCTGCCTTGTTCAGGAGATAACAGAAGTTGACCTCTGCAGATTCTCTCCAAAAGAAACTCTTCTATGACTATTAAAATGTAGCAGTTTCCACCAAAAATAGTTTTATCCTCTTTCATAAGCTGTAGTTTTTTCATCAGCTGAGATTTTTAAGATATGATTGAGATTAATTTAAGGTGCAAAAAAAGGGTTCAGTCTATTAAACCTGGTACCACAATAGTGTCAAATAATGATATTAACCTCTGGAGTCATGGTATCAATTAATGTTTTAATAAAAAAATGTAAGTTATTAAGATACTTATATTTTTTGTTTTGCAAATATTTGACATAGCAGGACTGAAACTTACAGGTCAGTTCCAATTATATACATACATGGAGCTATATATGAATAAATCATATACTAAAAATAGAATGGATAGCTTGTTCTCATATTTCTGTATTTCATATGAATGTTCAAGCTTTTCATGTCAGTTGAAATGCCACGAAGGGCAGGGACACATAACACTGCTGTCAAACATCTTATATGGGGGAGTGATGGTCGTGTCATTAAAAACAGCAATAAGTGTAAAATCACTCTACATTAATTAAGAGGATGTCTTAGGTTTCCTGGAGCATTACCACGTGGTGCTCAATGTCCTAGGAGTTGTCTTTGGTCAGAGGTAGTTTGCTAACTACATTTAATGTGTGAGGTTTTTGTTCAGCTGGCAAAAACCAAGTTTAACACAAAAAGTCTGGTAAAGACTGATTAGTGTGAAAGTCTGAGGCACCTACAGGCTGGACTCTTATATTCTACCTCATTTGATGTTGTGGTTTGGCCCCTTACAGCCACTTGCTCACTCCCCCACAGTGAAGAGTAAAACTGAGAAAACTCATGGCTGGAAATAAAAACAAAGAATTTAATAGGGAAAACAAAAGCTGTGCATGATAGCAAAGCAAAACAAGGAGCTAACTCACCACTTCCTATGGGTGAGCAGGTGTTCAACCATTCCCAGGAGACCAGGGCTCCATCACACTTAATGATGACTTGAGAAGACAAATGCCATCATTCCAAATAGTCCCTCTCCTTTCTTCTCCCCCCAGCTTCATAAGCTGAGACTGGCACCATATGTTGTGGGATATTCCTATGGTCAGTGGGAGTCAGCTGTCCTGGCTGTGTCCCCTCCCAGCTTGCTGCTCTCCACCAGCCCACTGCTCAGTGGGGTGCTGTGAGGAGCAGCAAAGGTCTTGACCATGTGCAAGCCCTGCTCAGCAGTAGCTTAAAAAGCCCTGTGATATCAACTCTTTTTTTCAGCATGAATCCAAAACACAGCCCCATAGTAGGGGGAAAACAACCTTGCTCATCCCTCTCCTGTGTGCATACAAAAAAGTTACATTTTAAACTTGACTGATCATCACCACGCACTGAAATGTCTGATAGACCCCTTTGCCAGAGCAACCTGGTGTTTTTTTCATTTGAGTGGTATTTTCAAGTTGGAAAAAAAAATTGCTGTGAAAAGGAAATCCTTAGACATGAAATGTGTGCATTTGCAATTTATCTGATTGCATCCTTCAGAATACCTATTTCCAGTTTTCCATTGAAATGTAAATGGCCTGCACAAAATTGCAGCATAATATATCAGTACTAATTTGATCCTATTGTTCTGTTGTTCTTGATACTGGAGGTTAATTTATAAAAACTTTAATATTAATCCTAATTAAATCATGGTCACTGCTTCACCTATGTCCTTTACTTTCCAAAATAACAACTTATAGGTTCTTTGTAATGCTTTCAAAAAGATACATGGTGGTGCTCTTATGAGGTTGTGCTTTTCTGAGTGGTAAAATTGTGATCTTCTTAAATTACTCCTTTGAAGAAACACAAGACAGCAACCATCTTATCCTTCCTGCAGGATCTTTTCTTGAACAGAAGGAGAAGGAGCAGAAGATTATGGTGGGGAAATGGAAAGGAGAAGGATGAAGCAGAACAAAAAATGTTCATTTTTAAAGCAAAAGTATGTATAAAGCCCGTACAAATTAAAAGTTTTTCAAAGCTGTGGATTAATATAATTAATGATTTTTCCAGTAGACTTAACTGATAATTATATCCCTGCCTTCATACATGAACATGAATATTTATGTGCACAGTTACAACCTGTCATCAGCAGTTCTTCCTGTCCAACAGACATCTTGTACCACAGGATACTCCACAGAGTAGGTATAAAAAAGAAGTTACATTTAACAGAAACTATTTGTTCCAGTTCTCACCTTCCCTGCTAGCTGTTTCAGTTCTCTAATCACACTTTCCTGCAATAATGTTGGCAACACCCACAAAATTCTGAGGTGCCAGCAGAGAGTAGCAACTCCCTGGCACATCCTGCTCTTGCTGTGCCCTCTAACCCAGGGAAGCAGCTCTTGTGTTCTGGAGTGTTAAAATTCCATTCTGTATCTTGATATCGGCTACGTTAAATTGTGAGTAAAAAAAAAAATTAAATTGCAACAGAGATTGCAATTGCAATTGCAATCTCTCCCCTGGGGTTTTTTGTGGTTGTTTTTTTAGTTGGTTTGCTTGTTTTCTTTTTTTGCCTTTTTTTTTTCCTTTTCCACAATCAAAGAAATGTACAGCTGTACTGCTCAGCTCAAATGATAGTCCTTCCTGATTGTATCAGTATGAGATCTCACAGTCTTAAGTAAACTTTTCACCTTAGTACACCAGCAAAGGCATCAAATAACACTAAAAAGTAAGTGGAAGACTGCATGGTTCGATGCAGAGGTAAATTTCTGAAATTCAGGATTCTTTCAAAGGTAACATAATACTGATATACTGTCTTACTTAGTGATGTCAAGCACTAAACTGATATGGTTCTTTTCCAAAGTCTTAAAGTTGGAAATCTCTTTGCCTCCATTACAACTTCTGTCTTAGCTGAGCTACTGCCATTTTGAAATATTGATTAAATTTCATCTTGGCACAAAGATCCATTTGTATACATTGGCATTTTAGCCATCACTCTGGTACAAATATGCAGCTCTTATCTAGGTATGTATTCAAAATACAGTAGCTGGAACTGCTCTTCAGTGTGATTCATCAATTAAAAAAACCCATCCTTTTTTCAAAACATTGTCACAGTATTTATATCTTATGCTATCTGAAACCTGGGCATTTGGTTATGGATGTATTTATAAAATCCTACACCTTGTGTTATTCTGAGTGTTTTCACAGAATCACAGAATGACTGGGATTGGAAGGGATCTCTGAAGTGCATCCATTCCAATCCCTCTTGTTGGAGACTGAAATGTTATGGTTTATGGCTTAAACATCTTTATGAAAGACTTTTGCCTATTACAGCAAAGGTGTATAACAACAACACTGCATTAGCAAAGTCAACCGTGGTTGGGCCTCCTTACTAAAAACCCTCAACTGTGGGTTAAACCACCTAAGGCAGATTGAGATAAAATGGCACCATTGTGTGAAGCATCTGGAAGAGCATCCAGGACAGGGCCCAGCCCAGCACCTTTGGGGTGGAGGCCACAGCCCCAGGTTTTTCTGCTGCCAGGCTCCCACAGATCCCTACACCAAGGCAGGGAAGGAGGAGAGGTTTTGGGTGTGTGGCATGGCCTCTGGCCAGATGCAGTGAACACCCATCCTCCACCAGGCAGACTGGCCCAGCTGTGGGGCCTCCCACCCCTGGAAGGCCACATCTGTGTGAGGGACAACTGAGGGGGTGTCATGGCTCATCAAAGGCCCCCACCAAAGGGGTCCCCAGACCCTGCACTGTGTGTGATCCTACATGATGCAACAGATCTGCAGTCTTGCAAGGGACAGTGTCAAACTTGTGGGAACCTGTGTGTTCCCACCTGCCCAAACATATAATCGTAATATGAGACATTGCTGGGGACCTTGGAAGGGTAATACGTTTCTACTTAATCTCTGTTACTCTCCCTGTCCCCACTCTTTCTTTCTTTTTCTTTCTTTCTTTCTTTCTCTCTTTCTTTCTTTCTTTCTTTCTTTCTTTCTTTCTTTCTTTCTTTCTTTCTTTCTTTCTTTCTTTCTTTCTTTCTTTCTTTCTTTCTTTCTTTCTTTCTTTCTTTCTTTCTTTCTTTCTTTCCTTCCTTCCTTCCTTCCTTCCTTCCTTCCTTCCTTCCTTCCTTCCTTCCTCCCTCCCTCCCTCCCTCCCTCCCTCCCTCCCTCCCTCCCTCCTTTCCTTCCTCCCTTTCTTTCTTTTTTGCCTCTTTTATTGTTAAATAAATATATCATTTTTTTGGTATCAAGATCTAACCTTGTTTTGCTTTAGTCACTTGTTTTAGGGCATATTTAAACCTTTCTGGGTTGGATCCATTTTATTCACAGATAATTTTTTCTCTTTATTCCTCTGCAATTAGACCAGATCTCAGCACCCTCTGCCCAGGCAGGGTCACCCTGAGCAGGTGACATAGGAACATGTCCAGTTGGGTTTGGAATATCTCCAGAGAGGGAAACCCCACTACCTCCCCGAGCAGTGTGCTCCAGTGCTCTAACACCTTCCTCATGTTGAGGTGGATCTTCTCATATTTTGGTTTATGGCCATTGCTCCTCATCCTGCCACTGGGCACAACTGAAGAGTCTGGCACCAGCCTCTTGGAAGCCACCTTTAGGATATTTATAAGTATTAATGAGACCCCCTCTCAGTCTTTTCTCCAGACTAACCAGGCCCAGACCCTGCAATTTCTCTATGTAAGATAGATACTCCAGACTCCTCATCATCTTTGTGGTCTCTGTTGGGCCCTCTCCAGTATCTCCTTGTGTTTCTTGAAATGTGGAACCCAGAACCGGACACAGCACTCCAGATGTGGCCTCACTAGATATGAATAGAGGGGCAGGAGCACCTCCCTGAATCTGCCGGCAGCACTGTTCCCAATGCACTTCCGGAGTTTTCTACAGTTTAAATGAAGGACTCATTTTCCATTGCATCACTACAATAAGAGTGAATGTCTGACATTGATAACTACTGAGCTCAATTTCCATGCACTCTGTGACTTTCAGTGGCCCCTGAAACTGCTCAACAAATTTCAGCAACCTAGGTTATAACTTGTTGGACTAAGCAAGACCCTTAGGAATACTCACTTCATCTTGAACTATCTAATGCAACCAAGGGACCACTTGACTGGGACATCCAGCTTTCTCTCCATAGTATTAATAAATTATGCTATCATAAATTAAACTTTTAAAATGTACATGATTATAAGAAGTAGGACTCCTTTTGAAAGGAGTGGTAAAGTGACTCAAAGGAGAATTTTTGATGCACGTCTTCTCCCTTAAGTGTTCTCACTGAACCACTGAACCTTCCTATGCACATTCAGCTACATATCATTGTCACTGTCATTCCTAAAAGAAGGTTATAAAGAAATCCTCTTAGGAAGACTTCTGATACAAAAAAATTGAACAGTTTATAAAATGATATTGAAACCAAGTGATAAATATGCAAATTAAACTTGCCAGGTGGCAGGAACTCTTTCAATGTTCCTTTTCACCTTTAGATAGAGTCTGAAAGTCTTCTGCCAGTCTCTCAGTCTCAAAGTGATTTTGAGGAATACTTGATGAGCAAATTTAAAATTGAAAATTTAATTTCCAAGGTCATTCTTATACATGAAATGAAATACTCCAAGAAAAAAGTACAAAACAGGTATGAACACTGGTAATGGAAAGAATGCAAAGAGCAAAGGGAGCAAAAAACTATGCAAGACTGGAAGTAAAGGTCAGAAGCAGAAAAAAGAGTTACATCTGTACAAAAACCTAAGAGTGTTCATAACAAGTCAGAAGGGTTGGTGTTGCCGTGTTTCAGCATTATCCTTTCCTGACTGCCCAGGAGCAAGACAGAGAACTTGGAATAAACCTTCAGCTACTCAACAAGTTCTTCGTGTAGTCTGAGATTAAGGTTTTTGACAGCTGACAATAGAAATTCAAGCAATTTACAGGCAAGCTAACTTTTTAAAATAATGTGAAACAATATTTGAAATCGTTTCAACACCTGTGGCAGGTTACAATGTTACATCATAGTGGTAGTTTACATGAAGTTCTGAGAAAAGAAATGCAATGTTTAAAGAAGACTGACTATATTTTTTCTGGTGAAGTTAAAGATTAATCAAACAAGCTAATCGTGTAAGTCTTTTACTGGTATTATCATTATTATAGTTACTGCTTTGCTTCCAAAACCAGCTTCAATTGACTCTATATAATGTAAGAGATTATGTGATTTTAAATTGTGGTATTAAAGCCTGTTTGATTTGTTCAGTGCTAGACAAAACAGAAATAAAAGCAGAGAACCGTTAGTATAAATTGGCTATTCATTTTCCTTTATGGTCAGCATGGGAGAGTAAAACTGAAACACACACATATTTCATGTAAAGAAAAGATTGAACCAATTCTTCATTACATCTAAGACTTAAAGAAAGTTGTAATTTATGGTGTTTGTCATGTATGTAAACAGTACATTGTTGTAATGCAAAGTTGTAATTTATGTAATTTATGGTTTCAGGATGTCTTTCTTCTAAAGCAGAAATTTTGCTAAATTAATATCCTAGGTGTGATCTCAAAAATATTTTGAATGTGTTGTACTGGTTTGTTTTCCTGGTCTTCCTAACTGTTATCTTAAATGAAAGGAATGTCTTCAGATGTGATTGTGTGATAAGGATCCATGATGAGAAAAAACCCAATATCCCAATGCTTTTAATAAGAGTTTATCTTTATGGAATTGTCTGCTTTCAGGGGTCAGGTTTAATTTCCTGTCAAATATATCAAACAGGCATTAACAGCAGTGCTTATCTAGTCCTGTTTCTTATTTTTTGTCTTGGAAAAGGATTTTTCAATATTAGACAGCAGTTGATGCATCTAACGACAGCTTGGAGAAATTTTTGTATTTCTTAATTAATAAAACTTATTTTTACAAGGATATGGCCTGTCTGAATTATTATTAGGTTTCCAATGATTTTCCTGCATAACTCATGGTTTAGTTCAGCACTTGGCAGCTTTTTCTGCCAAGCTTCTGCTGAAGTTCATATTGCTTCTTTACAATCAGGTTTCACATAGTTTGCTCTCACTCTAGGAAGCTCTGGAATATGACTTGCTTGTTTCCTGAAGAAAATGTTAAAGTTTTTCAAGGATATAATAATTTTTTAGTTAATTTCAGGTTTCAGAACCTAAATGCTAATATTTCCTGTCAGCCTCATTTCATAGGGACATGGTTTATATCCTTAGACTAAATCTGAGTTATCTAGTTGCACTTTAGCAATTCTTCTTTTTCCATAAACTTATATTCATCTCTACTATATAATGCATACCTCTGCTTCTTATACACAGATGTTCATGTCTGTATGGAGTGTAAGTCCTGTTGTTCCAGGTTTTTTCTTCCCTTGCTTGGATAAAACCTCTACTGACCAACAATGAATGTCTTTTATTCTTTACCATATTTCTAGCACTTCTTTGGCTGTACCAAATGAATGGACACATTTAGTTAGACATCCAGACATGCTGTGCTGATAGATTCCTCCTGGTTCTGTAAACTGAACAGTGGAATGTATTCCAGTGGAATGTATTCCAGTGGAATGTATTTTTCTATGGATACCTCTTAATTTCAAGAGAACCCACCAAGGGACATCAGCTGGGCCTTTAAGGATATTATATTATTTGATGTCGAAGTAATAATTTTTATTGGAAAACTTATTTTACTAGACTATTATTGAACCTGTAGAAAATACTGAAAGAAACTCAAAGAAAGCAAGTGTCCCCATCACAGAAAGGACATGGGCATGTTGAAGCAAGTCCCAAGATGATATGAGGGATGGAGCAGCTCTGCTATAAGGATATACTGAGAGAATTGGGACTGCTCAGCCTGGAAAAGAGAAGCTTCAGGGCCACCTAATTGTGGCTTTCCGCTACCTGGAGGAAGCCCACAAGGAAGATGGAGAGAGACTATTTAGGGCCTGGAGGGACAGGACAAGGGGCAATGACTTCAAACTGAAGGAGAATAGGATTTAGACTGGATATTAGGTTGGAATTCTTTATTGTGAGGGTGATAAGGCCCTGGCACAGGTTTCCCAGCCAAGCTGTGGCTGCCTCATCCCTGGAAATTTTCAAAGCCAGGATGAATGGATCTCTGAGCAACCTGGTCTAGTGGGAAGGTGTCCCTGCCCATGGCAGAGGGTTTGGATCTAGATGGTATTAAACATCTCTTCCAACCCAGGTCATTCTATGATTTTCTGATTCATTCTATGATTTCAAATAAAAGCTTTGCAAAAGGGTGTAATCTAAATTAGTTTTGTAAACAATTATGAAGTACAAACTGGTAAATGTAATAGGAATATAAGAATTCAATAATTAGGAAAATAAATCATAATCCACAAGAATTAGTGGAAAAACTACATTCATAAAAGAGAAATTTCACTAATCAATTAATGCTGGTAGGTGACAATCTGTACTATTCTCAGTTCACTTTTAAGCCTTTCCTGAAAAGAGGTAAAGAGCTGGAACTTTGCTGTCATATAAAACAAAAGGGTAGAGCAGCACTCTTGAGTGATAGGAGCCATGTCTGTCAAACACTGCATCACTAGCAATGCTTTCTGACAATAAAATGAGATAAATAGACCAGAGGCCTCACTGAGGGCTTAGAATTTACTAAACTGAAAAATAACTCTTAGGTCACTACTTCTCTTAAAAATGATTTATCTTGCAAACAGAATTGGGTTTGGGGTTTACTGTGTATACCTTTCATGGAGTAACTTATGGACTTTTTAAGGGTAACTTCTAAACCTTTTGATTATAACAGAATTCCATTCTCTTATACTTTAGATTGGAAATCTTTCTCTCTGTAAATGTTGACCCTTAAGTGCTCTAAAAGCCATGTAGACTCTTAATAGTGATGTAGAATACCATTATTGCCCCAAAATGGTGAACATTTCCACAAGCACAGTCCATTCCATTGACCCCAAAAATTATGTTTGAAGAGAAAACCATACCTTAAAGTTGTGTCCAAAACAGAATTACTGGATGTTTTCTATTTTAGACATAAAATATCCTCTACCCCTTGTATTATATAAAAAATAACCATACTTGCAGATACTTGGATCTCATGTGTGAAATAGATAATACTGAATTAATTTGGTATTGAAAACAAAATCATAAGTTGATTTCTCCTAAATTTATAATCTCTATAGACTGCAGGCATAAATGCATTTTTGTGGCTTGGGTAAAAAATTAGCTCAGTTTTGCCACAGACATGACAGATGCAGTTTCCTCTGTTTGTTGCGGTTGTTTCACTTTGCTGGAGTTTTGCTCAGTGGTTCTGCCAGCATTACTGCAACCACCCTCTCTGGGAGCTCCCACACCAAAATGGGCCAAAACAGCAGTTTCCCATGTTTGGAACTAACATCAAATAGCTAATGATTTCCCTGAACACAGGTTTTTAAGCATTCATTAGCCTATCTCCTGGAAATCCAACTCACTTTTTCCACCTCTTGAAACAATTTTAGGCACTCTACTTTGACACCTGTCAGAAACCATTCCAGTATAAGTGATCCTGTAGGAGTGGTCTTTGAATGCTGAATATGACTCTGTTGGCTCTTTCTTGAAAGACTGCCCCTCACGGGCCTGGTGTGTGTGTGTGTGTCTGTTTTATAATCCAAAATGCTTTCTGAGACAGCTCTAGACTGTCACATTACAGTCACACAAGAGAACAGGACTTACAGCTGTGTCACAGACATCTTTTATGAAAAATCCTTTCCTTAGGATTTTTCCTCCTGAAAAGCTGAGAGGCCTCAGGAACAAAATGTAAACAAATGATCACCTGCTGCTGTGGAATGGAACAGGTGCATCTGTGATTGGCCCATGTTTGCTGTTTCTAATTAATGGCCAATCACAGTGAGCTGGCTCAGACTCTGTCTGAGCAACAAGCCTGTGTTATCATTCCTTCTTTTTCTATTCTTAGCTAGCCTTCTGATGAAATCCGTTCTTCTATTCTTTTAGTATAGTTTTAATATAATATATATCATACAAAAATAAATCAAGCCTTCTGAAACCTGGAGTCAGATCCTCATCTCTTCCCTCATCCTCGGACCCCTGTGAACACGGTCATGCAGCCGCATAATGCACATTTACTTTTGTTTGGATATAGTTACTTATTTACTTCTTGAAAGCCTGTTTTAATCTCCTCAAAAGCTGTTCAGGCTTTTTCTCAGCTCTGTGGGACTTCATCATCAATCATGACACTCAGAGATGGCAGGCTGCCACAAGGGCAGAATAGCTGGTGCTGTACTATCAACAGAAACAAGTGGTTTGAGTAGCTTTCCATTAGGATATGGCTGGACCCAGACCTCTGTTTATTAATCTGATGTTTGGGCCAAAGCACTTAGCAGCAGGATCAAAGGAGTAATGAATGCACTGCAAATCATGGAGTGTGTGTGTGTTCTGTATGCAGTTGTTAGCAAAAGTAGGTCACGGGCCAGGAGCTCTGCAAGGTCTGACTTAGAGCAGCCTCTCTAGGGAGAAAATGCCATCGTTACAAAAACACAAATACAGATTCCTTTGTTATGTACTCAAAATTGAGAGCTGTGATAGGAAAGCTTAAAGCAACAGAGGAAGGACTTTTTGAACAACAAAACAAAAAAGCCACACCAACACTTCCTCCCAAAATCAAAGCAAACACCAAATTTCTTTTTTCTATTTTCAGCCATGAAAACTCAAATACTGATTCTACTCAGGAGCCTTCTCAACATGCCATCAACAAACATCACAAGAAGATTCATACAGAATCCTCCAGTGAACTTCATGATGTCAACACTTCTAAACCACAAGCTAAACTTATTTTCTGATGCTTTCTTTAAGCAGCTTGTCTGCAAAAATTGTAACAAACTTTTGTTCAGACCCCGGACTTCCATGTAACTTTAATTGAAATAATGTTTTTTTTAAATAATAGGAAAAATATTTTGGATTAAGATGTCTTCAGATTATTTTTAATGGCAAATTATTACACACATGGAAATCCTTCTAGGAAGAGAGGATAGATGGGTAGAAGAAGGTGGGAGGAAAATAAGGGTCAGGAGTTAAGACAGAAATTAACTTCCCTGTTTATTTTTCATCCAGCAAGGTGTACTTTCAAATGGTTTAACTTGATTTCTGATAAAGTTTTTCTTTCTTTTAAAGTAGAAGTGTAAGCTGCTTTATTATTGACTTAGTCATTCTAGAAGCTCGAAGTTAATATCCAGTAGTTTACATAGGTCATCATTAATCTTTTACATATTTCATTGTCATTATTTACCCTTCCTTACTACTGCCCCCTCAGTTTAATGAAAAAAGTACATTCTAGAAAAATAATCGTTTGTCATAAAAGGCTCATTCTTTTGCAGTGTGGATAAAAAGCAAAATTTTCTCCCAAATTTGCCCTTAACCAGGACAAGTGGGCAGAAGTGATTTCTAGGGAAATCATGAATCCATCCAGTACAGCTGACCTAGCTATTCCCACTTAAATTAAACTAATTTTCTTTTTATGAAGCAATTTAATTGTCTCACTACCTGTCTCTTTCCCACACATTCAGTTGTGTTGAATGTTTTTTCTTTAAATGCAGAGACCACTGAAAATATATTTTAAAAGAGATGTAGATTGGGTCAACTCAAACCAGAGACAGAACAGCAGAAAATGCTTCAGTTTGTTCAGTTTGGGTGTCATTATCAGCAGAATAATTTGATTATCAGTTAATGGACTCATTAAATGAGACAGAAATTAATTGTGTTCCAGCCTAATACAGTTCTGTTGTGCTCAAGATGGAAAAAGTGCCAAGAAATTATTGGGGGGAAGGGTATTGACAGTATTTGCTAAATTTTGCTTTACATTTATTCAAAAAGGGTTTTTATGGCTTCAGATTAAGCAAAGTTCACCCCCTAATTTCTCAGACAAAGTAATTACATTTTCCTTCAGGAAATTTCAAAGGGAAAGTGTCAAAACAGGACTTCCTTCTCCCTCCCCACATCCCCTCTTCCCTGAAACAGACGCTTGCTAAAAAAAAAAATCCTGAAGAATTTCAGCTGAAAAAACTTCATGTTTTGACAGCATATTGTTTCACTGGATTTTACTGAATCAGACATTATCAGCCTTCAGGGAAGGGAAGCAGCTAGAATAAATTAGAATAACTTC
Source organism: Setophaga petechia (assembly GCA_024362935.1). Classification (NCBI taxonomy): domain Eukaryota; kingdom Metazoa; phylum Chordata; class Aves; order Passeriformes; family Parulidae; genus Setophaga; species Setophaga petechia. The sequence goes on from JANCRA010000013.1 coordinate 13,917,794, forward strand.
TTGCAGAGCTGACTTCACAACAAGCAAGAGTTGAGACTTAAAAAGCATTAACTAATTTGTTTCCTTTTGGGGTTTTTTGTGTAGAACTGAAAGACCAAAATTGTACCTAGAAAGGATGAAAAACAAATCAATTTTTCCTTTCTGGGTGCTGTAACCTTCAACACTGACCTTCAAGGTACCCAACCACTCTATACATGAACTTCCTGAGCCTTGGTGATCTTTCACCATGTTGTTTTCCCACAGCTGAGCAGCAGCAGCAATCCACAGGCACCAGCTGAGCCTCTGAATTTTGCCCATTGCAAATTCAAGGTTTGCTTCTTACACCTTTCAGCTAACACCTCTGATTTTGACTCATTCCACCTTCCTTGCAATTTATGGGGTGAAGGTTTTCATGCGGTTGTGAGCTATTCAATTAAACAATTGATTAATTACTAACTATTGAGCATTTGTTACACAGGAATATTTAACCTATTCATCCTACAGTCTAAGCAAAAGCTTTTTACCAACTGCCAGACTCAGAAACACATATCCAGTGGCAGCTACCTGGAACAAATATATTTTCCTGATTTATTTCAGGACAGCAGCTGTCCTGGACAATATTTTTGGTTAACAGTTGAATTTTCTTAGCCAACTGTATATTTCAAGCTATATTTAAATATCTCTGCTTTCTCTTCTGCTTTCTGCAAGTGTTCAGCATCACAAATAACTTAAAAATAACATCATTGCTGCTTTTCTGCCTATCCACTTCTTATAAAAACAATGATACAGAAACTAGAATGGTTAGCACCATATGAAGTGAGCATTTTGTTACTCATTACTGTGACAGCTTCTGTATATTTGTTAGTCATTACTGTGACAACTTCTGTATTTTCATCTCAAACTAGGAAAATGCCCCAGTCATTCAATTAAACAGTCAAGACAGGCTCAGCACTCATATGCACAAGTTTTTTGCACCAAAGTCAATCCCCTTAAAATACACATGTGCACACTCATAGGCTGCACTGGTTATAGCAAAGAATGACCTTTGCTTAAAGGTTTTTATTAAAGGCTTCAAGATGAAATTATCTTTATCTTAAAATCAGATCTGATCACAAGGAACAACACAAACAGCTTTTACTCATACTTGTAGGTCCTAAATAGTGAGATTAACAAGTTTCTAATGAGTAATGATTATATTTCAAGTAAACGACCAGGTCAAAGATGATTTTTCAAGTCATGACATATTTATCTTCAAGTTTAGAAAATGAGATTTTAAAAACAGTTCACCTTGGTTTTTTTAATTTAATACTTTTATTTGGCTTATAATAACTGAGCTTTTTTTCTTGCACAAAACCTGCTGAGTCTTTCTTTAAATAAATGAGAGTTTTCATTTTATAATTCAGTTCTAAAGCCAGAGTTTTCAGGAAATTTAACAATACAACAGGATTGCAAAATATAGTGACACAATCCATTTATTTTCTTATTGCTTTACATCCTGCATATTTTTTTTTCTTTTTTTCATCATGGCACAGCATGACAGGCTGCTTTGTAGACCTGCCATAGATTTTATGTAGCTAGTGAGCACTTGTTTCTTCCTGTAACTCTTATCCAAAACAGAAGTTATAGGTTAGCAAATTCAATTCTGTTTATATGCTTCCAGTAAATAAACACTTACTGTGTGTGTGAATTTAATTAAATAGACGCAAACAAAGTAATTTGAATATCCAATTCACATATGAGCCATTGCCTTGTCATCTGACAAATAGTGTGTAAAAACCCCAGTAAGAAGCTTTTAAAGTACAGCTTTAAACATTTTTATTTTGTAAGTAAGTCCAGCTGACTTGATTAAACACAGTGAGAAGGTATATTTATTTTATTTAATGAACCAAAATTTTGTAATGAGATTGCATCCTTGAAAAACATTATATATGAATTATAGTTTATTCCTACAAATATTTGACAATACACAAGTAAAAAAATTTTACATTAGCATTCATGCCACCTAACTAATTTTCTCATTATTTGCAGCAAGCAGAGAGAAACAGGCAAACACAGTCAAAATAAATACAATTCAAATGAAAAATTGCTGGAAGATAGGTTATCTGTACAAGTGCACTAAGGAAAAATCCTTCAAAAGTTATTTCTGAAAAATTGTATTTTATTGACTTCATTATAGTCCCCTTATAAAATCAAAGCATATTCATTTGACTGCCACATCACTGTTTAATCTTTGAGTTGAGGAGTAATGGTAAAGAGATATGTAAACAAAAAACCCCTTCACTGCCAATGTTATAAAAACTGAAACTAGTGGAGAATGTTTCTTTCAAAAAAACCAGTCATTTTGTCCTGGTCTTGCCTTCCAAAACAGAATGAGTGACATGAGAAAGCTGTTTTTGGGAGATGTGAACAAATTAAAGAGGAGCTGATCAGTAATTGAAAAAAAAAATCACATGGCAAACCACAGGGCTATAATCACTTTATTCATGGATTACTATTGTTAAATAAGACCTATTTTATTTAGTTAAGAATGTAATATGAAGCTTTATCAGAATATTTGTATTTATACAAAATTCATTAATTTGAACAACTCTCTTACAAAAAATGACATTTTTAGTCTGGTAACTGGGATGAAACTTAGAAGTTCTGGTTTTGTTTAATGATCAAGAAAGGAAGTCAAGTATTAGACAATTTATGTCCTGAAGCCATCATATTTTCTGCAAGGCAGCACATAAAAACAGCTGGGTTATTTCTGGGTACTGCAGCACAATTCCAGGCAGGAAGACCACCAATAGGTAAAGCAGATAATGTGCCACACCACAGCAATTCACAGTTCTGCAATTGCCTGCACCTTCTTGGGAGGGAGCAGACTCACAATCCCACTGGAAAAATCACAGCTCATAGGCAGATTTCTACCACTACTGAATAAGTAATGTAAAAATAGCTTTGAGGCACCACACCCTTTTCATTCTCAAAAAATTACATATACCCCCAAAAGTCAAAATAGTGCTGCACACTATGCAAATGGCACGTGAAGGGAAAGCTAATTAAATGGATGAAGATTTGTTAATTATGTATCACCAGACTTTGCTGTACACTTGTTAGCTGTTATCAGAACTATAATAATTATGAACCTGTACTTGCAGCTTTAAATATTACCAGCTGAGGTGGAAAAGAAAGAATGTGATTAAAGCTCCACAGAATAAGGAGGGTAAATTACTTACCTGCCAGACGTGGCGTCATATGCTGACTTGAGTGGCATGCTGATGAAATTTGCAAGGATATTTCTTCTGACAACTTAAAAAAAGTCTTTCCTGAGTACAATCTGAGATCTATGAATTCACACACATAAACTGTAGGTTCACCCAATACTTGAGTCTAATCTGCCTAGTAAAGGTATACAATTGATTTTCACTTAATTGGTGCTGAAAAGTTAATTGAAGGGTAATGCAAATAGGGAATTACAGTGATACTACTGGTAAATTAGCTTCATTTCAGTTTTCCTAGTTATAGAAATTAGGAAAATTTGAAAATTAGAGAAATGTCTAAAATGGGCACTTGAGGTTTCCTTTCCCACAATCATCACAGATTTTTTTTTTTTGCTTATTTTTAAAAATTTATTCTAGCACTTAGAAAATAGAAGGATTATAATTTTTGAAATGCTAATGACACAGTCAAGAAAACACTAATTTGTATTTCAATCAGAAAGTACAGAAAGATACTCTCATATCTGACTGCCCAATTTATATCTATGGGGTATTCAACTACTTTTACTATTTTATAATTGGGAAACTAAGTTCTGCAGAAAAAAAAATTGTACAAATCATGTTAGACAGAGAAGATATTTCCCTCATTATTTCAACCTTTAAACAAATTAAATATTTCAATGACTTGTAACCTAAAAAAAACATTATTTGTTAGAAACCATTTCTTCCATAAGCAGTTCTTATAGGATTATTTGCAATTAAGGTATAACTCTGAGAGTAAGTTATAAAAGATATTTTCCAGAAGTGCAGTTTATCCTCGCTTAGAGAGGGAGGGATGGCATACTCTGAAGGAAAAATGGACAAATTCATGAATGTGTCAGCAAAATGCCAGTTACAATAACACTCCTCAAAAGTCATAGGGAGAGAGTCAGGGAATATTACACTGTATGCTGATATTATCACCCATTGAGAAAAATACACAAATAGGCAGTGGCAAATATTCTGACTAAAAACCCTCTAGGAGTTACTGCTTGTTCTAAGAATATTTGTACTGTGGTCCACCCTAACAATTGTGCATTTTTAAATAATATGTTTAAATGGAAGAATAAGCACAGAAGTTGATGCCACAGTGGTAGCTAAGTGCAAACATGGTAAAGGAGAGAAATTAGGCCAAGCACAAGAATTGTGCAATGACAGGCCAGACAGGTGAGCCCTAAAAACATGACAAGGATCATTTCTGGAAAATTGAAGATCTCCTCCATGTATGTATGAGGGAAATGAAAGATGGATGGGTCCTACTGAGGCTTCAATTTTTGTGGGTCTTTTAGATTTTATTTTTGTTCTCCCACCCCTTTGTGAAGAAGCAACATACAGCTTCAAAAGATGAATCTCCAGATACTTTCATTCTGGTAGAAGTCATATTTCAGTCAATCCCTTTTTGCTTCATGTGGATCAAAAAAATAACAACCATTCAAGCAAAAGGGTAAAATAAAAATGAATAGAATTCTGTGTCCCAGCAATTTCTGATTCTTTTTTCTCTAAAGATTATTTTTAACCTGAGAATGTGCATGTTCAGGCATATATGTGTCTCAGAAGACAGCTGAGTGTGTCTGTAATGAAGACCAGACATACCAAAAGTTTTAGTTTTGATTGATGATGATTTTGTTATTTCCATAACTGAAATCTCAATCAGAGAGCTGAAGGCAGCTGGACTAATAAAAAATATTTTTAGGAAGCTCAGAAAGTTTTATCCAAATTTCAATGAAGAGTAAACCCTCTGATACAGCCAGACCAAATAACTATTATGACCAAAGGACTCATGGCACTGACTGGAAACTAACAGACAATTTAGTGCTCATGAGCACCAAAATACATATAGAATACATACAATTCACTCAATTAAAAATTACACTTCTTCTTCATAATTTTCACACTTCCAAATGTGATTTGAAGTACTAAAACCTAATGAAAGTCTGAAATCCTTTCAGAGGTGAAATTATCAGAGAGCTGGAGCACCTCTTCTACGAGGACAGGCTGAGAGAATTGGAGTTGTTCACATCAGAGGAGACAAGGCTTTGGGGAGAGCTTAGAGCTGTGCCTCTACAAGAGAGCTGGAGAAGGAATATGTAATGGTAATACAAGGGGGAATGATTTTAAACTAAAAGAGGTATGTATAGACTAGATTTAAGAAGAAATTCTTTACTGTGAGGGTGGTGAGACACTGGCACAGGTTGCCCAGAGAAACTGTGGCTGCTCAAGGCAGGCTGGATGGGGCTCTGAGCAATCTGGTTTAGTGGAAGCTGTCCCTGCCTATGGCAGGGGTGTATAACAAGATGATCTTTAAGGTATCTTCCAGTCCAGATCATTCTATGATTTCATGATTCTTGGTTTGGCATTTTGACATGACACAAGAAAATATACTAACTCCATACAAGTTTTTGAGAGACTAAGATTAAAAGGTAGGATCCTTTCTTTATTAAGGTCTCACTAATACACAGGAATATCAAATATTTTTTTACACTGTTCTGTAGTGTGGCCAGCAGGAGCAGGGAGGTCATTCTTCCCCTGTACTCAGCACTGGTGAGGCCTCACCTTGAGTATTGCATCCAGTTCTGGGCCCCTCAGTTTAGGAAGGATGTTGAGATGCTTGAGCGTGTCCAAAGGAGAGCAACGAGGCTGGTGAGGGGCTTGGAGCACAAGCCGTACAAAGAATGACTGAGGGAGCTGGGGTTGTTCAGCCTGGAGAAAAGGAGACTCAGGGGTGACCTTATCACTCTCTTCAACTTCCTGGAGGGTGGCTGTGGTGAGCTGGAGGTCAGTCTCTTTCTCTGGGCAACAACAGACAGAACAAGAGGACACAGTCTCAAACTGCGCCAAGGGAGATACAGGCTAGAATTAAGGAGGAAGTTTTTCACAGAAAGAGTGGTCAAATACTGGAATCATTTACCCAGGGAGGTGGTGGAGTCACCATCCCTTGATGTGTTTAATAAAAGACTGGATGTGGCACTTGGTGCCGTGATCTAGTTGAGGTATTAGAACATGGGTTGGACTTGATGATCTTAAAGGTCTCTTCCAACTTAGAAATTCTGTGATTCTGTGATTCTGTAATTCCACTTGAAAAACAAAACAACAAACTGCACCATGGTATTTAAAGGCTTATAAAAGACTAAAGCTGATAGTGAGAGAGAGAGATTGTTTAATGCTTTTATTTCCTACAATTTTTAGACTGAAGAATTTTTACTATTTCGTAAATGCTTGAAAATGTTGAGAATTAAGCTTGAGATGTCAGTGGACCTGAAGACTTAACAGGATTCCACAAGCTTGTCAGCAGCTATGAGGGCTGCAGTCTAGACAGATGTCTAAGAGAAAGGTATGTGGGATAGATAATAAAGGGGGCTTACTTGACATTTTGAGCTAAAGTTCACCAAATTTCTCCAGCCCTTTTTCTTCTTTTTTGCTGTATTTTCTTTATCCACACAACCTTCCACCAAAGTGAATAAAGTCTTGAAAGTATTTCCCAATTGCAATGCTGCAACATCACCAGCATACTATATGATAATGCTGTAGAATGGCAAGATCCATCACAGTGTATTTATGCATGACTTTATTTCCTTTTACTATTATTGCTAGGCATATATAATGTCAACATGTTTTGACCCCTTGGAAATTTTTTTATTTCCTCTTACCAAAATGATTTTTTACCTGCTTTCATGGATGTAAAAACAACATAGACATATATTTGTGTGTGTGTGTGCCTGTGTCTGTGTCTGTGTATGTGAATGCCCCAAACTGAATTCTTGAATTCTCAAGAAGTCCACTACCTGCTGGCAGCCATAGATATGGGCTCTTTGAAAAATCTGTCAGCATCTGCACTAAAAAACTGGCCCGTCCCAGATCCTCAAATTAATAAAGAAAGAAAAGAAAACCACTAATTAAGAGACTGATCAAGTGTTGGGTTTCAGCATATAGACTCTTGAAGTGGGGAAAATGGGAGAAGTGAGAATTTGGAAAAGACTGTCACTGAAAAGGATTCCTATATAAACTGGTCTTGGAAAGAAGATGATCCTGAAACAGTGAAGATCTTTGCAGGAGAGGAAATCCTGAAAGAAAGGGAAGATTCTGGAAATCAGGGGGCAGTAAGAAGACCAAACAAGAGAGATACTTGAAGACCTTGAGGGGAAAAAGCTGAGAAAGGTACGGATGAGCAACAGCACAGAAGGAGCCAACCCAGTTTTCTCGAGACCTTCCTGGGCCTGGAGGGACCTCCTGCAGTGAAGGGATGGTGAGACCTAAGAAGGACAAGAGCTGCAGGAGAGGGTTTGACAGAATGTGTGAGGTAATCATGCAGGATAAAAAACCCTCATTGCCCTTTTCTTAAACAAGCTCCAGCATCCAGATTCACCCTGGTCTGTCATTCACCCTGCTCCAGTCTCACCTGGAGCACTTGGCACTGTCTCTTCTCCGTTCTCTTCTCCCACTTCTGCCCTGGCTTTCCCTATTTTCCTAGTACTTGCAATGACTTTTTAACATTTTTTTTTTCCTACTGGGAACAGTAACAGCTGTGGCAGAAACCAGTTCAGGCCTGCTGTAATTTGTTCCTAGGATAGTTATCCCTTTCCTCTTTCTCTGGCCCTCTTTCAGAAGTCCTTATATTCTTTGTTGCAATCATGTCCTGGCCATTTACCTGCATCGTTATCAGCTGCTGTGTGATCATGCCACATAGCTTTACCATGAGGGGAATGAAGCATGCAAAGGTAATTTTACAAATGATGTTAAAAAAATTGGCTAGTTGCTCTTTTACAATCTGAAGTGAAAAAATATAACCTAGAGTTTTTGTTCCCAAGTGAAGACCGCACAGACAAAAACTATAAAACCATTTGTAGCAAATAACAAGCCCCAATATTTTAACAGGTCATTCATCTGAGCTATTTTTTGAGCAAATCAAAGTTTGTTTTGCTTTGATAGTGTCCTGGTACGCATGTTTAAACAACCTCTACAGTATCTATTCTGTGCAAATAGTTTAACTGGCTATAAGTCTGGACTTCCAGTGACCCAGCAGTGACCTTTCTTGCTAATGCATGCACTAAAAGCAAGCATGAAAAGTACAGACAGAGACAAATAGTTTAAAAATTCAAATTATTCTACTAAAATTTTTTTTTTTTACATTCTATATGCATAGATGGTCAAATCAACAGCTGTGACCTTGTGAGCCTCTAAATTTTTATTCTATTTTTTCATAGTACAGTTATATAAAACCAGTATTTACATTCCATAGCGCTTCACATTGAAAATAGCATAAAGCATATTAGCAAACCCATATAAAATTGAGTACCTTTGTTTTTCTATTTTTATATAAACTCAATACTGTAATAATTCCAGGCTGAATTCCTGCAGAAATTTCAGGGCTTTGCACCATGGAGCCAGAAGGCTACAACAGGAACCAAAAGTAGAGACTGCAAACTTTTGGTTGTACTTTTCAATACAGATACGTATCAACACTGTTTCCTCATCCAGCTTTAACACCTGAGACATTCATAGGGGGGAAAGAAGAGTGTGGATAAATCCGCATTGCAGAGCACAAAGACTGATGAGGCAGAGTAATACTCACAGCCTTATTTTGGTGTTTTCACTTTACCACTGTGCCTAGGAAAAAAATGAAGTTCATTCTTTTTGTCTCAAGACTAACAGAAAATAAAAAGAACAGAGGAACAACTATTCTCACTTGTTACAGTCATTGTTTTTAAACTTATTAGAAATGCCTCAGCCCAAGTGGTGCAAGTGAGACCCTGTGCCAAGGTCAATAGTATGGATTTTATTTGATAGTAAATATGAGAAAGAGAGAGAGAGAGAGAGGAAAAGAGAGACAAAGGGAAGAGGAAAAAATAGAAAAAAGGTGGTGGAACAGAAATCTAGACAGGTTAAAGAAAGTACCACCACTCCATGGATCCTGATGGTGTCCTGTTGATCCTCTCCAGCTAGTCTTCTAGGGGTTTTTTTTCTCCAGAAAACATAAAATCCAATGGATTAATTTATGCTCAGGCCAGGTGAAAATGCCCAGATACCCACCAGGGCGACGGCACAGTTTCACACAGTCTCTTGCAGCAGCCTCTGGATCTGTTACATCTCTTTGCATCACCTGCAATGCTGTGGTGCAAGGGCTCAGAAATGAGTCTGGGGAGCACTCTGGGGATTTTTGATGGATTATGACAGCTCCTCAGCTGCCTCCCACGTGAATGTCATGTGGATGTGGCCTGTGGGGTTGGGGTTTCACAGCTGGGCTGGTTTGTATGAGGGAGGATGGGTGTTCATTACCTCTGACCAGAGGTTACACCACACATCTGAAACCTCCTCCTCATCCCTTGGTTTGGGGGAGTCTGTGCAAACCTGGCCTCTGTGGGCTGTGGTCTTCCACACCCTAAACCCAGCCAGGGTTGAGTCTCTGCTGCATTTGGCTTTCTTGTAGATGTATTCTTCTCCCTCAGCCTCAGATGACTGAACAATAGTGTCCCCTTTATCTTATCTACATGGCTTAACTCACAGTCCAAGGCTCCAGTCAGGAATTCTCAAGGAGGGATGGGCTTCTGTGGTTGTAGCTTCTCTATACAGATATTCCTACAATGGGCAAAACTCCTTCATAGCAATTTTTAAAGCATGAACTATTTCAGTCTCTGACATGGAAAAGTGAAACATGAAAACTCACTATGAGTTTTGAGTCCCAGAAGACTGCTCATTCCAAATATACCTGTTATTTCAGACAGCCTCAAGGCCTGTCTATAATGAACTGTAACTCATGTAAAAAATACCTCCAGGAACCTGAGAGCATGACCCAAACTACTCTGTTTCACAAGCTGTATAAAGCAATGACCACAATGATAATTTCATGTCAAGAGACACAGAGACTCTGGCATCAGATAATTTAATTTAAAGTAGATAATTCAGCATGCATCAATTTAAAGTGAAGTACCATCATATTCCTCGAGCTCATTTTGTCCAGAAAAGTACTGCCCGTTATTTGGAGAGATCGATGTCAGAAGGTGACTTTGACCCTCCAGCTGCCTGTAGTCTTGATGTCCACACTGACTGTAATCAATTATCAGTACTTTGTAGCATCCAACAGCAGCCTAGGCACAAGGGGAGAGTAAAATAAAAAATATTGAAATATTTTATTATAACTCATCCTTTAATGACATAAATGAGGTTTCTATACCCACACAACTTCTGAAATTAAGAGCTATTATATTAATAGCCACTATCTGAATGATTTTTGTGATTCTTATCTGAAGAAATCTGAAGAAAAAACTACACAAGTGAAACTCTCATACTTTCAAAATGACATCTAGGCAGAAGCTGGATATTACCAAGCAAAAAAGAATATATTGGCAGGATGTTGTAAAAATTTGAAAAAATTCACTTCTTCAGAGTAACTTCAAAGGATAAATATACAAACTTATTCAAAAAATTGCTTTTTATTCCTTCACTAAAGACTATAAAAACCTTTGAACTGTAAAATTTATTAAAAAAAAAGGATGGTTAAAACTCCAAATGTATTTATCAAGACTGTGAGATAAGCATTAAGATGTATTTTTGGATTATACATAGAAATAGGCATGAGAAACAATAGGCATGAGAAACAAAATGATGGTATATATACACACCAGAAGTTCAAAGAAAAGCTCATTAATGTTTTGTTGATTTTGAGAAGACTTGATGAAACCCAATATGTCAGATAAATACATATTTTTGAATGCCTAATGGTAACATGAAATATGCAGCTAATGAAAAAAATGGGTGCTTGGGGAGAAAGTAGCAATACAAACAGATTGTGAGGCTGCTGAAGAATGTAACATCAAGAGAGATGTATGCCAAGGTTGCATACTTTGTCTCTGTAACTGTTCAGCACAGATGCAGAAAGCATAACAATCTGCAGAAGCATCAAAAGCATTGTAAAAGAGGTATTTGAATGAAGGAAGAGAACAGTAACCGCACAGTGGGGGCTTGTGACCGTGTTTGAATATCATTGACTAGAGCAGAATTCAGGATTCCCTGTGAATAGCATCTCAAAGGGTTTCAGAAGAGTGAAAAATGTTAAGAAAACAATGTTAAAAAAATGTCAACTGAATAAAATCAGCAAGAGAAATTCCCAGATCTTGCTGGGCTGACTGAATAGGTCTATTAATGGAGTGATTTATTAGGCTCTGGTTCTCTTGTCTTTAAGTATAGTGCATATTTTAAGAAAATACTCTGTACTCTAAAGGTAAACCCCAAAATTAGAAAGGAACAGTTCAGTGCTCTGTATATAAGAAGTCAATATATTTTTTTTTTAATACAGCTTAATTTAAAACCTTAAAAAGGAGGATAAAACACTAATACCTTCAAAATATGATGTTTGTATGTAAACAGTCTACTTCTACGCAAATACATTGGTCCAGCTGATGCCTCCTTGATTTAAATATGGACAAAACTTATGTAATTAAGAATTATTCTGGTCTGTTTCTCTGTATCTCTTTTATTTATAGCTACATGCCAATTACCAAGGTCTGCTAATGCAACAGCCAAAACACTCTTAAGGAGTAGAAGGAAAAAGAAATAGCAAAACACCCCTACCCACAACACCCCACTTCCATAGTTCAGTTCAAAAAGCCCTGTAAGCCTTGTGCTAATCTTGAATCTATTTTTCAGGCGTGCAGTTACCAAGTATGAATATTCCAAGTGATCAGTACTGTATTATGTTCCGAAAATTAATCTTTCTGCAGATTAATATACAGTTTCTGACTAAGAAGGTGCCTTTAATTTAGTTAAGATCCCAAATTCAGAGCACAAAACACAAAGCTCGTACTGTATCTGCACTCACTATGGGACTGAACTAAAATTCATGATAAAATGAAAGTAATTTTACAGGCAGCGAGTCATTAAGTTATTTTAATTTTCACCCTCTAGTGTAGTAGAAAAACATCTGAAACAGATGGATTTTTCAGGTAGTGAAACATTTTAAACGAACAAGGGAATTTAGGCATAAATACTTTTGAGGGAGAAAAATGAAAAAATGGTAAAATTACTTGCAAGACCAGAGAGAGAAAAGAAATTAAGCAAAGAAAATTGCCGGATCTCAAATGCTGGCAACAGCGTATCAATGAAGAAACACAATGAATTTTTAAGATGTAGTACCAGCCAAGAAAGGGAAGTGTTTTGGGGAGGTGTCTCTCATGAAAATTTATTTTGTTTTCGTTTTTCTATTCCCCATTGAAGGAATTTTAAGTTGGCATTTGGATGCTTTTTGCAAACTTCTGCAAGCAATTACGTTACGTGTATAAAAAGTTGATAAAATCTTTTCACTTCTTTCTAATGAACAAATTTCTCTTGTGGGTTTTTGTTTATGAAATTAAATTGAAATATTTCATTCCCTGCCGCTCCCTTTATGTGTTTTGAATAATGCAGTAAATCCTCACACATTCTGCAGTGCCCCAAAACAAGGTTAAATACACAATCCTTCAGTTATGTTTTATAGCAAATTGAAAGGGAGATGTCAGATGAATGAAACTCCACAATCTTGCAAAGAAAAGCCTCCTGGTGATGCTTTCATTAGTCCCTCTGTTTTTGGCTTTGGAGTTTTGGCCATTTTTGTATTTTTAAGGTATTTCTGTCTCTTCCCAATTTTACCCAGCTGCTGCTATATAGTAATGCTGCAGTGTTAAATCTGCATGTCAAACTATTGTATAATATGGATGCCTCTTTCTTTCTGTAAGGCAAAACCACTTTGCTATCAAAAGAATGTATTCCAAATTATATGAAGAAACATAATGACTTTTATCATAATTTTTTCCTTTTACAGAAAAAAAAGCTCAGTAATTTGTCTTCTTGTGTGAAATTTTCTCAAAACTCTCTACAACTTTGGGATAGATGTCATCTTACAAAGAGGATGAAGAGAGAAAGAAGGAATTGAGAACTTCAGAAATCTTCAATAAAACTGTTCCCCTTTCCTATCTGATTTTATACTGCCTCAGAGAGTCAGATAAACATATCCCTTGTGACTCATTCCCACCGAGACAATTAAAGAGAAAAAAAAGGTGTTGTCAGATAAGGATATCAATGCAGAGTTTAATTAAGCCATAAATTATAGCTTCAGTTTGTGATTTTAACCTTAGTCTCCTTTTTCTCTCAGACTTCAAATACATTGTATCTCATTTTTTAATGACACAATGATAGTATTTGATTGATTTTTTTATTGTGACTTATTGAGTATATAAAAAGGGAATTAGCAGCTGTATTCAGGGTCAGTTCTATTCTGGAAGGACACATTTGTCAGAGTACATTTTTCCTGCTTGACAGTGTGTGGGTTGGACTATTAGCACAATGAAAAATAAGGTGTATGTCAGTCTAACCTCCAGCTCATTGTTTAAAGGAGAGAAAAGAAAACATCAGTTGAGCAATAGAAAAGTAAAGAAGAAAGTGTGAAAGATGAACTGCAGGCATTTCAGAAGCAGATGGAAAAGTATTTTAGCTGTTTCCTGAAATCACTGGGAAGTTACAGAAGATAAGGATGGATGGAACATTAAATGTGTCAACAGTTATGATTTTGTTTACCTTGGTTTTGTGGGGTTTTTTTATTTGTTAGGTTCTTTTGTTTGTTTCTTTGGGTTTGGAGCTTCCTGGTTTGGTTTTGGGTTTCTTTTTTTGTTGTTGTTGGTTATTGTTGGTAGGTTTTTTGCTTGATTTTCTTTTTTTTTTTTGTAAACCAGTTTGACCATCAGGAAAATAGCTGAATCATTCCATCTGCATTTTAGAGTAGGTTCAGTACGAAGGTCAGCAGAACAGTAATAATCAAGAGGCAATAGAGTCAGGAAACAGACAGCATTGTGCATTCATCCCTGGAAGTGTTCAAGCCTAGGCTTGACTGGGCTTTGAGCCACCTGGTCTAGGGGAAGGTATTTCTGCCTACTAAATAAGGGTAAGAACTGGATGATCTTTATGGTCCCTTTCAACCCAAACAATTCCATAATTCAGTAGTTGGGATCTAACTCAAGTTGTAAATACAAAACTATGCTGCATTGAATAAATCCAAAGAGGAGAAAGCCACCTTCTTCCAGAGGTTATTTTTTAAAGGAAAAAAATAAAACACAACTCTTACAAAATTTCCAGAATACAATTTCAGATTGTTTTCCTAAACGTGACAACACACAGATATCTGAATTAATATGATAGCACATATTTCCAGATATAAGCAATTATTGTGGTGAATCCATAGGTTTTTTTTTTTAATCAAGGCACAGCTGAAAAATGGTCTGCAGAGAAACATTTAAAACTTGCAGACTATCTCTCTACAGATCAAGACAGATGATGTTTAAAAGCGAGTGGTAGATGCCTTGGCTTTTGGATAGCAATAATCACTTGAGTAGCTGCACATTGCATTACTGTGTGCAACTGTTCTGATCGCAGTGAGATCCCTGGTCACTCACTTTAAATTAGTATCATCAATAAAGGAATTAGGTCATTAGTGTCAAGTAGGAGCAGTCTAAATTCTGGAGACAGTACTTAATACCTACTGTTCTCTTCAGCTTTCTTTTACCCAGTAGTGCAAACTAAACTGGATCCTGTTCATTCGATTCTCAACTAACATGCACAGCTGTTACTATTTTAAATTATAAAGTAGGATATGACAAAATAAGGAAAAAGGATTGGGGTTGATTCCATTGCAGGTTGAAAGAGCTATAGTAGCTAAGAATAAAATAGGAAAAAGTTTTGGGACTGGTTCCGTTGCAGATTGACACAGCTCTGAGCTACCTTGGCAGCACAAAAAGGTCTATATAGATTTTAGCTAAAAAGCACTGAGCTCATTAAATAGGCAGTTTTATTGGGATGGAAATATGTTCACACAGGAGTTCTGGACTATTACATATCTGAAAGTATTTTAAGATGTGCGCCTTGAATCACTTATCTCTTTTTGACTGCTTTTCCCACAGCATTCTCCTAGAGAAACAGACTATTTGTGGCTTGGACAGGTGCACTATTTTCTGGGCAAAAAACTATCTGTATTGCCAGGCCCAAAATGTTGTGGTGAATGGAGCTAAATCCTGTTGGTGGCTGGTCAGTGGTGGCTCAGTATTTGGGGCTGATCCTGTTTAATAATGTTACCAACTATCTCAAGAAAGGAATTGTCAGTCAGTTTGCAAAGAGCACCAAGTTGGATAGGAATGTTGACAGTCTGGAGGAAAAGAAGGCTCAACAGAGAGATCTGGTCAGGCTGGATCAATGGGTTGAGGCCAATTTTATGAAGTCCAGCAAAGCCAAGTGCTGGGTCCTGCATTTGAGTGAGAGCAAAAACCTGCCTACAGCCCCAGGCCAAGGCAGTGTGGCTGGAAAACTGTCATGGGGAAAAGGGTCTGGGTAAGGCCAATGGCACCTGGCCTGTGTCAGTGATAGTGTGGCAGCAAGACCAGAGCAGTGATTGTCCCCTTGTACAGGGCACCAGTGAGGTCACACCTCAAATCCTGTGTCCAGTTCTCACTGGAACAAAGGCATTGAGGGGCTGGAGTGTGTCCAGAGAAAGAAACAGAGCTGGGGAAGGGTGTGGAGCCCAAGTCTGATGAGGAGAGAGTTGTGGAATTACATCCTGGAGAAAAGAAGGTTTGGGAAAATCTTGTTCTGCAGAACAATTTAAAGGGAAGTTAAAGTGAGTTGAGGGATTTTTTCCATTCTCCCAAATGAATGGACAAGAAGAAATGCCTTCAAATTGCACCATGGGATTTAGATTGAGTATTAAGAAAAAATTCTTCATGGGAGTGTTTATCAAGCGTGCCCATGGAACAGCATGCCCAGGAAAGAAGTTGGGTTGCCATCTCTGGAGGTATTTAAAAGACTTGTGGACATGGTTTAGTGGTAGACTTCTCAGGGACGTGGTTTAGTGACAGACTTCACAGTGCTGGCCTTACATTTCAACTCAGTGGTCTCAAAGGACTTTTCCAACCTAAATTATTCTATGATTCTATGACTATGAGTCATCCTTACTGACAGAACAACCTATTGGCCTACTTGAAGGTACAAAAAAAGCCAAAACTATAACTTCAGAATCAGGAATTGCAAGGGGTCTCCTGCCCTGGAGCTGTGTTTCATTTTCTCTCTATATAATGAGATGGGGTCTATATGTTTATATAAATAAAGGCATTATCTAAACCATTTTTTCTTTGGGATATGAAAAAAACCCAAAAAACAAAGAAAAAAACCACGTCTAATTAGAAAACTTTGAAATGGTTTCTGTTTAAAATAATATTTTTTAAAATATATTATATATTTAAATATATATTATTAATATATATTTTTATATTTTTAATATTTAAATATATATTATATATTTAATATATATTTTAAGTCTATTAAAAGCATATAATAACTTAGCCTGAAGAGCTTAGTATAATCATGTTATGAATCCATCTCTATATTGGGATCTAAAGTTTTCACTGTTCTGTGAACTGTTCTGTTTATTTTCAACTTTTCTTTGAAGTATGAAGTATGCAAGTAATAAGACCATGCTTTACAGAGAGACACAGGCAGAGATCATTAAAAGGTCTTGAGGAATGTTAATTTGTTCCCAAGTGGGTTATCATCCTTATTTTTTCTTTGGAATAAATACTATAAATCCCCTTTTCCTTAAGGTACAAGGTAACCACTTCTATGGCTCTTACAAGCAAGGGATGTCCTCTCTTACGGAACCTATTGCTAATAATAATAATAATAATAATAATAATAATAATAGTAATAATAATAAATGGAGAAAGAGAGAAAGAGAGAGAGAAAGAGAGAGAGAAAGAAAGAGAAAGAAAGAGAGAAAGAGAGAAAGAGAGAAGAGAGAGAGAGAAAGAGAGAAAGAGGGAAGGAAGGAAGGAAGGAAGGAAGGAAGGAAGGAAGGAAGGAAGGAAGGAAGGAAGGAAGGAAGGAAGGAAGGAAGGAAGGAAGGAAGGAAGGAAGGAAGGAAGGAAGGAAGGAAGGAAGGAAGGAAGGAAGGAAGGAAGGAAGGAAGGAAGGAAGGAAGGAAGGAAGGAAGGAAGGAAGGAAGGAAGGAAGGAAGGAAGGAAGGAAGGAAAGAAAGAAAGAAAGAAAGAAGAGAGAAAGAGAGAAAGAGAGAAAGAGAGAAAGAAAGAAAGAAAGAAAGAAAGAAAGAAAGAAAGAAAGAAAGAAAGAAAGAAAGAAAGAAAGAAAGAAAGAAAGAAAGAAAGAAAGAAAGAAAGAAAGAAAGAAAGAAAGAAAGAAAGAAAGAAAGAAAGAAAGAAATATATGCAAGGGAGGTGAACATTCAGTCTCGATGGAATGGGTGTGGGCTGTGGTTTGAAGACCTCACTGATCCAGCAGTGTGACATATGGAAATAACACTGTCCAGCCTGCTTCCACAGGAAACAGAAAAAGAAAGAAATATACTGCAAAGCAAAGCTGCTTGATTGATTAGACACATCTTTGAAATATTTGTCAGAACAGTTTAATATTTAGGTTATCACTAGAGGTCAAAAGATTATATCTATTAGTATGTTTTAAATCTTCTGTGACTCATGATGTTTCAGGTCACATGCTAAAACCCAGTAATGGGCATTTCCTAAATTGCTTCTTGAGGAGATGGGAAATGTCATTTATGCATCAACCAGTTCTGTACCATTAAAGCAGAAGGCTTCCTCTCTATTTTTTATTTCCCAGAGGCCTGAAGCCACTGGTTATTATTTATAGGAAGAACTTAAGGAATTAAATATGTTTTAACAAATTATGATCACTTCAAGTTTTGGAGGGAAGCAGTGTTCTGTCTGTAGCTGAAGGAACTGTGTTTGTGAGAACTTTATTCCTTCATGTCTCTGAATGCATCACCTACTGGATCAGAATGCAAACTGAGACACCATCAAGGCAAAAGACTCCAGTTCATGAGTTCATGTTACACAGGGACTCATAGGCTAATGAGTCTAAATGTTAGCCTCTAATGAGCATTAGTTTTACTGCGGTTAAATCCCAAAAGAGAACTAATAATCAGTGAATGTCATGCCAAATAGTTAACACTGAATAGCATTAATAAAAAAAAAGAAAAACAGGGAAAAGAGAGAAAGGCTGATCCTGGGGACAGAGTGTGCAGGAGGGGCAGCCCCCAGCAGTGGATGGGGCATTCCCAGTCCCAGGTCTGTGTGTAGCAGACTCTGGCTTTGGGCTGCCAAGCAGCTGAGAAGCAGAGAAGCAAGGAGAAGGAACAAAAAGAAACAGGCAAAATGCACAAGACAGCAGTACCTCTGGTCAGAGACACCATATTTTGTGGCCCTCAAGCCATATCTCCCACCCAGGAAGATGCAACCACCCCTCACTCCCCCAGCTCTCACAGGAGATCCTGGGCTGGCTCTCACCCATCACAGTACTCCTCTAGGTGGTGGGCAGGACAGTGACCCCCCCCACCAAGACACAAAACAAAACAACCAAAAATGGTATGGAATGAAAAACAAGGCAAAAACCAAACAAAGAAAACCAAACCAAACCAAAAAACAAAACCCAAAACACCCCATCCCCAAGACAAATATTAAGGACAAATTGCCAGTGTGAATGAGAAAATTACCCGTTTCTGATGGCAAGAGCCATTTGTACGCACTTTGACTGAGGTCAGAGTGTGATTTGAATTCTATTTATTATGTATTTTGAATATAAAATTATTCTCCATACCCAGATTCAGATCAGTATTAAGCACACTTTGAGTATTCCACTAAACATTGTTACAGTATCGGTTTTAGAGGCTGTTATTCGCTGTGAAACAATTAAAATTCTAGCCTGATCCTTGTGCTTTAGGGGTATAAACAATATTTATGTTTAATGCTCAGTAAAAAGTTGAATGACATTTTACAAACAGAGGCATGAACATTGCGTAAGTCTTTCCTGTGTTAATTATAGCCCATACCTTGTCAGTCTCATCTGCAACTGAGACTAATTATCTGCCATATAAAGAGACATGCCTATTGATTTTGCAAAGGCTGAAACAGGCTAAACTGTACTCTCTTTCTAAGGATATAAAAAACATTCCCAGCTTATATTGATTGCTTACCCCACAGAGCAATAGCAAATTGCTATTGTGGAAACATAATGATGCTGAACATTTGTTGCACAGATGATAGGGTAATGTTTAAATGCTGTGTGTCCTGTTCTTTGCAGATTTACTAACAACATCCTTAATCATTCCTCTTCAAAATACCATGAATCCTAGAGCATACGCTAACCTAATGGTACAACATCATTTATAGATCATTGAATTTCATAAATTCAGAATTAATTAAATGAGGTATTTTTTCATCATCAAATTGACTGGATGCCAATTTTGGATAATATTTCCCAAGACTTGGGTAGGTGTGAAATAAATTATCTGCAGCAAGATTCTTTAATCTCTTTTTATATATAGTACTTACTTGGCATATAGTCTACCAAAAGCAAAATAATTACTTGAGGAATTATTAATTACATGGCATCAAAAAGACAGACTGAATCTGCTCCTTACAGCCTTCTAAGAGAGAGTTTTATAAAATTTTTGTACATCATTTACCTGACATAGGTATTATGGCCTGATTAAATGAGGTTTGAAAATATGGATAAGTGTCATGAATTTTATTTAGCTGAGTGTTAATTCTTAATATTGGAGTTATGCAAATTTTTTTGTACTGAACATCCAATTAAGATAAGAACTGAACATCCAATTAAGATCCATTTTCTGAGGTTATTGTAGAATCACAAAACGATTGGGGTTTGAAGGGACCTGTGAACAGGGTCACCTCGAGAAGGTTGCAAAGGATCACATCCAGGCAGGTTTGGAATATCTCTAGTGAGGGACACTCCACAACCTCACTGGACAGCTTGTTTCCAGTGCTCGGTCACCCTCAGAGTAAAGATGTTTTCCTTTTATTCAGATGGAAGTGTCAGTGTTTCAGTGCCCATTGGCCCTTGTCTTGATGCTGGGCACCACTGGAGAATCTGGCTCCTCTTGAGACGAGCCTTTAAAATATTTGCATGCACTGATATGAACCCCTCCCAGGTGTCTCTTCTCCAGGCTAAACAGGCTCAGCTTCTGCAGTCTGGCCTCATAAGAGAGATGCTGCAGACCCTTCATCCTCTTCATGGCTTCCACTCAACCATCTCCAGTATCTCCTTGTCTTTCTTGTCCTCTGACCACACTCAGCTCTCTAATTCTTCCTGTGTGTTCCCCATGCTGTGTGTGGTGGTTTAGGCATTTCAGAGGGGAAATTGAGCATGCAGGTTTCTGAGGAGGGGTGCGAGAGGATCCACCACAGCTACACATACCCTTGAGGTGCTTGGTCTTCTGGTTCTCAACTTGGGACACAATCATTCTGACAAAGATAAAGAATTCCTGACATGGCATTCCAGACAATATAAATCCTGCAATAGTAAAGCAATTGTTTTCATGTTTTTCTTGTTTTCTAGTTTACATAGAACCAAATTCAGGGTGTTCCTCCTGCACTGCACTACTCTCTTCCCTTCTCCCATTCAGGAATACATTACATTTCATATCTACCTTTTATTTTTTTCTTGAAACATAATCCTAAAGAGCAAGATATGGATTTGATTAAAAAAAAATCCACACCACTTTGAAGCAGAAAGCTATTTGGAAAGTAGACCAGGATATAGACTGACAAAACCAACAAAAATTACATTTAGTTCTTCAAAGCAGTAATTATCTTTTCTACATTTTTTTTCTGTAACAAACATATATCCTTAAAAAACTAAAATAAATTTAAAGTCATTCCCAGTATGGTGTTATAAAGCATGAGTTTTCACAGTGGATTATTTAAAAATGCAGAAAGGAAACTATCTGGATTCGTAATAATCCCTGGATCCGACAGCAAAAAGATTCTTCCTTTTAGATTGGGTATTAGAAAAATTTAGATTGGGCATTATCATTATATATTAGGTATAGATTTGGTATAGATTGGGTATATCTCTCAATGGAGAGTCATGTGAAAAGGCTTAAAAAAAGTAGAAGAGGGAAAGGGGATGACAAGACTGACCAAGCTTTGCACAGACAACAATGGAAAGATATCCCATCACTGTTTGAATTCTAGGTGCCTGCACATATCTGTATGAGTCACTAAGGATGATGACCCCTCATGAGATAAAACAAAGAATCATGAGAACTCATTCTAACGTGTTTTCCCTGATTTCCCACATTGATATAAGGCAGAGTCTGCTTTTTTATGAGCAATCCACTAACACAACATTTTTGTATTCTGAGCACCCACTATAAAATACTTAGTTGTTCAAAATATCCAGCCATTTCAAATGGTCATGCAATAAAATGATAATTTCTGACTGTAATCTGTTCTTCACACTTGTTCAACCAATCAATACTATGTTTCCTATTATGGGAATACACCTATTATTCATAGGATTAATACCAATTAAAAAAAACTGAGGGAAAAAAATCACATGAGAAAAAACTCATTTGAAAATAATAAGTCACAATTTTGTAAAGGGCTTTTAAAATCCACAAACAGTATGCAGGCATTCTTGTATAAAATAATAAACTAAAAAAAGTACAAATTATTCAATAAGAACTGGTGCTTGCTGTTTTCTGAATGCTCATTTTGCAAACCTGAAAATTGTTTCCCAAGGAATTCATACAGTGGTGGCTTAAGGTTTTGGGGTGGTTTGCAGATTTATTTTTGTGTGTCTGTTTTGATTTTGTTTAGTTTGTTTCTGATAGGGGATAGAACACTCGTGGTTTATTATCAAAATAGGAGCTGAAGCTGAATTCCATATACTGTAAAAGATTGCATTGAAAGATGATATGAAAGTCTAAAAGTTATGTAGTCATAGGTCCTTGAGATGCTCTGATAAATGCAGTTAGATATTTAGAATATATTTATTATTATAGTATACTATGATAACATATTATATATTAGTAGACATTTTATATATTTGATATATTATTCTTATATATCATTGCATATATTGTATTTACCAAAAGCACACAGTGACAGGACTTGGGGCAATGTCTTCAAACTAAAAGAGGTCATGTTAGGACAAGGGGGAATGGCTTCAAACTGAAAGAGGGCACACTGAGATTAGATATTGGGAAAAATTTCTTTACTGAGAGGGTGGTGAGGCACTGGCACAAGCTGGCCAGAGAAGTTGTGGATGTCCCCTCCCTGGAAGTGTTCCAGGCCATGCTGGATGAAGCTCTCAGCAATCTGGTCTAGTGAACAGGGGTTTGGAACTAAAAATCTCTGAGGTTCCTTCCAACCCAGGAAATTCTATGACTCTTTGATATGTTTAGTTCATTCATGAAGTCAACAAATAATGAGGACAATATTATCTTGTTTTTCTTTTTCCATGCAAAATATCCTTCTGCCACTCTCACAATGCACACTTTTTCTCTGAATTCGATAGATTTTCAAACAAAGCAATCCTTGTTGATTTAGTTTGCTAAATCAAACTAGTTGATTTTTAGTTTAGTTGATTTAGTTTGCTCTTCAGACCCACATTCGCTTTCAGAAGTATTTCAGTAAGGAAAATCTGTGACATCTATACAACCTTGCACTAAGTAATGTAGCAATAAAGCAAAAATATTTACTTACAGTTTGTTGGATACTTGGATCCAATATGCTGTTTCTTGCATTTTCATATGGCAACTCTATAAAAAGCATGGGTGCTCTTAAACAAACTACAAGTTTTGTGGGTTTTTTATGTCAATGAAAGATACAAGGTGGTTGTGATTAAATTTTCTTTTCATTATGAAGAAGGAAGTCAGACCAAATAAAATGTAAATTGACAAGAAGAACACCAAAGCATTTGCAACATTTGGACCTCTTTGTACTAAATTCAACAACAATATCTAGTTAAGAATTTCAATTTACTCTCCTTCATGTTTTCGCCACATATATTTGTATATGTTTTAAAAATTAATAACCTGTACCAGAATGATTATTTCATATATAGATCTGGTCATAAAGACAGTGCTACAAATACTCTTTTCAGACATAAATTTCACCTGTTGACACAAGCTCCATCAAGGTTTTTTAAGAGCCTGTGATTGTATGAAAATTCAGGTTTAAAGTACTATCTATGCTACATCTGTGCATAAGATGAATTTCACCCTTTAAGATAAACAACTTGCTCTGTTCTCTCTCTCTTACTTTTTAAAGTATGAGTATTCATGAATACTTGAAAAGTAGAAATTAAACTGCTTCTTCATGAAACAAGTTGATAAATCTGACAGTTTTTAAATTCAATTTTAAACTTTTAAATGCTTCTAACAAAGACTTCTTCCTTCAAAAAAAAAATCACCTTAGCAGATATTTCAAAAATTGGTTTCTGAGCCATTTTCCTAAATTGCTTTGTTGCTCAGTTCCTAGTTAGTTCAACATTGTCTGAAACCTTAAGTTCAAATTTATTTTACACTCTAGATGTTAAACTTGAAAAAAAAATCCTGAAGCTCTATTCTAACTTTCCTTTAAATTACCAGGTATTTCACATTATATTCATTACCTCTTTTTTTTTTCTCATTGTATTTTTGTTTCTATTCAAGTGTATCTTGAGCAAAAAATTTATTATTTCCCCATCTCACCAGTTATTTGTTCGTTTGGTGTAAATTTAGTTTGTTTGCTTTAGATTTGCCTTGCCACATAAACACAGTGAATTTAACTAAACAATGTGGGAGCTTGTCCTGGAGGGATGGGGCAGCGTCTTTCTTGCCACAGATATCAGCTAGAAGTTTTATTGTAAAAAAATATATTCATCTTCAAAGAAAACATACACAAATGGCAATTATCACATGGAGAGCAAGGAAAGTTTTCTCCTAATTTTCTGTTACCATGCCTTCAGTTTTATACTGAAAAATAATAATAAAAAAATACATGGTTATGAGGTATTTTTCCTTGTAATTGTCTTAAATAAAGGATCAAAGAAACTAAAATGCTGTAGGTAATTAATAATAGTAAATCAGCATTGCCTCAATGGAAGTTTAAGGGTTATGCTTTTTTCTTATATGAGGATCTAGGTCAGCAGATGCAATACTTCTGAATATATGAGTAATCCTTCCTTTAATATTCCAGAGGGTCAATTCTTCATCAAGAAATTCTTCTTCATCTTGGGTCCATACACAGAGTGTTTTGGACATCTTAAAAATAAATAGGTTCATTGTGAGTATTTTCTACTTGATTACCATGAAAACCAAAAACAACTGTCCTCTCTGCAAAGTATTTGAGCTTCAGACAAAATAGGAAAATACGTATGAAATATTAGAGCTTCCAGTTAAGGTGAAAGAATTTTTAATTATTCTGGTGGTGGAGTGAAGAGGAATGATAATGACACTGACATGCAGGGTGCTGACCTGAAACCCTTCCTTTGTAATTTCTGACTCCCTACAAGTTAAGATATAAAATCTTTAATTCATTACTAGTCAGTGAAGGTTTACCCATGCTGGGTACATGTGAGACCATCAGTAATTCTGTCTTTATTCTCAGCAGTTCCTAGAATGTATTGATTAATGTCATGTAGCAGGGTGGGAAGAGCTTTTGAAGAACAAAGCCTATTCCATTAATTGATATTTTATGGCATGACTTCTATATTATTACTGGTCAATTATTGTTTCTTTTTTCTTCTGGATTTTGAGAGGCTAGTGGGAAGGAAGAGAGGCAAAATTATTACCCAGATGGATATTTCTATTGGGAGTGACAGCTACTTTAAAGTATTTTTAAAAAATTATAAATGCAAGACTTATTAATGATGATTCCCTTGAAAAATGAGATTAAAGATAATTCAATCACTCTTTACCACTTTTTTATTATCCCAGAATGTCCCAATTTTTCTTTCACTGGGACCTAATTAATGTGTTTACTTTGGGGTTAATTAAATCAGTTAAATTATTTGAAATAAACTTCTGAGAAGTGATTTATGGATTCTTTAGGACTTAAAAAGAGCAATTTTCTTTATTACCTGGCTAAGTTGCCATTGATCTCATTTGAGATATTATAGTGATGCTGTAGACACAGGTACAAACCCAAATGCAATTATTAATTTATTATATTTTCACACACTGTTTAAATATAATAATAGAATGCAACTCCAGAATAGTTTGCATAAGATCACATTCACATTCATTTAATTTAATCATTGTATAGGGGGTTGAGGGTGGAGTACTTGCTACTTGAAATCAGGAAAAGAGCCATGATAGCGTTAGTGAGTACAATAATGTGCCTGAACTTTCTTTTTCAAGGAAGTTAGAACTACTTAGCATTAAAACAATATTCATGCTTTGTATTTTCAGTGCACAGGAAAAGTACTGTACTATGAGCTGGGATAAAAGTATTAAAATTAATTGAGATTTGAAAATAATGTCTTTAAAACAACTTTTAAAGCTGATTGCCTAATAAATATTGAAGTTATGTTTTTTTAGACTGCTTGAGTAGTGAACCTGGAGGAAAAGACTTCCATATCCTCATAAAAGGATCAGGTTTAAAAATTAGTGATATAGTGTTATTTATGCCTAATTTATCAACTTGAGCAAAATAGGCACAAGTAACATTAGGAAATGACTAGGAACTTTAAAATAGTTTCTCATTTCATGTGATCTATTTTACTGTGATTTGGAACTTCTATAAAAACTGGAACTTCTATAAAAACTTCTATAAAAACTTATATGTCCAACCTGAAGGGCAAAAGAAAAGGCATACAAACATGCATACAGATCTAAAATTTCCAGGTCATAAGAACAGAAAAATCTCATTTTCCAGAAAACAGACCTGTTCAAGAAGCAATAAAATATCATTCCCAATTTTTCTTTCTTGAATACACAAATTTAGGACTTATTTGAGTATTTTACTACTAAGTTGGAAATATGCTCAGAGGAAAAGAATGAAATTCTTGAGTGACTGTTAGACCGACAGGAAATGCCAAGAAAACCCCAGGGCAAGTGGAAAATGTTCTTAATATAAAACACCAGGAGTGTTTAAGCATTAAATGACACAGCATCTGACTATTGCATTCATGTGTACTATGAAAAAGGGGATGAGATGGGAACCAACCACATGTGTATACTGCTGATTTCCCTTACTTTTATTGAAGTCATATTTTCAAATGTGTCTTGATGATGTATTATTTTTCCCAATGAACACTAAGTGTCATTACAAAATGACACTTGCCTCTGATTAAGATGTTATGGTTGTTGTCTTGCACTGCAATATTGGAAGGAAAATTTTCTCTCTAAAACCATTAGAAAACGTGAGAGGTGTACTGCTCCTCACAATTTATTTAGGAATTTTTCTTTCCAATTAGAATTTCTTTGATGTTTTCATAGCAATGCACACGAAATAGATTCTAGTGATATAAATGTCCAAAAAAAAAGAAGAAAAAAATTAATACATAAAATGCTGTAGTAATTCTCCTGAGTTTCATTATCATTGCATTTTGAAAATACACTAAGAAATTAAATGGAAACAAATCCAGTTTGTATTTCCGCGTTGAAATAAATAAATATCCGGCAAAATATCTTCAATATAACGCTTTCACAAAAATGAATTTCATCTGGAAATGCAAAGCACTTCACAAACAGTAGTTAGTTTATTATTAGCAGCAGAAAAATTTGGTGCTACAAAGATAATTTTCTTAGAGAATTGTGAGAATACTTCAAACACCATAGTCACCATAATGAATATTAAGAATGATCAACACCTTCCAGAACTGTTCTGAATGAAATAGAAATCACCTATGTACTGTAAATTTTCATTAGATTTGAAATTTAATGTCATTGCAATTTCACTGTTTCTAGACCATGCTATTAATTTTTTTATGTTTATTTGCACCTAAATTTAAAAGAGCAGGCATATATCCTCCCCTCTCTATCTCTGAGCACCATTTTATAGAGATGAAGAAGTGTAATATTCACAAACTGGATCAGGGGAAGAATGAAAAATATTGCACCACATAGCCACAGACATGGTGACTGATAGAGTCAGTGCAAATACAGAAGAATGCTGGAAGAAATAAGCCTTTTTCTCTTAGGAGAGAAAGAAGAATCCAAAGTGCATGGTTTCCTTGCTTAGTATCTTAATGTCAATTCAGTATGTTAAATGAAGTGTAATATAGTCCCTTTATTTGCCACATTTGCAGTTAGTGACTTTTATCAAAGACCTTCCAAACTGATGAAAGTTTATTTTTTTCCAGTTTCAGGTATTTTTCCTATGGCATGTTGTTTTGGTATTTTTAATTTAAGGTGACATACACAAGAAGTATTTTTCTCATTACTGATATATACAGTTTATTTCAATTTATTTTTTCAGTAAGTTTATGTAGGCATCTCTCACCTGTGCAGCTACCATTGATTGCCCTCACTTTAAACCAGAATTTACCTTCTACACAAATCTAAACTTATTTTCACCCTCATTGTTAATCAAATGTAATC
This sequence comes from Setophaga petechia, assembly GCA_024362935.1. NCBI lineage: Eukaryota > Metazoa > Chordata > Aves > Passeriformes > Parulidae > Setophaga > Setophaga petechia. The sequence goes on from JANCRA010000013.1 coordinate 13,945,385, forward strand.
AAAAAACTGAAATATGAAACTGATCATATCCTGCAGACAAGTAGTATGAAAAATTGGGTTTTCTTTAAATAAGAAATTATTTGTCATTGGGAATTCATGTTGTATAGACTTGACATAAAAGCGATATGCAATATTTTCTATATTTTGTCGTATATTACAAATATCTTTATTTTTCTTTCTTAAAGAATATCTACCGCCTGATTCTTGAGTTACATAGCATGAAAAAATTATTAATGGCTAAATTTCATTTTTCAGACAAGACACGATAAAACATATTTTCAAAACACAGATCTATAGATAACATTCCATATAGATAGCATGGGAGCTCTGAATAATAATATGATAAACATAACAGTTACTTCTGTGATAACTATATGGGAAAAAATTTCAGCAACATGAATACAGTAAAACTTCCATTATGTCTATAAAATTAGCTCTCAATAAAAGACCTAAAACATTATATTGTCAGATATTTCATTTCTTAATATATATTTGATTATAAAAGGTGCACTCAAAGTAGCATTATTGCCACTCCATTATAAAATGAGTGATAATTGATTTCTCATTACAGTCACTTTATTTATATTCACCCCTATTTTTCTGCAACAAGCCATTGTGTCGTCTCATGAACAATGTGAAAAAACATTGTCCTGTTTTCTCCATAGTTTCCATATGAAACTTTTGAATAATAAAAGAGAAAAAGAAAATTTAAATAAATGGAGACGTCAAATGTTCCTTAGATGTTACACCAAGCACAACTTTTCAGAAGCAAACATCTGTAGGAAATGAAAAAGAGGAACAGTGATGGATTACATGAATAATACTATTTGCATTTATTAGTCTCTTTTCTCTCCCCATCTGCAAGTATTTAAAAATTAGGCATCTCAGATATATAAATGCAGCCCTATATTTTCTGCCTGTGTTTATCATCAGGGGTTGGACTAGATAATCTTTAAGGTCTCTTCCAACCCTAACCACTCTCTATGATCTCCCCCCTAAATCCAAAAAGATATGAAAAACTCAGTTGCATCTACACCAAAATCTACTGCTACAGAGCTCATGCTCTGCCAAAACCACTCAATAGTTTCACTACCTGCCAGGTGTGCAGTCATGGAGGGGTGCACTGTTGAATAGTAGGTAGTTAGTAACAAAGATCCTTGTGACAAATTTTCTTGTAAAAATATGTTCAACTCCTCTGCCTTCCTCACTCATACATGACCATCGTGGCAATCAATGCCATTTCCAGTTGTGTTGTCTCTGTATGGTAGTTCTTCTGCCAATGGACTTATAGGGTCAGGTGAAATTTGCAGAAGAGAAAGGGAGATTTTTACTGCCTTTCACAATAATTTGATCCTCCTCAATTAAAAACAGCATTTTGGAGAGAATGAAGGATGAGGCAGGTGAAATAGATTTGCAGGAGTGAGCTGGAAAACTGTAGCTCCTCTGAGAATAGAAAGATACTTGAAAGAACAGAGAAGGAGATCCACAATGAGAAATATGGAGCTACAGAAACAAAAGTTCCACATGAACCAGAGGAAATGGAAAAGAGCCACTCTCAGAGGCACTGAGGTTAATGGAATGAAGTTTGGAAAACAGGGTTTTTCCACGAGAGGATGAGAATCTTTTATAAACCTCTTTTTAATTTCTTTTCTGACCTAGTCAGAATCAACTGACCCAGTTTTGTACTTTCTCTCTTTTATCTCTATAAATAGCTAAATATTATAGCAAATAGTCTACAAAAACTTGTTTTCTTTGAAGTTAAAAGCTCTTTAGTCTTCTTAAGGTGGCTCATTATAAGATTATTTTGGCCAGCATTTCACCTCAAAACTGGTTGTCACAGTATTCAAAGATTGCAGACACACCACGTACCTAGAAGAAGCTGTCTTAGCATAAGAGGAGTCTCATCAGAGAATCTCAGATTGTGTCAGTTTGGAAGGGACTGCAGTCCATCCTGTCTGTTCCAACAGGGTCATCCCAGAGCACAAGGACTGGGATTGTGTCCAAATGGTTTTGGAATGCCTCTGGTAAAGGAGACTCTACATTTTCTCTGGACAATGTCTTCCAGTGCCTGGTCAGTGCACAGGAAAGAATTTCTTCCTCTGGTCCAGGTGGAACTTCCTGTGCATCCGTTTCTTCCTGTGGCCTCTTGTCCCATTGCTGGGCACCACTGAGCAGAGCCTGGTCCCTGCTCTGAGCCCTCCCTGCAGGCACTGACAGACACTGATGAAGTCCCTTCTCACTTGTCCCTTCTTGAGGCTGAACAGGCCCAGCTCCTTCAACCTTTCCTCATGAGAGAGATGCTCCAGCCTCTTCCTCTTTGTCATAGCCCTCAACAAAATCCTTTTCAGCAAAAGAATAATTTTTTTATTCTGGCTATATGTCTGAAGGTTGTTTCAACAGTATTTTGGAGTGAGTTAAAGTTGCACCATCACAACCTCCTGCATCAGCCTTTTCTCAGATAATACAAGGTCATGCACAGAACTGAAAAGAGATCAGAATGAAGATTGAGATACAGCCTATAATTTCATTCTTACTATATTTTTGCAATATAAGTAGTATAAGCATTATAAGCAGTATAAACAATATAAGTAGTTCTGTTGCTTTTTGTTTCTGTTTAATCTGTCTCTTTGGACTAAATGAATAATTCAGACTCTCCAGAAGGCTCTGTAATTTTTTTGTAGGATTACAGACCATGCACTCCTGCCTGGATAACAAAGTATGTTTAGAGCAATATGATTAAAATTCTTATATAATTGTATGTCTGTCATTAGAAACAAAATAGTCACTATTCCAAAAATAGAGCAAATGTTTGGCAGAAAGATGTATCCATTGGATAAAGGAAAGGAAAGTTTCAAGAAAACTTGCAATGCAGTGGCATGCATTGAACTCTTTTAGAGTTTTAAATATTTAAAGCAGTTTTTATAATAAAACCCTTCATCTATGATGTATTTAACACATAACTGTATCTTTGCCATTATTTTTAGACTGCACTAACATTATTCACATTCCCAAAAGCTCAATCAAGAAACTGCACATGCATTGACTTGCAGATCACATTTAAGGTAAGAGAAACTTCTCAATATTATCAGTGCTCCCCACATAAGTGGAAAGCTATGGAGAAAAGAAGACTCAGTTGCAAGGAGGCAAGAAGCCTTTTACTGAGGTGACCTCTTAGTAGTAATATATGTAATAGTAATATATGCATAAAATATTTAAACATTATATTTCATGTGCATCTTCTATGTTTGCAGTATTTGCATGGTTGCAGCAGTATGTTTGCTCTCACAAAACTTATATCATTCTGTCTGTCATTTCCACGGAGCATGAGAATTCCTTTAGTATCTACTAAATTTCTGTTGTTCAGAACTCAATTCACAGTGACAAGTTTATATCCTATATTTCAGAAGAAGCATTTGATACATGTTATTGCCTTTCTTCATACATCAGGAGGTGTTGGGATTGTCCTGGTTGCAGACAGGGAGTGGAAAGTGTGGGCATGGCCAGGTTGCTATTTTTACCCCCACATCATTCTGGGCAGCATAGTTTGGGGGGAAGAAAAGGTGAGCACACCCTGGAAAACTATTTGTATAACTTAGGTAAATATGTGGTTTACCATTTAAACTCTTTGTGTTCTTCTGGTCTATATCCATGACTACAGATATGCTGCTGTATATCTAAAAAGTTCAGTGCTAGACTAATGTTATTTTGACATCTGATATCTCACAGTCTGTTAGAGATATTATACAGATATTAGACCAGATTTTCAGGTTTATATCAGCATATGGTTATTAATTTCTTCTCAGCTGTGTAACTGAGGACCTGTCATGTCTTTCCTTAATGAGACAGATGGAACCCCAAGTTTCTTTTTGGTTTAAAGTATTACATGAAAAAATAGATTTTTGCTTTAATCTCGTCTAAAATATGTGTTCTATTTTGGGGGATGTTTTTGGTTTGTTGATTTTCTCCCTTGAAGGAAGAAAATATTCAGACAGGAAGAAAATGGTAAAAGGCAAGATAGTGTCTGCTGCATGTGTGTGTATGTTTTTGTATATATTCTCACATGCATAGGTACACTTTAAAGAAAATGTAGATGTTTATTCACATATAATACATAAAATGGTGTTTTGAAAAATTGTGAAGATGCAAAGTAATCTGAATAGTATTTTGAAACCTTTCCAAAGAGTCATGCATACTCACCCAGAATATTAACAAATATACCACAACTGAAACACCAGAGTCTAACATTTATGTAATTTAAACACTGGAGAATATTAAATTAAAAATGCATCTTTTTTTTTTTCAGCTGTGATAGTTAATAATTTTTTTTGAGTTTTGAATTGAGTGAAAGTCAAAACTCAAAAAAATTTGCCTCTGGATATGCTAAAATGCCAAAAGCAATTCAACTGTGATTCAAAACATTGAATAGCTATTCAGGTTTTAAATTTGAAGCAATGGAAATGATATTTTAACAGAGATTCTAATTTTTTTTCAGTTAGTTTTCAGGACACATTTGCTACCAGGAAAATTCATAATGTTAATACCAACAGTAAGTAAATTAAAACAAACCAAATAGTTACACTTGACACAATTCCAGAGAAAGACCAATATCAGTAATATAGCTATAAATCCACTCTGGAAGATACAAATAGATTAAAGAGAATGAAAACATTTCAAATCACTGAATAATTCATTGGTTATTGAAAAAATTATATTGGGTTATCCCTTTGTGTACCCGAGTTCAATTAAATTGGCCGTTAGTAGATGCATTGTTTCACCACAAAGTAACATTTGACACCATAGGACAAATTACTTTAGTCATGCTGTGAGCAGTAATTCTTTTTGGTTTCTTTTACTAATTCTGAAATACACATAACATTATTTTAAGTAGTATTTATATAAAAAGTGCATATCCCATAGAGGTTACTGTTTGTTTATAATTCTGTCTTCATTGCCTTGATTGTCACATGTTTAGATATTTTAGAATAAAATAAATGTCAAATAATATTTGACTGCTAAAAGTTTCTAGGATTCTTGTCCCTCTAGAAGAGGGGTGGAATAGAAAGAAGAAAAGAAGGACACTCTGAGTGTTGACAAAGTTCTGTGGGTCTGCCTGCTGAGGACAGTTCTCAAGTTCTCAGAAAGGGGTCTCAGCTTATCTTCTGCAACTTTCAATCCCTTGATAACACAATAGATGAAAGACCATGAAAATTGCCTGAAAAATCCAGATTTACCAAACTCTCTACCAGAAAATTATAAATCCTTAAATTAAAGCTGATGCTTCTGAAAAATACCTACCTCTTCATATGTGCTCATGAGTGTAGAAAACATGAAGATTTCTACAAAAACTTTTGAAATCAATTTGAAAATTGGCTTTTGCACTTTTTGTCTACTAGGAAGCTGATGCTAACATCCTCTAGTATTTAAATCAGGTCTCCAGCCCTATACAGACATGATGTCCAACTTTATTTAATTTCTCCTTTGCCTCTATAAGACACGAAAGAACACAAGCACACCACCGCTCTCAAGGTGAAGGAAAAAAGGGAAGTTTTTTTTCTGACTCCAATATTTATAGTTTTACAAAGGTGACAGTGGATTGGAGGGTGACAGTGACACCTCTCCAATGACACTGGTCAAACCAACAGTCCATCAACTCTCTCCTCCTCCATCAAGGAATGCAAAACAATGAGTTATTTACAGAAAGTGTGTGAGAAAGTTCACTACAAGAATGTCAACATCAGAAGGCTTAGAAAATCTTAAAAAACCAGAGTGACACTCCTTATTCATATATTTGTTTCCATCTTTCCAAATACTTAGAATACATACAATGGAAGACTGTGGTATCAGCGCTGGAGCTTAACTAGCATAGACCAGCTCTAAAATATTTCAATGTTTTGCAAGATAATTGAAGTCCTACTGACTTTCATATAGCTGGGATTTCGTTCTGTGTTTTTCATAATCAAGTGACAAGGTGTACAAGTTGCAGTTTGACTCTTTTAGGCAGATCTAGTGTATGCATTCATATGCCAGAAGAAAAAAAATACACTTAATCTTCAAATTTTCTAATTTATTTTTAATTAAAATATGGGTGTTGAAACTGTCTTTACTGAGTAAGTTCACAAAAAGGGAGGGAGAATATGTTGCACCTTGATGTTATGACTATTAGATCCTTATTTCATGTCCCATAAAAAGTTTTCCATAAAATGCAAGTTTCAGATATGTTTCCTCACATGTTAATCTATATTTCCCCCTAATTTTCTTGGGTAGCTAAATAGGGGAATTGCAGAGACATTGAGGACCCTGAAATATCCTTAGAACCTTTGAGGACCCTGAAATATCCTTAGAACCTTTGCAGAATTCCTAACTCATTTGAATATCAACTAATTATAACTCACTGATATTTCATTTTCCTATAATGATTTCCTGAATCTAGGTAGAAGTCATGCTTTGAGTTAATAAAACATCAGCATACCTGATAACATGATTCATTACACACTTCTCTAATTACTCTCCTTACAATTTGTAGGTATAAAACATGTGTTCAATATCATACGAAAGAGTGGAAAATGAATATTTTAATTATCAATTATTCTTGTCTATACTTTTTCAACTTCTTAAAAATATCATTTGTGGAGGGATGGTAGAGATATCTGAGGGAGAAAATAATCCTGTAATATATTTGCTGTAGAGTTATAAATCAGCTTCTACCTGTGCACAAATAGCCAAGTAATGTCATTCATGAAAACTCCTTAGCTAACAGTTTTTCACTTTGGCCCATATTTCCCACTTTGGATTTCACTTGTCCTGTTTTTCCAAGTGCCAAAATTCACTTCTCTTCATTCCGGTTTTTTAATTCATTCTTCTAAGAACATACCATTGCTATTATATTTTTAATTAAATTTTAAGTATTGCAAAGAAATATCATTTTTGGTCCATAGCTTGGCACACAGCCTAATCACCATGAATCATTTCTCAGGTACATTGATATTTTTATTAACTGAGGACGTGACTCATATCTACATTCGGTAAATCATGAAAAGGAAAATGAGAAATCAGTTGTGATTAGTTGATATTCAAAATAGCTAGGAATTCTGCAAGCTTCTAAGACTATCAGAATGAAGGCTTTTCAGGGATCTGGGTTTAAGCCTGTTGTCCTCAGCCTTCCCTGCAGCAGAGCCTATTTCTGGCAGCACCTGCTCCAAGTCTCCTTCTCCTTTTCTCTTCTGTGTCATTAGCAAATTTATAGTCATTTAGAGGGCAGGAGGCTGTGACCCCATGTTCCCTTTTGACACAAGGTTTTCAGTGCATTTTGTGGAACACAAGATGCCACATTTTTTCCTGGAACTACTGACCCATGAACATTTTATGACACTAGGAAAATAAAAAAGAAAGTAGCAAAAAATCCCACCTGGCACTGGTGGGTTTTTATACTACCCTTGACTGAATACTGAGAGAGTGTGGAGGGTTTGAGGTTAATTTTCCCAAATGCACTTATTCCTAAATCAGACCCTCTCAATGCTGTGAAAATATATGTACTATAACACTTTAAATGTCTTACAGTAACAGCGATGACAGCTTAAAAGAGGATATAAAAAGGGAAGTAAAAATGATTTAAGGCTCCAAGTATGTCTCTGTATATGTGTATGAACCTACTACCTCAGTTAATTGAACCCATATTGATAAACTGAAATGTTCCACCTTCAGGTGCAAAGTAGAGTGAAAACACCAGGGGCTATACCTACCACACTCAACTTGAAAAAGCTTCTTTCTGAAATAAATGCTCTAAATTTCCCAATCTTCCTGTGATTCTCATGTTCCTGCAGTGTCATACACAGGCCTTCACATCAGCCAGCTGATACAGTAGCAGTGACACTGCATTGGAAGTACTGATATGAATATTCAGATAAGCCCCATGAGAACCAAATATGTGCTGATTTTTCTCAGAAATGGACACATGTTGATATCAATTAAAACACAACTTTTTTTGCTAATGGGAATCTGCATTTGAATGTGTGTTCAAGAAGAAAAATTCAGACTATTTTTCACAGTCCGCCTAAAATACACAAACTATTTTTTAGTTGTTTGTTGATTCATTTTTTGGGGGAGATTAATATATCACTGTTGGCATCATAAGTGATAAATTGCATAAAGAAAATTTAGAATAGTTCTGTGTTGGTTTTGCATGGCCATATTTTTTGGTAGTGGGGGAGTCACAGCGGTCGCTTCTGTGAGAAGCTGCTGGAAGCTTCCACCATATCTGGCAGAGCCAATCTCTGAAATGACTTTAAAGATGGACATGCTGCTGGCAAAGGCTGGGACAATTAAAGAGGTAGAGAGGCTGGTAATACCTCTGTGATAACATATTAAAAAGAAAATCAAAACAAAATGAGGCACACAGTTTTAATTCCAGCCAAAGAGGAGGAGGTGAGAACACATGAGGGAAACAACGTGGAGACACCAAGGTCAGTGGAAAAGGAGGGACAGGAGGTGCCCCAGGAGCCGGAGCCGAGATTCCTCTGCAGGCTGTGGTGATGTCCATGGTGAGGCAGCTGTGCCCCTGCAGCTCATGGGAATCCATCGGGGATGCAGAGATCCACCCATAGCTCGTGAGGGAGGAGCCCTTGCTGGAGCAGGTGGATGCCTGGAGGAGGCTCTGATCCAGTGGGAGACCTGCTGGACAGAGAGTGCTGCTTCCAGGCTGGAGCTGCCTGTCCTTGGAGGACTGCACACCGTGGAAGAGTGACCCATGCTGCAGCAGTCCTGAGTTTTTTGAGTTTTTGTTTTCCTGTGAGATTGGAACCATTCTGGAGAAGTTCACAAAAAACTGTCTCCTGTGGGAAGGGACCCCACAGCTTAGCAAGGGAAGGAATCCTCGCCCTGGGTAGTGGAAGATGATCTCGGGTGATGCTCTATCTCCCTGTTGGGTGGGTGAGAGGAAGACAGGAATTGGAGGAAGAAAAGGTGGTTTTAAGGCCTTATTTTACTTCTTACTATCCTCTACTGATCTTGTTAGTAACAAATTTCCTTTTTACCTCTAAGCTGAGCCTGTTTTGCCCTTGGAGTGTTTTCTCCCAGTCCTCATCTCAACTCACGAACCATTTGTCAAATTTTCTCTCCTCTGTCCAGCTGTGGCAGGGGAGGGTGAGTGATCAGCTGATGGGCGCCTGGCATTTGGCCAGTGTCAAACCACAACACCTACATCGTTCAATTGAATTGCATTAAAGTACTATCAGAAAAACAAGATTTCATATCAATGTTAGTAAACTCAAATGCCAACTACTGGCACAACTAAGCAGTAGTAGTACCCCTGCTATTCTGTTCACAGCATTTGCTTTCGGACTAATATACTCTCAGGAATATTTTCATCAGATAGTTCATCTTTTTATGTTATATTTGACATATTTTTTAACCATATTACTGAAGAATAAGATTACTTCAATTTGTTAATCTGGATGTAATCAATCAACATACAGCCCAACAAAGAGCAATGTATTTTTGTTCAATACAGTTCCTCCATTTTGTCATATACTTTGTCTTAAGTGTGACCTATTATCATAGAAATTAGAATATGTGAGCAATTCTTTTAATACCTGCAGTTTTTCCTTCATCTAAATATTGTGCTGTTATCTAATAATTTTATCCTTTTTTTGTGCTTGCACTTTTCCCTGTTCAAAACAATTATGATCTCACACAAATTCATTTGATCCCTTGATCAACCTTCAGCATTTGACTACCCTCAAATTCTGCAAAAGGTGAAAGAAAATCAGAGTGAAAAGAGCATACTTGGATTTTGGAAACATTAAGTGGAAAGTAAAACTTTATCTTTGTATGGCAGGACTCATGTGCACTGTTCATATGATATTTTTGCTCATCACCTTTTTTGAAAGACACATTGAATTATTCATATGTGTGGCAATAGAAAGTGGAAATAGGTATAGCATATCAGATGAATTATCTTAGTAGCATGGAGGGAACACAGGTCTTCTATAGTTGCAACATGAACACTATTTAAGCTATATATTAATATTCTGTTCATGAAGTTTAATTAGTAAGAAATACAGCTGGAGAATTTTTCATTACAACCAATTGTTATTAATTGTCACCAAGGTTTCTTAATTATTCACTTTGGCTGGAAGCTAATTAATTTCACATCTTATGTGCTAGTTAGCAAAGAAATATGTTTTCACTCATATATGCCAAAAGACTAGAAGAAAATTATTATTTAGAACAAATTTTTAGATTTCATGGAATATATTTGTTTCAGAAATCAAAAAGTCTTTACTGGTTATTGAAAATAAATGCTTGAGTGGTGTGTCTTGAGAAGGGGATGGGGTATTGTTCTTGAAATATAATAAAGAGTTTATGATATTTTTCATTTCCTTTTATTTTTGTCTTGAAGATAAACTTTTTTTATGCAAATCATAAAACCTTATCATCTTTCCCACCTTGAAAAGGTTGCCTATTCAAAGAGAAATTGTTGTACAAAGGCCTTTTTTTCTTCATGTTGGATCATTCCACTGTCTTTCATTTCACACAGTTGTTACCAAACTTCATATTTTCCTAATTTCTTTTTTTTTTAAGAAGGATTCAGTCTTGTTAAATTAATAGATTGTCACTTAGATTTATTCAAAATTTATCTTTTAAATGTACTTTTGAACTTTAAATTCAAATGTTCAATTCATTTTGTAGGCTCTCCTTTCACGTCAGTATTTCTTTTGAAGGGCATATATCTTAGCAACATAACTTGGAGAGATTTGTGTGTGTGTGTGTGAGAGAGAGAGAGAGAGAGAGAAATCCCTTATGATTTTTAGTTGATTTCTGGGTGGGTTTTTTTGTCTCAAAGTGTTTTTAGTGCATTTTATTTAAATTTCTTTTGGGGGAAACTTTCTGAATGCATTCCAGGAAACCTACCAGAATGTGCCCCCCTACATACTCCCATACTACCACCCATTTACCAGCCAGATCCTTCAGGCTGTTCACATAATGAAAGTTTTCAAAATAGCATCTTCCCTTTGCATGCAACTCTCAAATCCTAACAAATCTCTATTTCTATGTCATTCTGACCATGAATTTGTTCCTCCTTGCCTTTAGCTTTACTAAAAATTTCTAAATAATTGTAACCTACTTGCAACCTGATTTCAGCACACAACCTTTAACAGACCCTTCCTCCTCTTCCAGCTTATTCATAGTTTTTATTTTCAAAGTCTTCTTTGTAGTAGATGTGTTCCAGAATGTGAGAGGCAATACCAGAGAGGAGCATCTTGTGCCTCTGAGCAGAATGCCATATGGAAGTGCTTTCCCATTAAAGGACTCAGAATTTCTCAGCAGCACAATCATCTCATGGCAGGTTTAGGAGGCAGAGAATCTTCTTTATGCTGTGAGGCATCTTGGAGTCAGTGGTAGCTCAAATTCAGGATGTTGATGGCAGTCTTTTTGTGTTACAGTTGCTGGTAGCTGCAGCAGCAGAAACCTATTTCATGGTCTCAGTTTGATGTTTAGGCAGGAGGATAACCGAGAAGTTGCTATTTTCACTCCAAGGCATACAGGGGAGGGTCTTCCAGGAAAGATATTATGCTCTGTTGCACCTGTTGGAGTGAATCCAGATGAGGCCACTAGCATGACTAGAGGGATGGAGCACCTTTCCTTTGAGGAAATGCTGTGAGAATTGAGATTGTTCAGGTTAGAAAAGAGAAAGCTTCTGTGTGACCTAATTATGAGCTTCCACTACCTGAAGGGAGCCCACAAGAAAGATAGACTATTTGCAAGGGCCTGGAGTGACAGGGCAAGGGGAAATGGCTTTAAACAGAAAGAAAAGAGGTTTAGATTAGGTAGTAGGAAAAAATTATTTACCATGAAAGTGGTGAGGCACTGGAAGAGGCTTCTTTGGGAAGCCATGGATGCCTGATCCCTGGAAGTGTTCAAGACCAGACTATGTTTCATAGCAATCTGGGCAACCTGTTCTAGTAACAGAAGTACCTGCCCATGGCAGGGGAATTGGAATCTTTAAAGTCCCTTCCAAACCAGGCTATTCTATGATTTTATGGTCTTTCAACCTCCTTCCATGGCTTCTGTGAACAGCTGTTACAAAGAATTGCACTGAACTCAAAGTTGCTTTTGCCATTCCCTCTGGCTTTCATAAATATTTCATGTATTGCACCTTTAGTCAACACACCTCCAGTCAGGATAAGTGTCTGTCTTTGATACAGATGTCCTTTGGCAGGGACAGATAGAGGGTTATATATTAAAATAATGAAATCCAAATTTTGGGGAACAGCTATAGATGAGGAATCCCAAAGAGTAGCTACTGGGTTTTTAAAGAGTGCTTCCTGCAGAAGAAAGTGGCAGAAGTTTCCTGTCTATGCCTTACCTTCTTTGATTGCACAGTCCAAATGAGCTGTAAGACATGAAACCTGAGTCATCTTCAGCACTTCACAAAGTCTTGTATCATAGCTCAGATCTGTAGAAGAATTGCTGATTCAATATGTATGTATCATTACATGTTAATTGATCTTAATTGGTTTTCCTGCAGGTGTATCAGCGTGTTATCACTTTATACTTGATGTAGCTAAAGATGAAAAATGCTTCTTAGTGATCAGAGTTCTCCTCTGTTACACGTAGCAAGGCAGTGTTGTGTTCTTTGCAGAAATGAAACAAGAAAACTGCCATGGCCAGATGTGCACTATCACTCATGAGCTGCATCCATATGCAAATAAATTCAGCTATTATTTCCTCATCAAACCCACTGCCATGAGCAGTGCAAAAGCAGTCAAGCTGTAAGCTGAAACTAGAGACAATCTGCTTAATTTTTCATGTTAGAAGGTGGCATCTCAGACTTTACAAGCTATTTCAATGAAAACAGGTGTAGAAGAAACTCCCATCTAAATTCATTTTGTCTCTGAGAGGCACATAAATGCCAGAATGTCCAGTAATGTTCTGCACAAACTAAGCTTTAGTGTTTTACAGAGAGATATAAACTAATTTTGGTCACACAACCTGAGTCTTGAGTGCACCTGAAGTATGGGTCTGCCAACAATAAGCCAAGGATGGAGAGCAGTGGTGTGCCAACTGATGTTAGTAGCCCTGTTACCAGTCAAGACAAGGTGTGCCACAGTTACTCACATGTAGAATTTCTAAATAGCTCTTGTCAGCTTAAAAAATTAGATTAGTTGTACCCAGTTGATAGCAAACACATACCTGGCACCAAATAAATCATCCCCAGTCCAAAATATTTCTGCATCTCTGCCCCTGCCTTGCACTTAGCAACAACATCCTCTGAGTGTTCTCAGGGGAAATCTTTGCAATCTCCTGTAGATTCATCGCCATTCACCTGGTTTCAGACACTCTGCTTGAGTATATAAATACAAATACATACAAGGATCTATGTATTTGTTTCTGTGTTCAATTAATTCCACAGACAATTCTCAGCTGATGAAAGGCCCATGCTCCCTGTTACAACCTATTCCTGACAAGTTTAATTTTTACAGAGTATTCTGTGTTATTTTGGAGAATTATGTTATTTAGAATTATCATTCAGAACACCAACAAACACATTTTAGGTACTGATTATATCAGTCTTATCTACTTGCACAGTTATAACAAACTACCTGAAAACAAATTTATAGAATGATTGCATTAAGATTTAGGCTAAATCTGATTTTTTGCTCTTACTTATCTTAACTAAAGTTTTGCTTTTAAGTATTTACTGAGGTCTAAATATCTAGGAACTTTTAATATCGAAGAACTTTTGGACAATCTATTTCAATGACATTTCTTGCCTTTTAAAGCTTCTTAAACTCCTTCAAATATCCTATGTGTTTCGTGTCTTAAATACAAAACCAAAACAACCACAAAATAAAATGAGATGGTTAGAAATTATGTATATTTTCTTGATTTGTATTTATTTAGTTTAATGTCTAGTGACAAACTGGACTGTGGAGCATGGAGTTGGCCCAAATATCTGCATGAGAATCAGTCACTGTTTGAAAATCTGTTAAATCACTATGATAACACAGTTCTGAGGCCATGAAACATCAGCCACAGATTTACACAAGTATTCAAGTGAAGAAGTGATGAAAATTTTGGTGTTCTCACTGGAGAATGGAAAGAAGGCAAAGCAGGGGCAGATTAACAGGAAAGCTTGGTTATGGCAAATATTAAATGTCCATGTTTTCCAGTGGAGTGGTTTAGGATGTTGTTTAGTTCTTAGCATAGACACATATATGTTTGGGTGAGTTTCTCTAAAAATGTTTAGTCATGCACCTCAATTTTCCATTTGTCTCCTAAACATTTCTCTTTTAACCCCATTTTTTATATTTCTGCTATTAAATATGGATAAGAATCTGTGATATATCTTAAAGATAAAAAAAACCACCAAGTCTTTTTGAAAGTTTTCTTTCTGCCAAACTTCCTTTTATACTCTAATTTTTAAGTTTTGTTTTTTATCATTTTTTGCATCTTATCAGACTAATGTTGTTTTTTTTCATAGGTACTCTTATCAATAGTAACTCATTAAAGAAAACATACCAGGCTGTCAGTGAAGGAAAGCCTTTAAAAGCAAGAAACAGCAGTGAAAATATTGTTACTTGTCTTCAGTTTGAGAGGGATCAAACTGTACTTGTTTTCATCAATACAAATAGCTTCTCAATCATATGTGAAAAAAATATTCATGAACAAACTGCATTTTAACATGATCAGCTTGATTAAAGAGAAATTGAGGTGCTGCACTGCCATCATACCAACTTCTTTCCTGTGTAAGAAGAAAATTCACAGTAAAAAAAAGCCCACTAAAATAACATTAGTAATTTCTTTGATAACACTCTTTTTAGATTTCAATTTAAAGTAAATACAAATAGATAACAAACATAACAGCAATGAATGTGCAAAGAAGAATAAGGGTCAAGGTACTTGGATAGGTACTTATAATTTTCAATTTTATAGTACCCTTAATAATCCTTATATTTCCACCTAGCTTAAGTCTAGTTATACTAAAAATTGCTTTACTTTAATGACACTGTATATACCATGTTGAATGCATCTAATGCATTTCTCCTCATGGAATGACACACGAGAACAGCGCTGTACAAACAGACCTGGGGGTCCTGGTCCATGGCCAGCTGGATCTAAGTCAGCAGTGCCCTGGCAGCCAGGAGAGCCAACCCTGTCCTGGGGACATCAGGTACAGCATCACCTGCCAGGCAAGGGAGGGAATTGTTCTGCTCTGCTCTGCTCTGGGGCAGTTTCACCTCAAATGCTGGGGGCAGTTTTGAGTGCCACAATATAGAAAAATATAAAGCTATCAGGGAGTGTCCAAAGGAGAGCAACAAGGATGGTGAAGAGCCTTGAGGAGAAGCTCTATGAGGAGCAGCTGAGGTCTCTTGGTCTGTTCAGCCTGAAGAAGAGAGACTGAGGACAGCACTCATTGCTATTTGCAGCTTCCTTACAAGGGGCAGAGAAGGGACATGCACCATTCTCTCTATGACTGTTGCCACATTTCACAGAGAAAAGCAAGGCACTATTCTTCCCAAGGATTTCAGAGATTCACATTCTCTGAACCTCAGAGAAAGGGAAAACACAACTCTTCTCACTTGTTGTGCCTGTGTTGTGCCAAAGTAGAATGCAAGATGGAGATTGTTTACCCAAAGTGATGGTGTTTGTTTCCTTGGCCTATCAGGCCCAAGAGAGTGTGTGTGTGTTAGTCTGTCGGCTGACAATCACGAGACAGTCAGGAGATTCAATGCAGTGTGTGCAGGGTTGAGTGCTTGGCAGATTCAGTTTTAGATGTACAGAATAATATAGTATAATTAAGTAATTAATTAGCCTTCTGATATCCATGGATTCAGATGCATCATTCTCTCCCCTCATCAGGGCTGTCACAGCGTTGCTCTATGTGACTGCACATGAGGGAATGGCCTGAAGTTGTGTCCAGTGAGGTTTAGACTGGATAGCAGGAGAAGATTCTTCCTGCAGAGGGTGGATGAGCTCTGTAGCAGGCTCCCTGGGGAAGTGGCCACAGTACCAAAGCTGACAGAGCTCAAGAATTGTTCGGACAAACTCTCAGGCACAGGGTGGGATTCTTGCAGTGTTCTCTGTAGGGCCAGGAGTCAGATTTCAGTCATCCTTGTGGGTGCCAGAAAATTCAGGACATTTTATGATTCTATGATTTTCTGTTACAAATAAGGACAGAAAAAGGAAGTGAGGATGCAGGATAAACATTAAAGGCATGCCTTTCAGGTTCTAATTCCTATCATTGATTTTAAATTTGAGCATCTGATTAAAAACCTACCTGTGTAATCTAAAAGCTTTGCATCAACCTCTTGAAAAGATTCCTGTGCAGCTGCCTTAGCTGTAGAGATTGCTTTATGCATACAGATTCCCCAAATGGGGAATAGTAATTTTTACAAAATAGTAATTTTGTAAAAATTCAATACAGGAAAAATAGAAGGAAAAATTATGACAAGTAGAAAATAAAATGATAGTAAATGACATGCTTGAAAGCCAGCCCATAATGAGGACAAATGAATTAAACAAAAATGAAGGAATATATGAGATACACATTCTGCACTGAAGCTATTAAAGAAACACTTGAATTTTTTTAATCACTCTTTCCAATGTCAATTCACTCATTTCCTGTTTCTAATTTCTTAACTGCTATTTCAATCACATTTTTATTATTTTTTTGTTAATTTTATTTAGTCCTAGTTTTCTATACTTTTTGGTTAGGGAGAGATGAGAGGCATTTTTGCTCTGTCTCTTTTATATTTGACCACATTCTTTTCTTCTCTCTCCTCTCTCAAATATTTATCAAGATTTAGTTATATTCATTTATCTGCTTATGAGGTAGATGGTTAGGAATTACAAGTGAAATGTCAGGTTTTAAAACTATAACACCACAAAAATTATTTCTTTGAATATCAGGTCTCTGTCTTATATTTATTCCTTGTTTTTCACACTCTTCTTCTAAACATTATTAAGTGCTTTTGTTTTGGGATTTTTCTCCCTGACAGGAAAAGAACAGGGGAGGTACCTGAGCATTCCCAGCTGAACATGAATGGACATTAACCCACTGAACTTAATGGTATGGACTGTGACCATCATTTTGACCACTGGACATCGAAATTGAAAATATCAAGTATCACCACTGGATAGACATGTGGTGATAGCTTTTCTCTCCACTATCTATTTTATCCTTTCTTTCTCTTTTTTTTTTCTTTTCTTTGTATATTTTTTTAAGTGATAGCTTTATATTTTTATGTTGTTATATTTCTATAGATAATACCAAAAGTGGCTAAATACCCCCTTTCCACTGCTATGGTCATTCAGTTTTTATTTTTTTCTAAATCACCCCACAGGATCTATTAACAAGAACCTCAATTACCTCACCTTGGAGGCAGATTGTAACATCATCATCATCATCATTAAAAGCAGAGAGAGGCAAAGTGGAAGAAAACCAAAGACAGACAAGTGATGCTCAATGCAATAGCTCACCACCCACTGACCAATGCCCACCCCATGCCCCAGCAGGAGTCAGCAGCTCCCAACCAATTCTCCCCAGTTTATATACTGAGCATGAAGTTCTGTGGTATGGAATATCCATTTGGCCTGTTCAGGTCACCAGGTCAGGTCAGGGTGTGCTACACTTCAGCTTCTTGTGCATCTGCTCACTGGCAAAGTGTGAGACAGTAAAAGTGCATGATATGGGTAGGCACAACTTAATCACACCCAAAATATCAATGTATTGTAAACATCATTCTCATATTGAATCCAAAACACAGCCCAGTCCAAAATTTTCTCTTCAAAATTTGCCCTGAACCAGGAAAACCACCTATGAAGAGGAAAACTTACTCCAGCCCAAGCCAGGACGCCTATTTCAGACTTTGATGTCTGCTAGTGAAATCCTCTGTGTACTTCTTGTAGGAATGCATAGAAAGCAGCTCTGTATATCACTGGGTTTACTTTTATGTGCGCTACTTAAAAATTATATTTGCGTTTCCATCAGATAAGGAATTGTAGACAAACCCATCCTATAATAAGCTAACATTATAAAACAATTAACATCTTTAGTCTCTCTGCCATGTGAAATTATCCACTATGGCTTAGCAATTCATCTCCATGTACAGAGAATGCAAGCCGTCTCTGAAGAGTTATCCGTTTCTTATAAAGCTTAATTTACACATTACTACAGTGTTTTAAGAGAAAACAGCAGGCTTTTAACTTGCAATCACTTTTCATCGCTATTTAAAATTTCAGATACCTTTAACTTCTGCTGACTTCCTCAGCAGGAACTGCAATGCTCATTTAGTTCCCTTTCCATTAAGAATTGGGAGCTACATTATCCCTAAAGCCTAAACAAGATGATGGCACACAAGCATAAAAGTTTAAAAATCCACTGTCCTTAGGATATTAGAGCCACAAAATAACAAAATCTTCCTTGGAAAAAAAAGAAAAAAAGGCTTATAAGAAGTAACATCTTTAATGCCGAAACTGAAACAAACACCCATATTTAAAAAGCAAATTTAGGTATGAAAAATCTTATACGTTTTTTTTGTTTTCAATTTATTCACAGGTTATTAAATCCATTAAGCTGATTTTCTCCATATTTTTTTTTCCTTATGAATGATTGCCTACATCCTCACAAAAGGACTTTTAAAACCATTACAACCAATACAGGGTTTTTTATGGTTGTTTTGATAGTATAGTGCACTTGGCACTTAGTTTTGAAGCACTTGCAAGTAAGAGTAATAAATTAAAGAGTCAAAAGTTTAATAAGTTGGTCATTTTTTCTGGGTATGTACCTGTCACTCAAAAGAATTCAGCTTTTCAATGAAGGCACTTAGCACCTGAAGGCTTTTATAAAAGCTTATTTATTAATTTACATCTTTGCAACACTTGGAATTTAGAGAGATATGTTTTGCTGCTATGAAAAGACAGTGGCAATGCTCAGTGGGTTCCACTAAAGGAGATTAGCAGAAGTGAAAGCACATTATTTTCAATTTATAAACCACTTTATCCTAAATTCTGAGTGAATAAGTCAATGATTCCTTAGAAAAAGCATCTTGGTGGTTTGTTTCATAAATATTCATAGTAGATATTGGTCTATCAATAGGTCTCCATGGCTTTGACATGCTTTCCACAGCAGATCATTTTCCAAGCAAGCTTGGCCTGCATTTCGTCTAAACTAAGTAGATTTGCCACTGATGTGAGCAAAACTTTGATGAAATCTCCAATAATTAGCCTTGAATCACATTTGTAAGTGGGTCAGGATTTGTACTTGTTCAGAAACATGCAATCCTATTCTGCTTGGAACAGCTTTTTAATTGCAGCTTTAATGAGCCTTACATGGACTAGACTTCCACGAAAAATAAGACTCATGGGAATTCCATCAATTTGTCTGGTCATCATGCCATGTAGTTTCTTCTTCAGAAATACTGCATAACTGTGACTCAAAAAAATTTCCAGTTCTTTCCCCCATACCTCCCAAAGGAAGTCTGTTGATTTTCCTATTTAAATCCAGATAATACGACTACCTCCAGTTTAAAAAGTTATTTAAGTGCCTCTTTTTCACTCTTAAGGCAATTAGGTCCTCTGAAAAATTTAGTGCCCAAACAATAAACACTATATTATAGTTAGGAAAAAACCTGACTATACCAAGAATTAGTATTTGGAATTGTTTGCTTAAAAGAATTTTGTCTGGAAATAAGATACAGTTATTTAAAAGTCATTATATGTTAACAAACTAAATGACTTAGCTAATTTTTTCATCATTTGTATTACTTTTGGAAACACCCCTTTCAAAATGCTAAAGCTCACATAGTTTATAAATTTGGTTGGGGTCAGTCAGTTTTCCCAAATAACAAGTGATAGATTGAAAGGAAATGGCCTCAAGTTGTAACAGGGAAGTCGTTATTTTATTAAGAAAAATTTATTTACTGTAAGGGTTATCAAACACTAGAAGAGGGTGACCAGGGAGGTGGTTGGGTCACCATCCCTGGAATTATTTAAAAGATGTTTAGATGTGGCACTTGGGGACATGGTTTAATGGTAGGCTTGGTAATGTTTACAGTTGCACCTCATGATTTAACAGTCCTTTCTAACCTAAATGAGTCTATAAATATATGATTCTATATTGTGGGTCTATCAGTAATTTAATTCTAAAAATACTCATCCTCTCTCCCGCATACAATATTATTTGTGTATCTGTGCTGGAGGCGATAAAGGTGGGAAGATGAACGAATTATATCTTAATTTATGAGCACTTAATATCTGATCATACAGGTTCTTTTGTATATACATGCATATGTGGCATATTATATATACAGGGTATTTAAGTAAATCCACATATGTACAGTTGCATACTGTATATTCATTCCATTAATAATAATCATTTCAAGGTATAATATTAGCTGGAAAAAGAATTAACTCCAAGCATCTTTTAACCTCAAAGGAAGGGATAATTGTCTTTAATGATTCCACATAACAAATGTGCCAGTCGGGGGTTACTTACATTAAAGATCATCAAAAGAGAATCTGGAATCAAAGGGCCTTCACATTAGAAGAAACTAAACAACATAAGTAAGCAAGACTGTGACTTGAATACAAAATTTCTAATCTGTAGTTCAGAATGTATAATGAGCAAGTTTAATGAGTATGTTTAATGTGCAGGATCAGCACTCCCAGGGCAGTTTTTTTCTAAGGGATGATACTTACAGAATTACTAGAAATTGCTTTTAAGGTTCATTTTGTGCTGGGACATACCTTAAGTATTGCATAACTACAAAAAAATTATTGTAAATACTGAAACATTATAAAGCTTGTTCTACCTTTTATATCAAGATAAAAGACACACAAAAAGAAAAAAAAAAAGTCCAGAAAATGTTGTACTTTTAAATTTGTAATCTTACCATACCAGAATGTACAACTTTTGTTGGACATTTATTTTATTTATTGTGATTTGCATTGGCGTGACAAAGCGACCGTGATAAATAGGAATATTAACTCAAAGGAGTAGCACTTTTGAAACATGATCAACGTCAACAGAAATATTAAGATCAGCTTTTCAAACAGGGACTGCATCTGTTAGATATTCATAATTATAATATATATATTTCTCACTTCTAATTATTTGTCTATTTAAACGACTTTAAAACAAATATACTCTTTCTTGTATTGCTGGCTTCCAGTGTCTGATGATACAAAATGTGTCTGCTAACACTTTTCTTTATCAACAAACCATAAATAACTTTGGTTTTTCTGGACTATCACTATTAATTATTACTTTGACAGCAATGTCCAGTAGCTGCAAAGAACACTGTGTACTTTTTTTCAAGGCACAAATACACAACGTCACTTTGCTAATAACAGTCCAGAATAATCCAAATAGGAATGACAAGAGTCAAGCAGATGCAAACACGGTCTAAAAGCATCAATCAATCAATGGAAATAAGAAATCTAGCATTGATTTTTTTTTTTAATAGGAGTTTGTAGTCATGGTTCTGCCATTACGTGGTTCTTGGAATCCTGCAAAAAAGAGGTATTCCAAAGCCTGGTAAACTTCTTGGAACACACAAATTTCTGTGTCTATTAAAAAAAAAAAAAAAAAACAAACCCAAACAACACCAGCTAAAAAAAAACCAAAAAAACCCAGGTTTTGGTTATTTTTAGCTGCACAGGCAACTTCTTGGAGATGACTGGCAAAAGAAAACTTGTTAGTGTGCATGGAATGTTGCCTGCATACATCCACTGGCCTATTCTGACATTGGCAAAACAAGCTGAGGTTCTGGTTCACTGGATCTCAGCTGAACACAAATATGTGTTGCAATCTAACGACACTCTGAAGTCAGAAAGCAGAGGAACAATAGGTTGTGTTCACTCAAGGTTATAGAGAAATAAAGCAACTTTGCAAGGATCATTAATTTGTCCAGAAGTCTGAAAATGGTGAACTCAGAGGTTCTATCCAGTCTGATGATAAGTAAGCCAAAATATACAGGCAAGATCACCATCATGAAGACAAGAAGAAGCGCTAAATATCTCCTGCAAGAGAGGAAACAATGTTACAGAGGAAGAAATCAAGAGACACGTTGCCATGCAGTTCATCTGAGCAACACACTGACCAGACAGAAGGTTTTCTTCACAGGTATGTTAGAGAAGAGAAGCCATTGACTAAGATATCCTCCAGTCCATTTCCAGATGGACAATCCCATCTGCTACCACAAGGCATCCAGACTGTCTCTTGCCTGTGAAGATGATGTTTCTGCACAGAATATGTTACTAAATAGGCCTCATCAAGGCAGAGATCAAGGCCAGGCTGGAGGGAACTCCGAGCAACCATGTTGAGTGGAAGGCATCCCTGATCATGGCAGGGAGTTGGAATAAGATGATCCAGCCCTTTAAGGTCCCTTCCAACCCAGGTTATTCTGTGCTGATTCTGTGAGTATGTGGCACTAATGAATGCAAATGTGCATGTCAACTAGCTGAACAAAACTATCTATGGTAAACATCAAGGTTTCTGTGCTGTCAAGAATTATCTTGGTTGTCAGTGTAGTCTTGCCATCAGATCACTAAAATGGATTTCAATTGAAAATAGTAAACTAATAGATGAGTGATTTTGACTCATCCGTCATTGCCAATATTTGTGGAACAATTTTCTTGTGTAAGCTGCTTGGTCTGCAAAAAGTAATTATTTTCAAATGGTGAATTTTTCTGTTATGATGCACCATAGAATACGAAGCACAGAAAAGCAAATATTTAATATAGTAGGCAATAAGCTATCAAACAACTCTTCTGTGCTTCTCAGGAAGACAAACAGTGAAAATAGCTCTCAGGATCTACATCCATATGGTCTCTCAAGAAAGTACCAAGCAACCCATCCCAGCTCACAGGCGAGATGTTCTTGAAGTTTTAAGGTAAATGGAGTTTCTGAGCTGCTCATCCCCACCCCTAATGTGGCATGCTGAGGTCTGCCAAGCTGATACAGACTGCATGGTACCACTGCCCCAGAGGTACAGGCTCTGGGGTCTCATGACTTTTACAAGATCTAAGGCAAATTAGCACTCCTTACCCTGGCCCTGTGTGCTCTCCCTGCCTCAAATATGATGCAGAAGAGTGAAGTTACCAATGCTTACACAGAGCCTGTTGTTCCTTTTCCAGTCAATAACAAATGTACCTACTTGGAGTTGGGTTGATCTAGATAGCTCATGTATCTGGGTCATGCAGTGGGATAGCTCTCACCCCTTCTCACTCAGTGTTTACAATGCACTGTGCAGAGCAGCACCCCACAGTCCAATGTAAACACTGGCCATGCTGCAGCATTATAGAAACCACTGCATGTCTTCAACAGTGTACCAAAGCAAAGTTTCTGTCATGATTTATTTCTGTTCCCATGCCATTGACATGTTTCTTTCATAGGAGACCCCCAAACTACTGAAACAATGGCACACCAGGAATATAACAGAATAATATGCCCATTATAATCAGAGGGGGAGAAAAAAAAGAAAAAAAAAAAAGAATTCATTGCTGTATTTGGCAAATTTATATTACTCAGGATTCATGAGCAGAACCCAGCATTGAAAAACTTGATTGCAGAATCTGTTAGTATATCGGTTCATGTTTTTGTAAGTTAAATGCAAAATTTGTTTGTAGTAATTTGACAAGCCTCAAACATTACAAAAGAGCTTGAAGGCATACAAACTACTTTGTGTTGAGTAGAAACAGCACAGTGATATATTCAGCTGCATTCTATTTTAATCACCTTCTTTGCTGTTGTGTTCTCACAGCCAGGTTTTGGCAGCCGGGGGCTTCAGGCATGGCTTCGGTGAGGAGCTTCCAGAACCTTCCCCCATGTCTGACAAAGCCAGGTCCAGCCAGCTTCAGGAGAGAGGCACCTCTGCCCAAGGCTGAGCCAATCAATGAAGGTGGTAACACCTCTGAGAAAACATTTTTAAGAAAGAGAAAAAAACAATGATGTTGCACAGAAGTAATTGCAGTCAGAAGAGAGAGAAGTGAGAACATGTGCGAGGAACAGCCCTGCAGACACCCAGATTAGTGGAGAAGGATAGGCAGGTGTTGCCAGGCAGGTGTTGCTGAGACTCCCCTGCAGCTCATGGAAGAGGCACACACCAGAAGGCTTTGACCCTGTAGGAAGCCCATGCTGGAACAGGCTCCTGGCGGGGACTTGTGGACCCATGGAGAGAGAGCCCACCTTGGAGCAGGTTTTACGGCAGGAATTGTGATGCTGTTGGGATCTGTGCTGGAGCAGCCTCTTCCGGAAGGACTGACCCTGTGGAGCACTGGAGCAGTTTGTGATGAACTGTAGCCCATGGGATGGATTCACTCTGGAGAAGTTTGCAGAGGATTCTCCCATGGAAGGGACCCCCATAATGGAAGGACTCTGCTCCCTTAGGGGGAAGCAGTGGCAAAAACATTCTGTGGTGAACTGACCATAACCACACTTCCTCATCTTCCTCTGCTGCTGGTGGGCAGGAGGGAGCACTTGGGAAGGAGGGAGAGGTAGTGGAGAAAGGATTTTAAGATTTGTTTTAATTCTCGTGATCCTGTTCTGACTTAGGTTGGTAATAAAGTCTATTAATATCCCAAATCAAGACTGTTTTGCCCATGATGGTAATTGATGAGTGACCTCTCCCTATCCTCAACTCAACTCCTGACCCTTTTGTTTCATTTTCTCTCCACTGTGCAGTTGGGGAGAGGAGGGATGGAGTGACATTGGTGGGAACCTGACATCCAGCCAGAGCCAACCCACATTTGTCTATTCTCTTATTTTTTAAAAGTTCCTATTCATTTTAAAAACAATTCTAAATTTTAAAAAGGAAAAAATAATAATTCCTGCTCTTTGTAGATGTCATATCTTTGTTTTTCAGTGCAGAAAGAATTATGATATACTTAGTTTCCTGAGGTTATCAAAAAACTTGCAAAGTTTACTTTTAATTCTACTTGAGAGAATTATAAGACAATTCATACTTGTAATAAAATTGTTATTGCCTAAGTTTTGAATTTATGTGTACATGTCTATATAGATACATATGATACAACACTGCAAAAAGACTGGAATATAAAGCTCTGGAATAGATGTCACTTGGCTTTCAACAAATTACTTTCCAAGTATTTGTGCACAGTGCATTAAGTACTGTATTTCAGCACTTAGAAGAAAATTGGTTGTTAATATTCAGGATCCATTAGTATTGAAATTGTCAGCAAAAAGTAATAGCTGTACATGTTCAAGGTTATAAAAAATATGTTTAGCTATGGAAAAATGGAATTATCAGTATTCATTTGAAATAATTACTACTAACCAATATGATGCTTCATTAATAAAATGTGCAATTGACCTGGTTAAAAAACACTATCATTAGGAAATTGCATGCAACTTTCAGTGACTCAACAAAATTACTTTTTGGCCATATTTTAAGGAATTGAATAATTAATTTTCAAAAGACAGATTACAATGTTTTTAAGTCCTCTCTAATAAAATGGATGTACATTGCAGATCATCCCATATCAGTGAGAGTTTTTGTATTAAAGAACATTTCAGAATTCCCTCTCCAGTTATTCTCCATGTAAGTTAATCTTCTTATGTGGTATGCCAAAAGACATGTCATATAATCCTTTGAAAATTATGCTTTCTGTCTCTTCTAAACAGATAGTAGATTTTTCATTCTTCTGCCTGCTCAGTTGCTTTCTTTTCTACTGTAGAAACATTTGAAGGAAATTGACAAATTCTTTGTCCTTCCTGAAACTAGATGGTGTTGCCTGATAAACTGAGATGTGCAGATGGACAGAAGTCAGTTATGTATCTCCTGCCTATTTGCCATCTGAGGATTGCTGAACAGTTTTAAATAATGCTACAAGACTACACATATACATATCCAACATGCAATAAAGGAGATGAATAACACAAATTACTAACAGTACTTAAGTTCTTTCTTTTTCACTGCTCAAAACCAATTCTGCTTCTAAAAAGAGCTATGTGTTCTCTCAAACTAACAGAGTTTTGTAGGCAGTTCAATAATAATGCTTTAAAGGCAGTTAGAATTATTTGACACTTTCTATTGCAAACTGTTGTTTTCAGATAATTGCAACTAAACAAAATATAAAGCACTCCAGCTGGTGTTTTCCATTTTGGATGTCTGAGATAGATTAAAAAAAAAAAAAAAAAAAAAAGAATCAATGTATTAATTCCTTTCAAAACAGGATTAGGAAAAAAATCCAATGCTTTCCTTATAACAGCCAATAAATAGATCTTATGTACATGATTGAAAATGTTGGATCTTTGTTAATGATATTTGAAAGTTGTGAGAAATCTGAGTGAGAACTCAGTACATATCCCAGTCTGTGCTGGAGGGCTGGAGGGACACAGGCCCTGTCTGCAGGGATTACCCTTGTTTTCCCATCTCAGTGGAATGGAATGAATGGAATTCTAATGAATATGGTCATATGTAACTTAAAAGTCCGGCAAAAAATAAAGCATGTGAGAATGTAACTGAAGTAGGTATTGCTATGGATATGCTCAGGGTGGTGAATTCCTGTATTTACCGAGCTCCAAGGAGGGGATTCTGCCCCTCTGCCCCCTCTGCTGAGACCCCCCCTGCAGGGCTGCATCCAGCTCTGGGCTCCCAGCACAGCAAGGACAGGGGCCTGCTGGAGCCAGGCCAGAGGAGGCACCAAGGGGAGCAGAGGGATGGAGCAGCTCTGCTGGGAGGAAAGGCTGAGAGAATTGGGGTTGTTAAGCCTAGAGAAGATGATTTTGGGGTGGCTTTGGGGTGACTTGAAGACTTTGGGGTGACTTAATTGTGACATTCCATTAGGGAACCAACAAGAGAAATGGAGAGAAAGTATTTATAAAGGCCTAGAATGACAGAACAAGGCAGAGAGATCTTCAAACTTTAACCTTCAAACAAAGAGAGTAGGTTTAGATTGGATATTAGGAAAAAATTATTTGCTTGGAGAGTGGTGAGGTCCTGGCACAGGTTTCCCAGAGGAGCTGTAGCTGCTCCATCCCCGGAAGTGTTCAAGGCCAGGCTGGATGGAATTCTGAGCAACCTGATCTAGCAGAAGATGTCCCTGTCCATGACAGCAGAGTTGAAACTGGGTGATCTTTGAGGTTCCTTCCAACTCAAGCCATTCTATGATTCTTGGAGAATTTTTTTAAATTGTGCTTTTTTGTCACCTGACCTGTAGTAAGGAAGACATATATTAGATCATGTTTCTTTAAGGAGCATGTCCTAGCCCAGACACTTTCCCTACTAGAAAGATTGATCCTTGGATGCTAAGCTTTATCAATTCATTGCTATAGAAAATGCAGTTTGAATGTGTACTGAAAAAATATTTTGGAACTCCTAAATAAGTTTTATTCACAAACTGAACTTTGAACACGTGATTTCATAAGAAATTCTCTAGCCACCTCATTTTGGAAGTTTGTAGTCTTGTATTATTATATATATATTTTCATGCCCTGAAAATGTGTCAATTCATTGGACATGAGCTCGCAGCTTCCTGTGGTCTGACTGCCAGTGTTGCAGTGCCTGAATTACAGGAACATGGAAAATAGAGGTAAACTTCATTCCCTACTACAGTATGAACATGTCTTGAACTCAGGAAATGGTGGCTCCAGTGCAGCACTCTATATGAATGAGTAACTGATTTGCCCTGTTTGAAACCTTACAGAAAAAAAAAATGCAACAGAAAGAAGTTTATGTTCTAACTCTTGTTAGTAAGCATGGAAAACCACTATTAAATTAAACACTTCTTACAGTTAATATAGCAATAATTCTTTACATGTGTTAAGCACATGTAAAGAAGCTCTTAAGTGGGTGCAAATGTCACTTTTCATTAGCTAAAAAGTGTCTTTTTCCCAAACACTTTATACAGAAGCACAGTCTAATAAATTGTGCTTCCCCACTGCAATCACAAGCATTACAAGCATGTGCCATTAACGTATTTTTTGATAATTATTTCAGGTCCTTTTAGATAGAACCACATCTCTGAATCTCAGAAATCCTTTTTATCTCTTTAAATAAAACTTTTCAGTATCCTAATAATAGGGTTTTTTTCTATAATGTTTCAAATGTTCATAAGAATTCAGTCATGAATCTTCTGTTGAAGTGTATGTTTTCTATAGTTCTTCTAAAATAGATGACTGTCCTAGTTTAGCACTGTAGAATAGAATATGATTGTCTCTTTTTTTTTAAATAGAATCTAGTATAAAGAACAGTTATCTAAGGAAACAAAACATTTTGTAAGTACTCCTAGAAGGAAAGTATTGTACTTAAAAGGCCATTTTATTTTCATCCTACAATAATATTAATAATGATCAATAAATCATCCAAAGCTTCCTCTCTGAACCAAAAACTGTTCTTTTAAAAGCATTAAATACCACTATTATGGTACCTAGTTTTCAGATTGAATTTCTGCAGTAATCAGTATTTTCTGCCTTGCTTGTCACATTTTTTTCTTTATTGGTGTATTAACTTCCAAAGTACAAAATTGTCATTTTGCTGAACTGTCTCCAAACAGCAGAATGTCATCAGTAGTCCAAAAATCTTTTTACAATTCTGAGAAGGTACATAATACTTTTTGTGCAACCTAATTTAAAAGAGAATGCATTTTTGTAGGAAACAGTGCTAAAGATTGACTGAAAAAAAACTGTGATAAAAATTATTTATGGTCTGTTGTGGGCTGAACCTGGCTGGACGCCAGGTGCCCGCCAAAGCCACTCTCCTCCTCAGATGGGCAGGGAGAAGTAAATAAACCACTCATGGATCAAGACTGGGGCAGGAAGAGATCCCTCACCAGTTACCATCACAGGCAAAACAGATTTGACTGAGAAATTAGTTTATAATCAATCAAACCACAGTAGAATAATGATAGATAAAACCTAGTCTTGAAAATACTTTTCCCCATCCCTCCCTTCTTCCTGGGCTCAGTTTCACTGCTGATTTTCTCTGCATCCATCCTGCCAGTGGCACAGTGAGGAAGGACACAGGAAAAGTTCCTGGGATCTTCTCACATGAGCTACTTCTGTAGCCACTCTGTTACAGTCATATTTTTTGGAAAAATCCTTTTGTTCAGGATTTTGCTCCTGGGAAGCCGAGAAGCCTCAGAGAAAAAGGAAAACAATATTATTTTATTGTTTCTCCTCTGTTTTACTCATGTAAAATGTGTTTGGAGATTGTTCATCTAACAGGTGATTGTTTCATTAGTTTCTGGTTTATTTTCACTCATTATCCAATCAGTGTCAAGCTGTATGGGGACTCAAAAGAGTCACGAGTTTCTCATTTTTATCTTTTTAACCTTCTGTAAGTATCTTTTTTGTATTTTCAAATATAGTTTAACATAGTATTCTATAATATAATATAGTTTCATAAAATAATAAATTAGCCTTGTAAGAACATGGAGTCAAATTCATCATTCCTTCCTGCCATGGAGCACCTTGCAAATACAATGCCACTCTACTACCAAAACCTGGACATGCAAACCCAGAACATGACCATAACTCAAATTCAGTGTACTAAATAGGCCACTATGAGTAGTCATTAAAAAACCCTCCACACACAATATAATACAGCATAACATAACGTAATGTAATATAATATAATATAATATAATATAATATAATATAATATAATATAATATAATACCTGAATAT
Source organism: Setophaga petechia (assembly GCA_024362935.1). Lineage (NCBI taxonomy): Eukaryota > Metazoa > Chordata > Aves > Passeriformes > Parulidae > Setophaga > Setophaga petechia. The sequence continues at coordinate 13,975,035 of JANCRA010000013.1, forward strand.
TTAAATATAATACCTGGATATTTCAATTGCCATATATGCCTTACAGTCAGTATGTGGTTTTTATTGATATTAGTAGAAAACATAATCATTATTCTAAGAATCTAAACAAATACAAGTATCCATCTGGCATTTAGACAGTATAGAATTATTAAACATATCTGGATTTGGTGAGATAGAGGGTACTAGAGTAAACTTATGGAATTCTGTCATAGGTGGCATGTTGCACATGAAAATTTCAAGTACAGTCAGATTTTTTTCCCTTCAGTTTTCTCTTATTTTTCTTCCAAAATGCAAATATAGGTTTTTTGCTTTACAGAGCTATTCAGTGGAAAAAGAACTATTTATAACAGGATAATTTTCAATATTTATGGTTTCTTATGGAGGTTTGTATTTGACACACTGTTTTTTTTCTTTCAGTTTCTACTTCTAGTGTAAATGGTCTCTCACTACATTAGAACTTAGCATTGTCTGAGTTTCAGTACAAGTCCCATGAAATTTCTTTGTAACAAAAAAAAAATCTTTATCTATATAACTGAATTCTCCAAATTATTTTAATGGATTTCAGACAATTTCCTGCATTTAGAAGTAAAAAATAAATTGAAAGGAACTAGTGCCAAACATATGCAAAGTATTACCTTAAGTAAAGATTAACTGTACAGTAGCTTTCAGACACTCTTGGATAATTGCACACAGCTACCAACAAAACATATATGTGAAATATAATGACTTAACAAAACAAAGGGAAAAAAAGGATAAGAAACTCTATTGCAGGGGTGGGTTTAGATGTTTTTCCACTGAAAAGAAAGTAAGAGATTTTGACTGTAATTGCTAACTTCTGATAATATTGCATCATTAAATGTCAAAACTGTTAATTCAAGCAAGATCGTTTATTTAATCATCTATTCTCTGCATGAACAGACTGACCCTCTGTTCCACATAGATGCTTTAGTTCTCATAGTGTTTTCAAATTATCTGTTTCCTCTAGCTCTAAAAGAAGTACCACTACACTGAGATGTTACTAAGCCCCTTTATAAAGTCCATTCAGCACATCTCATTAATAGTGAACATTTACTGAATAATGACCATTCATTTTTTATCCACAAAATATATTCAGTTGTGCTCAAGATGAAGCCGGTGTTGAGAGTTCAACTATCTAATGTCCAAGAAGGAAGATAAACATCTATTAAAAACCATAAATTAAACTCACTGATACAAAAACTTAAGTGAAAAAAAAATCCCTAATGTATGCATCTGGTTGTGATGGCTGCATCCAGCTCAAATTTGCTTCACAATATCACAATAGCTAATTTGAACCATGTGCACACTTAACACCAGTGCTGGTGAAGGTCTGACTCAAGTCATGTTTGGGAGACACTGACAGCTGTAGTCAGGATGCAGGCATGACCATGAGCCCATTTCCTGACTCCATAAACAGTGCAGAGCCCAGGGCACACTCAGCTATCCTGCATGGGATCTACCCTGGAGTAGAGATGCCTCGAAAGTTTCCTGCTTAAAGGTTGTTGAAGGTTTAGAGATTCCTTATCTAATCAGACACCCAGTAAACATTTAATGGCATGATGGGCTTTGAAATCTTAGGCAAGTGGTGCAAAATACAGTCATTCAGTTATAAACTATTTACCAAGTCCTGGATTAAGTCTGGATCCTGCTACACTGAAACTCCCCTCTGAGAAGTTTAGCTCATCACTCACCCAAAGTGTCCCCCTGACAGTTTTGTCTGACCCTGTTCTGTTAGCAGTGAGTAATCAAGAGTACTTTGCTGTCACATCTTGTTAAACCACCATCAGATTTAGCACCAAATGTCACTGAACCACTGGGGTTTTTTAACAAACATGCTGCTATCTGTCTCTTATTGCAAGTGAAGTGCAGCACTCTATCCACAACGATAATATGCCTTAGAAAAAGCAGGAGATGTAAAGCTCTATGTTCTGCAGATGATATTGATTGAAATGCAAAAAAATAAACAACCAAAACACCAAAAATAAAAGAGAAATTAAACTGTTGAAAGGAAGTATTCTGTGATTGAAAGGGGGAAGATAAATGTACCACTCCAAAACCAAAATTATTATTTCTATGTTGTCTGCTAAATGAGGTCTTGCCCTTCACTTATGTGTTATGTCTTTAAGGGTGAAGTCATGGAAAACTGTTGACCAAAGCTGTTTAGCACTGTGTGCTTTACTGACTAACAATAATATCTTAATGGAAAATATTGATTTCCACTGAAAATTCAAATTCTTCCCCAAAAAATTTGAATTGATGCTTTAAAATATGTTTATCTTTTTCATGGAAGGCAAAAATATTTTCTGGCAATGGAAAATATGATTCAGTTGTGGCAATGAGAGCAAATAGTTTAGGACAGAAGTGTTTTCAAAGACAGAACCCCAGTCAATAGGAACTGGATAAATAAGGTGTAAATACAGCATTACATGTATATAAGTACATATGTAAATATGTATATATGTGTATACATATATATATATATTCCACTGATGAAAAGGTCACAAGTTCTCAAAATGAAGATTTTCCTTCAAGTTTCTCAAATCACCCTCTGTGCTTAAATCAAATCTAGCAAATTTACAGTTCAAAACACACAGTTTAAAATGTTCTGTTGACCTGAACATATAGTCTGTGATACTTCCTATGTAAATACCATACACAAAGGGATTATACATAACAAGGAATATACCTTTCACCTCTCTGAGGAGCAGCCAATGAGAATCAAAGGATTTATTTTTTTAACAAGATCATGGATATGCATTATGTTGCAGTGCTTTAAGTGCAGAGTGCTTTTATATTGGTGAAAGTAAGTGTACACAGTGTTACATGTGGATGTGATTAGTATGAACTTCTAGTGCACCCAGAGTTCTTTGGTTTGCTCATGAAGTAGATAGTGCACTTATCCTGATGTCAGAGCTCTCAGAAAATATGCTACAATAATTTAGGCAGCCTGATGTCTGTAGTACTTCTTTACATCGACAAAGATACATAAAATTCATAGGTAGACATGATAGTGAGTAGCTTAAAAGGTAATACTTCAATTATACAATAATGAACCATAACTATGGCAAAAAGGACAAAGAAGGGCACACACTCCACAGAAGAAAAAAAAAAAGGAAAACCCAACTGGTTAAAATACAGTTGAAACAATTTTCAGAGACTTGAATGCTGAGAGACCTCACAGGTTATGCCTAGGACTAGTCCATGAGTAGAATGAACTGTCTGTCAACAAAAAATGTTTCTTGGTGCCAAATCTGGTCTGTTCAATTTCTTGTCAAGCAGGCTGCACATAGACCTTGCTGTTGGATGGTCTCATCAATTGGACAGCCCTGGGATGATGCTACAAGGGTGACACAAGAAATGTGGAAGTTAAGATTAGTTATGGGTTGTTGAATCTCCAGAAAATCAGGAACTAATAAAATCAATTTAGATGTTCTCCAAAGCAATAAATCAAAACACTGGTATGAAAGGCACTCACAGCAATTTATTATGGTTACTCACAATCCCTGGAAAATAAATTTCCTCCTTATCTAACTAATTTAGCCACAAGTCACTGTAGATACCATGTACAGATATCCTTAATATTTTTTACTTGAGAAATCCCCCAAACTAAAGTCAAATAAAAAATGGGATAAGATGCTCTGGTAATGTAATTGGACATTTCTTGTTTGATTTCAATGTGTTAATCACAGTTTATAACAAATGAAGATCTGTGTATGAGTATTACATGTGGAGCCACAGGGATAACACAAATTGTTCTCTTTTTTTTTCCCCCTTTTGCCTTTGGTCCACACAGCTAAGCACCCATTAGAAGTGAATCACTCCACTGAGCAACTCCATATGATTAGTAAACAAATGCCTGAGGCCAGAAAGTACTTTTCCACTTCCGTCAGCTTCCTAGTCTCTTTGTCTTTGATTGATGCTGAGGAAAAACTGACTTGAATGCTAAGCAAATGGAAACTGTCACAGAGCCACCATGTCTAAATTCTCTTGACCTTTTCCTCATATCTCTACAATGATGTAGAAGAGAGTTTTAAACTCAAATAAATAAATAAACTGATTAAAAAAAAAAAAAAAAGTGTTCAGATTTTGGAGGTGTTTTTGGCCTATCCTAACCTCTTTAGAAATTTTGAGCTGCAGATAAATGTTTTACTTTCTTGTAATAAGTTCATCTCTGACAATTTTCACTATTCATATTCAAAATTGCTTCTTATAATATTGGTTTTTTTCAGAGATTTAGAATCATTGAATCATAAAGGTTGGAAAAGATCTCCAAAGAACTATCAATTCCAACTGCTAATCAGCATTACCATGTTCACCATGCACATGGAAGTTTATTGTCTAGATTTTCAGCAAAGCAGCTCCAACAAATACACACAAGTATTTGGAACATCCCATAATGGAAATGCCCTGAGATTCTCATCCGCTTTCATAGTCTTCTGTGAGAATGAAAATCAGTAATAACTGAATGATCAATACTGGTATTTTTCCTATGTATGGGCTTTTCGTGGGTTCTATATTTTTACTTTTTCTGTAGCCAGACTATCAGAGATAGCTTTGAAGTGGTATAGACTGCAGCTTTATATGAAATGTTGTAGGGGAAGCATGACATTCATGTCGGATTCAGAAAATTGAGGGCTTAAAATGTATTCAGCCACCTAAATCCAGAGACTTCCATTTGTGAGTTTTCCCTGGGCAGTGACTTCTGTTCCAGGCCAAGGCTGTTTTTAAGCCACTTCCACTTTTCTCAAAGGTTCCTTGTTGTCTAGGCACTGCACATCCCACTGCAGCAGCACAACAGAGCTATTTGTATAGCTGGGCTATGAATCTGATTAGAGAAAAATGGCAGCTTTACAAGAAAGAAAGGAATAACAACAAAAAAGTCTTTTCATTTTCTCCAGATCATTTCTCAGATGCCATTGGCAGTGTGTGACAGACTGTGTGAAGAAAGAGCAAGATGAAGGGATAGGAATGAGCAGTAAAGCTGCTATGAAGGTAATGTTCCAAAACTAGTGGTTTTGCACAGCATTTCATATTATTAAATGTGCCTTCAATTTCCAGCCTTAAGGTTTCTAAGTAGTCTTAGTTAAATGTATAACCACACATATCTGACTTGAAATGGCTGAGGTATCCATCATAAATATTTCAGCTAAATTATCTAATAATCACACAACCACAGAATTGTTTAGGTTGGAAATGACCTCCAAGATCATCAAGTCCAATGTTTGACTGATCACCAATTTGTCAAACAGACCAGAGCACTGAGTGCCATGTGAAGTATTTTCTTGAAGACTTCTGGGGATGATGACTCCACCATCTCCCTGGGCAGTCCATTCCAATGTCTGACACTTCTTTCCATGAAAAAATTATTCTTGAAATAATATTGAAGTTTTCATTCCTTTTCATGCCTTCTCTTTGTAAGCAGCGCAAAGGAATGACTATTACCAAAAAAAACGATGATCCCAAAATGAAGCGTAAATAGATGTTTTCACTTAGAAGTATTTTATAAGGAAAAAAACAACCACCTGAATGAACTTGTAGCAAGAATAATGAAATATTATCTTCTGTAGTACACTTCAGTATATGCTATTTAAGTTATAATTATAAATAATGCAAAAGATGAAAGAGCAAAGAGTTTTTTAATCTCTTGTGCACATTTGGCTGTCACCCAAAGACAAACTAACCTAATAATAGAGAGTCAGCTGTAACTCTGAAGCATGCCTTGATGGCATAATTATAAGGGAGGATAAATAATTAGCCATCAAGAAAAGGAAAAATGAACTTTGCTTTATTTTGTAACCTGAAATACATGCTTGTATCAGCTCTTGACAATATTTTCATTTGACTTGATTACTTTTTGGTGTGGCACCTTTTTCTTCATTAGGTTTGCTTTTTCTTTTTTTACAAAATATGCAGTGAAGTCCAAAATTAAAACCAGTGACCACAGGAAAAAAATAAAAACAGATTTGTTTTATGACTGAAGAGACTATCCCTTTTAAGAATTAAAACATAAACACTAAATATAAAACAGGGTGAGAAATGTGACGGAATCAAAATTCTCAAGAAATTTTGTTCTGTGCACAAGGCACAGAGGTGTACCTGCTGAGAAAGACTCATCTATGCAAGTATATGCATGAGCAGATTTCCATTTTCTGCTGAGTGCCATTGAGAAACTTACTTTACTATCTTTAAATGTGTATCTCCGTGTCAGAGACTCGGAAATTTAAAAGGTAAGAGGAGAAGTTGGAATTAATTCATTTCATGAGAAGGTAAAGATTTAAATAGAACAGCACAGAAGTTCTTGGTTTGAATAACGACCACAATTCAGGCAAAGGAAAAGCCAGGGTAAAAGTTAAAGATATATGAACTCTTGAAATACCCTTCAGGAACATATATAGAATTAATCTAATGAGTTTCCTGGAGTGTGATAACTGGGAAACCCCCATAACAAACCAGCTAAACTTTAAACTGATTCATTTAGAAAGATAATGATTCGGTGGAAATTTAACTTATTCAAAGCCCTGAAAACTGGTTATAGTGCGGGTAGGAATGTGGCACTGGGCAAAGCTGATTATTGATGAAAGTATGAAGATACTGCAGGAAGTAGTTTTGGTAAAACATCTTTTCTGGGTAATGTTGCAGTAAAGCCAATTGTAAAGGAATAAATTTCAGACCTCATTTCTAAGAAGGCTGGGGACAAATCAGCTAACTCAAAGGTTATAAAGAGGGGATTTTCACCCTCTTTCTACCATGGCATAGTACAAATACAGTGAGAAAACTCAACTTCCTCACAAAGCTCATGATTCATAAATTAGTAAAAATGGTATAGCTAAGACATCGTTATCTCAAGAGAGAGAAATAGATTTAGCCAATGAATTTTTAAGATCCATCACAATTACATTTCAAATAATTTTATAAAAGATATAATCTATTTTGTTAAAAATTTACTCCTTTTATCTACACACTGACAGGGTCTGTGGTAATCATCTCCAAACAAAATTTGGCATTAAGACCAAAATGGCTCTTATAGTTCATTAGAACAGTCTCTTTTTCTCAAAATTTCTCCTGTTTTGCAGAATAACAGTTGGGTGGTTGATGCTTTTGTAAAGGATGCCATGTTTTATTCCAGAAATCAATCCTTAAGACTGGCACAGTTTTAATTGGTCAGTTTGTTAAATGTTACAAAGTCTGGAATATTAAGTCTCTGTCATGAGACAGAAGTTCTTTTTTTCTAATCTTTCATTATTCTAGATACTTTAGCAGACAGTTTCTATTTCTGAATTCCTCCATCTGAAAGAAGAAACATTCTGAATTCTTTTTTCCCCCCTATATTTTCTTCTAATAAGTAACGTTACAGAGGAGACACTTTCAGTTTTTGTAGACTGTCCATTAGGATGAGTCCTGAAAATCAAATTGAAATCATTAGTATTATCACATATTAGGTGTTTTTACTTGCAAAGTATTAGCAGTTTTGCATTTTCTTGCTCAGGTTTTCTCCTTCCACAGATTTTCTTTTTCCATTTGCATCATATCTTATTGCTAACAAAGCACTTAAATTTCCACTGGTGACCAAATATGTACAACTGTTTGTACAAATATGTATATGATTGTGGTTCAATTTCAGCTTTTAATTTTTTTTTCATTTGAATTAATATCACATTTATTTTTTATTACTGGAATGCTAAATTTTGTTTCATTAGGTTCAAAGAAACATCAAGACAAGTGGCTAAGCAAAATATTTCCTAATGTATATTTCAAGCATAATTAATAATTTATTTCTTAAAATTATAAACTCTTGTGTATATGAGAAGTCATGTGTCATCCCATACGCATTTTGAATTAGTTCTTTATATCATTAGAGAGCTGCTGTTTTAGACCAGCTCAGGATCAGACCTTAAGAGTATTCACTAAAATGCAGAATTCTTAGACAACCATCAAGATCTTGGCACTCACCAGAATGATTAGCTCACAAAAGTAAAACCAGCATCTGGAAATTGATGAAGCGTCCAAAACTTTTTCCTGTTTTATATATATATTTTTTTTTTTTTTTGTTTTCTGCAAAGTTCTGTCACATGTGTTGGTGTTCCAGGACTGATAAAATCACTGTGCTGAGTGTCAACAATGCACCGAGTGTGCTTGTGCTCTGCTGTGTCCAGCAGTTCAGTTTAAATGGGTGAATTCAACCTGAATGTTTATTACATGAGTGATAATGGTCTAATGTTTGATTAACAGAGGGTGTTCACATTATAGAAAGGCATTAGTGATATAAATCTAGGCTGGGGTTTTCTGGATTGCCTTGTACTGTGTACTGCCTCATACCTGCAAGAGAAACCATCTTCTGTCTTTCAGTTGTCCTATGAGTGAAGTTTTTTTACATTAAACCAGAAAATACTACATTTTACTTCCCACTAGAATCCTCTAATTGGCCTAGGGCAGGAAGGAACAGCACAATTCTCTCATTAGCCATTTTCACTTCTTTTGTTCTCAGTGACAATTTGAAAGCTAAAACCAGCGCTTCTCCTTCCCCAACAGAAAATCTCCCCAGAAGATCAGGGTGCCCTAATATACTTCTCCAGGCAGAGAGTTGAATTCCAGCTGTCTACAGGGACCTACGTGGGGAATTCTACATTTAATTTCCCTCTTACCTTGAGAATTAAAAGACCGGGCAGGCTCTGGGTAATTACAGATAGCAATACATGTAAAATCTGTAAAGCAAAGAAAGTAACAGCAGGATATATTTAAATCAATATGATTGGTGAGATTGTAGAAGTTACTGTTCTGATGGTATAGATTTCTGGAATGTTGTTATTTGCACAGAAAGAATGCTATTTTGTACAGAGAAGGACTGAATCAAAGAAACAAATAAAAAAAATATACATTGGACAAAAACCAAATACCTTACTTTACACTGAGGATCTATATGTCAAAGAAGATTTATATTTGTGTGTTTGGTTACTGTGCTGGAGGTATATAGTTTTATTTTTAGCAATTATTATGATTGTGTTTGTGCTACACATATGACAATAAATTCCTTTCTTGCCCATGAGGTCCCCCTTTTTTATATGGTTCTTTGTAATGCATTTGAAAAATATCCAGCATCTGATAATATACATGGGAATTACAGCATTATCTTGAAGGCTTCTCCCTACTCCTTTCACAGCTTACATTTCCACTGAAGGTAAATTCAGCTTTGTGAAACTAATCAATACTATGAAGATTTATGGTATGACTGGATCATAACTGAGAACAACTTAATGCTGTGTATTCAGAATATACATATCACTTAGGATAACAAAAGCTAAAGCTTCTCACACTTCAGTAAAAGATAAACATATTTTTTAAAAATTAGCACCAAATATAACACCAATATTCATTTCAATATCGTAAGAAGGATTATTAAATTCATTTACTAGCATTTATTGATCTATTCTGCTGACAAATTAGTTTTTGAAAATTCTAGGAAGCACATTCCTAGAAAATGCTTCAACTAATCTATTTTCTTAGACCATGCAAAGAACCCATTATGAGTTCCTTGGCATTTTTTCCTTGTATTAAATTACCTTAATTCTCATTTTGTATGTTGCATGGGCAATTTTCATTTTATGCTTAACATAGCCACAAGTCAGAGAAAGCAAAACTCAATAAACCTGACACATCTTTCTGTACTTTAGGATTCAAGTTTATGTTAGATGCAGAGAGAGAGAGAACTGAAGCTGTTAGCTTTAATGTGTTCTCCAAATTGGAAAACAGCTAAAATGAAGGGATGAAGGGGTAGCTATGAAATTTGTATTACAGTTAAGTATATTACTCATAACTCCATATATACCTGAAAACATTTTTAGAAAGGAGAAAACAAGCACAATGATTGTTTGTAAGATTTGTGGGTCTGGCTTAATTTTGAGGATGTTTTGTTGTTTACACTTTTTGTTGGGTTTTTTCCCCTATGGAAAGAGAACTCAGCAAAAACCAGATTGCATAGCCCTGCCTCCTGATATCCCAGATCATCACTTCATGTAGTAATGTTCCAAAATCTGGACCTGGTGCAACCTCATGTCACTTTTCACCTGCATTCTTCGAAGCACCTAGTGAAGCTACAATGCCACAGTCCTCAAAAGCAAAGATGTATGGCAGGGATATCAACACTGTGCATGTGCTGACAGGATCAGTCATGGAGTGACAGCATGAAAAGTCGAGCCTAAGCTCTCTTCAGAACTGAAAAATGAATCAAGCTGTTTGTCAGGACCAGACAGGGAAAAAACAGAATGATTTTCTCTGGGAGGGAAAAAAAAAAGATTGCAAAATGCCAAGTAGATGGCTCCAGGATGAGCAAAATGGACAGCTTTATTTACCAGGAGATAAGGACAATGACAGATCTAAGGAGGGCCAAAGGTGGGCATAAGTGAGGACTGATGTCCTAAGCTATCTGAAGCTGATTCAGAGGGTTAAAATAACAATATTTTTGTGCAGACCTCAGACTTCTGAACACAAATTTTTCTTCCCTGATCCCTAGAGAACACATATTTTGAAATGCCTGATAAAGATTACAGACCTTCGAAACTCAAGGTTCTAAATACTTTACAACATCAACTACCAAAACTATGGCAAAAATATGTCAGTCAAAATATGGGCAAGCAGGTTTTCCCGAGTCAGTAAGGAGACAGTTTAAATTCTTGTTCATTTAACAGATATGTAAGAGTATCTTATCCAGACCAATCAAGCTGAAGAACTCGTGGCTGCCAGGCACTAAGTACCTTTGAATGAAGCACACCATGACTGTACCTGCTGAGGCATCAGGTGCAGCAGAAAGGAGAGTGCAGCTTATTATATGTGACTGTCTCTCTACACCATCTGTGAGAGAGAGGGAAAAGAATACTCCAACTGTGAAGCTGCTGCATAAATTCTGTCATGGATTTCAACTCTGAATGTGTCAAAAACAAATATATACACATTATGTGCCTCTTCTCTTTTATGAGAGGTAACCTTTTTCCTTCCATTGTGTTAATCCTTCAGTCTGACACGTGAACTATGTCTTCCATGTCTTCATCTTACAAAGCAAAAAATGGAAAACTGCCGAGGGAAACAAAGGTCTCTAATGTATTTCCAAGCATTTTGAATCTACCATTGACTCCTAGAGGAACAATATTCTGAATTATTGTCAGGGCTGGGTGGATGGTATTGGTGATTTGGGAAGCCTTTGTACCTGCTGGCCAGCTCTACTCTTACATGATAGACACACTACAGCTATGTCTCATAAGATAATTTCTTTATTTTTCTGCCATTCTTTGCAGACCCTATTACTTAAAAAGTGAATAAAATCTGTTAAAGAGTTCATTGTTCCTACTGTACAGTACATGAGTTTGAATAAGTGGATTTTTAAGACAGATCCAAAATTTTAGACGCATACATTAATTGTCTTATGAATATATAAGGCAATAAATTTGCAAATGAAATTTCATGGTGTACTCTGTTTCTTTTGCATTTCACTAAATCTTTGCCGTATTTACTCACAGAAAAATTATTTCCAGAAAAACTGCACTTTCTTGTATTAGTATAAATCTGCGACAACTGAAGTATGAAGTTCCTCATTCAGCATGCTCCTGTCTGATGGTGGCAATTCATCCATTCCACAAAAGTCACCAAACACATTATTGAACCTGACACAAAAGCATTTCAATTATTGACAAGTGGAATTTGTGACATAAACCCCACCATTTTCTGGATATACGTCTCTTATTTCTATGGAAAATTCATGTGTTTATGTAGACATTTTTTGGGAACATGAACAGTGGGGATCAAGGAACCCTCAGCAGGTTTTCTGATGGCACCAAGCTGTGTGGTGGGGTCAACACGCTGGAGGGAAGGGATGGATCCAGGGGAATCTGGACAGGCTGGGGAAGTGAGTCTGTGTGAACCTCATGACATTCAACAAGGCCAAGTGAAAGGTTCTGCACCTGGGTGAGGGAAATTCCAAGCACAAACACAGGCTGGGTAGAAAATCAACGAGGATCAGCCCTGAGAAGAAATACTTGGGTGTGTTGGCAGGCAAGAAGCTGAACACGAGCTGGTAGTTGTGCTCACAGCCCAGAAAGCCAATCCTGTCCAGGGCTGCATCCAAGGGACTGTGAAGAGGAGGTCAAGGGATGGGGTTCTGCCCCTCTACTCAACTCTCATGAGACCTTACCTGGAGTGCTGTACTCCCAACAAAAAGAGGACACAGACCTGTTGGAGTGAGTCAAGAGGAGGCCACAAAAATCACCAAAGCAGCTCTCCATAAAGGCAAGCCGAGAGAGTTTGGGCTGTTCAGACTGGAGAAGAGAAGGCTCTGGAGAGACCTTGCAGCCCTTTCCATTACCTAAAGGGGCCATAAAAAAGATTGAGAGTGACTTTTTACAAGGGTGTGTAAGACAAAGGGAAATGGCTTCAAATTTAGAGTACTGGTTTAGCTTGGATATTAGGAAGAAATTCTTCCCTGAGGGGGGTGGGGCAGTGGGACGGGTTTCCCAGAGAAGATTTGAATGGTCCATCCCCTGTAGGTGCTCAAGGTCAGTTCTGAGCAACCTGATCAGATGTGCAATGTGTCCCTGCCCATGGAAGGGAGACTGGGTCTACATAAGGTTCCTTCCAATGCAAATCATTCTACGATTATATTGAATTTTTTATGTGCCTCCCAGGCCACGTTTGCTGCAGAAAGTGTTCCCTTCTGTGTCTCAGAGCTTGAATTTTTAAATTTTTACTTATATTAATGTTTAGGCACTGAAGTCATCCATTCAGAATCATATCCTACAAGGTTAGAAGTCAGTCTTTTTAAGATTATATGAGGATAAAATAGATATTTTTCATTTACCAGACATCTAGAGGTGACGAAATGCATTTGAAAAGTAGGAAGGGCAACTGCTGAACAAGATAGGTTTGAATAAAAACAATGATATGAAATACACTGGTATACTTCTGAAATAAGAAATATCAAACCTATGGTACAAAACCAGATTTATGGTGCATTTAAAAATAAAAAAATATTTTCCATCTTTAATATTTGTATGTCATGATCAGTTTTGCAGTAGGTGACAAATAGAAGAATACAATGCATATTTTATAAAGCAGAGAAAACAAATTACCTTATTTCTCCCAAATCGTTTCAGAGACTTCTAATTTATTATTTCTATAAATTAAAGTATTCTGACTAGCTCTACTTGTATAAACATTTCAGATAGCATGATGGGACGACAATTGGCCTTTCCTGAATGACCATTTTGCTACGCTCATTTGAACAGAATATATTTTCTAGGATTTTGTACATACCTGAAAGATAAAAACTACCTTTTTAAAAATTAATAATATGTAGTTATGGGAGGAATCGTGTTGCTCACAAGTTTCAATACTTGCTCCTCTTTTCCCTTTACCCTACCTAAAACCATTCAATTAAAAATGATAAATCATTTATCTCTTCAAAGTGATACCTCTGAAGAGAGAAAGAAATCCAGTCAAATGCAAATTTTAAAGCTACCATATGTGGTTTTGATGCTAACCAGATACCATTCAGGCATCTCTGCAACATATCAGCATTTGGCCCTGTAGAGTCTGCAAACTTGTTTTACCTTCCTTTTTGAATTTACTATATGGAACTTAATTTCTTACAAACCTCTGTGTGGGTTCATTTTATGTACTTAAAAAGTAGAATTTATATTATTCTTAAGCTCTGTTTTTTGATATTTATAACATTATATAGCTGGATGTCACTGTACTAGTTCATCTGTTCTTTTAGCAGAAAAATTACATCACCAATAATTATTGCATGCAGTAAATACTGTTACAGTATGTGTAGCATATGGTAACATTCTTTTCATTATTTTTTCACAATTCAATGGAATTTTGGAATAATTCTTGCTTCTTTTGTTGTACAGACTGTTTATTCTGCCTTTTGCAGTGATTCCTAGCATAAAATTGTCCTCTTTTATTGTTTTTTTCTACAATGAGGATTAAATATTTTAGGCATGTTTTTCCTCCCCAGCATTCCAGATGTGTCTGGAAAACTTCTGTATTGCTGTAAAAATAGTGTAAATGTATGGATGAGTCCACCCATTCTGATATAAAAAATGAGATGCTTGGGTTTTTTTTCTCTTGATGACAGAATGTTACATTTTCAGAAATACCTTTGATCATAACAAAAAAAAATTACAGAAACTAAACAAAAAAGGAAAAAACCCACACATTTTTTTCCCAAATAAAAATGTTTTCAGAGCAGCAGAACCATTTGTATATTTCCAAATATTTACTTAGCTCAAGTTGATGGACTCCAAAATATCATCTACTTGTTATTGAAAATCCACTTGTGAGCTAAGCCATGGTGAGTGACTCTGCATGCATTCTTATCTTATTTCTTTAAGTATTTTTGTTTAATCCATCTATGTTGCCTCACCCACAGGTTTAAACTAATTTCTGCACAGTCCATCTGACTCACAGGAGTTTGTTTCAGTCAGTGTTCTGCTCCAATACCCTCAGATCTAAAGAGGTAAGGATGGATTCCAATCAGTTTTCACCATAACACTTGGTGCTATGACAAATGAGAGAAAAACTTTCACAGTGAAATAGAGGGCCCAGCTTTCTGCAGTGCCAGTGAGGTCTGGCTGGGGTGAAGAAGCAGATTCCTTAAACATAACAGCAATTAATTAATTTCACTGGTATTAATTAATCTCACTAATGAGGAAAACGTCCAGGCAGCTACTAAAGGTGAATGAAGAATAGGCAAGAGAAAGCATCTTCCACAAAGAGGACATTACATGATTCAAGAAAAGAGACACTGAGATCTGGATACCTCAGGATTTCCTGAACTAGAGCTTAAAAAATAGGTGGGCAAAAGATCCCAAACAGCCTAAAAATAATCAGATCAAAAGATGCTTTTCTTATATGAGAAAAACGGAGTTCTAAAACTGAATTTGACTTTCAATTTTGAAAGGGCAAAAAGAAAAATAATCTGCACCCTACTGGAGAACTGGTTTGTAATTTCAAACTATGAAAGTCCTTGAATTTCTGATAAAGGTAATGGATGCATAGTCCAAGTGAATCCAGAAGAGAGGTCCTCCTAAAAACCAACCTATAATATATGGTTTCTGTTTTTCTTTATTTCCTAAATTATTTGTCCAGTCCCTAGCCAAGAGAAAGGGCTGTTTGAATAAACGCTGGTTTTGTCTTGTAGTTCTTTGAATGCTGTATTTTGAAAGGAAAACAGGGTTGATCACTAGTGTATGTGCTACACACATGTATCATAGTGTGCATGTGTGTGTACATGCACACATGTACACTGTTACTTTGCTCCTTTTTGCCAGCAGTGATATTATAGAGATAATTTTTTGTAATACAATAGTTTAAAAAGCCATACTCTTGAAGGTCAACCCACTGCATGATTCCTACTGAAACCTACAGCATGAAGTTTAGTAATTATGGAATAATCTTCTCAAGATCCTAAACATCAATAATTGCTGTATCGATGCTTTCTTATTTCTTGGCAAGTTTACTAAGACAAAAAGGTTGCTAGAAATAAAACATTTCATATGAACTTTACCATGGCAGTTTGTAGAGCAAATTGAAAAGCTCTTTAAGTCATTCTTAGCATTTATTCACACTGTATGTTTAAAGTAGTGTCTCCCGTTTTACCCTATTAGACTTGAAATTGAATTTTAGGTGAGAGTGCAAGTGTTATTTCAGCTAATATTACTTTCCCATTGGTAATAATTTGTAGTTTTTGAAATGAAAATAATTAAAAAATGTAGTGTCACTGTAGAGAAATACTAATCTTTGTGAAGGAACCTTATTATGATCTCCTTCATATTTATTAATTACTTCACCTGGTGTATACACCTATGGTTATCAAGGCTTCTTCTAAATCTACCTCTCCCCTCTACCTTTTAAATAATTGTATAAGGACATGAGCATGTGCAAATCAGAGTTGTTAAAAATAATGTGGCAGGTTCATTGCCAAATCAGATTCCTTATTATCTACTAAAACAGTAAGTGCACAGATAAGAGGTATGGTTTTCTTTTCTCTTAGGAAATGCCAAAGAGGCATATTAGCACATATGACTTTAAAACCCCTATTTTACATAAATAAGAGGTAAGATTTTCTGGCAAGATTATCCTTGTCTCATTCTAGATACAGACTAGAATGAGGGAAGGATAATCTCATGAGAATTTCTCGTCTGTCAGGAATCTTCCAGTTCACAAATGTCCCAGCTTCTCTGTCTCCAGTGAGGCATCAGATCCATCACTATCCAAAGCACAGCAGGCAAAACATCTCCCAAGGGTGAACCAGCTGCAGCTCATCTTTTTTACTCAGTTTTTAAGTACCCTACTTACAAGGTATAACCAAAGCAACTATTTCACACTTGTGAATATTCAGTTCCTGTACAAGCTGGAAGCTGTTAATTCCAGTTCCATTCTACTGAACCTAAAGCAACAGTCAATTCACTGACTGCTTTTTATTCTTTCTTTTCTGAAGCACAGCCCTGCTTCCAAGGTTTCCACTGCCACAGACAACTGGAGCTGCCACTCCATCCAAAAGGCCCAAGAAGGGAGCTCCTATATGCCTAAGCAGGGGAAATGGGGGAACTCCAGAAAGGCTCAGAAACAGCCATTTCTCATCTGACCTTAGCAGGCAGTTTATTTTCTTCTTTGCACTGCTGCATCTCAAACATGCAAATTATGGCAAAAGGAAAACTGAGGGGAGAGGAAGTCACATGCCCTCTTATCCTGCCTTGAAGCCAGTTGTTAATCATTGGGAAATTCAGTTTCCTGGCCTTGTTGAGTCATTTATATGCCTCATTGGTTGGCAGGTAGACACATGACACTGATGAGTACAGTTATTCCTTTACCCAAGCACATGGAGAATAGCTTCATTTTGCACAAATAACCACATTGATATGCAAATTGAGATATTTGCTATTCATAAATACTTATTTCAAACGTTTCAGGAAATTGAGGAGCATAAACAGGACCTCATGATTTTGGCACATCAAATACAAAAGAAATGAAGTAATAAATTAATAAACAGACAAGCTGTATTTGTAAGTGGGTCTGTTTCAAGCCATTATGTACAGTAGTTGTATTCATTAGAATAATTTTGATCAGAAAGAGGAAAGTGAATGAAAAACTATTTCTTCAAAAGGGCTAGCTAGCTCTACTTTACAGAAAAGATTTGAGTTATTATTTGATAAAACTTTGATCCCATTTACTGAAAAGGATTTCATATGACTTATGTTTGCTTGAACTGTAAGATTTTCAGCTCCCACTGAGTTGCCGTACAATTTCTCTCCTAATTTGATTATTTATGATTATCCTTAAAAACAGTTAATACCTTAAGTTAGGGACACTCTCATACACCTGTGTGAACAATTTGCAATCTATACACCTGTTGAAGTGTCTATACAATTAGTTTCTTTTCTTTCTTTAGGACAGTGTGAAAAAAAATCTTTGTAGATATTTAATTCAAATTGAAAAATGAATACAAACTAATAATTTTCAGATATATAAAAGACATAATTATAGATAAGTCTTTAAAATAACACTCTTTTTTGAATTTTCATCATTTTACAGATTTCATATTTGCAACAATAAATATTTTGAATACCCATTTTAGATAATGCCAGTGCCAGTGAGCCCATCTAGCTGGTTGAAAACAAGTGTTCAAAGATAAATTTATTTACAGTTTACCATGTAGTTCTATAAACTTTATAACTTTTCACAAACTGATCATTAAGAAGTACTTTTTCTTAATGTTGGAATAATTTTTATGCAAGAGGTGAGAACACCTTCTTGGGATGCCATCTGAGTCTTTGTGCTCTGTGGCTTTTGTATGGCACTCTGTGAATAAATACACTACCACAGATCAGATAATCTTTCTGTGGGGATTGCCTATTATGTTCCTAGTAAAATCTGACATTAAAAGGGTCACTGAAATGTTGTTTAAAATAAATGAAAAAATACGGTAGGAGGCCTGTAGGATCACATTTACAGCAAAGTGGACATGTAGTAAATGAACCAGACTAATCTTCGAGAACTAAAGAATGAAGTCATCTCTGTAGATAAAAAAGCTATGGTAACAAGAATAAAGAAGAAGCAGAAGAGTTGCTGAGAGATATAGGGGTGTCAACCCAAGTAAAATAACACAGCATCTACGAATTAGATTAAGAAAGAGATAGATTCTTGCCTCATGGACAAAGTAGAGCTACCCACGAAGAAATGCATGGACAAAGTGGAGTCACCAAACGATGCGTGACTGTGTAGACCAAAATAAGAAGTAAATAAAAACAATGTTTAGAAGCACAATAAACAGCTTTTGCTTGGTTTACATTAAATTGTGCAGAGTCCTTTTTCTTCTCTCCTCAGAGGCCTAGAGCGCATTCCTGGTGCATGGAGGTTGACCATGTTTGATTTACAACTCTGTGCCTTGAAGAGAGGCACAGAGTTGATGGAATCAAATGTTTCTTCAAAATGACATCCCATAAAGCAAGGGGAAATGGCCATTAATGCACCTGGGAGAGGTGCAGATGGGATTGGGCAAAGCTTCTTCAACCATCATTTCTAAGATTATGACTTTCTAAGGCTAGCAATGTGAGATGTCCAGACTGCAACATAAATTTTGGCTAAACCTTCTAATGGACCATGTTTCACTGGAGCTTTCATATTTCAAGATGCAGGAGGACAAAGACATGAGATCTAACTATATTATATTGAAGAAGAATTCCTTGCATAATACAAATGTGTGTCTGTAGAACCATAAAAGAGACTTCTCCCTAATGGACAGCAAGGCCAAAACTGTCTCCAGTGGCTCATAGAACAAATTCCAGATACAAATTCAATTAACATATCTTAAATGCGCTCATTTATGTGGAATAGTTTTAATTTATAAATTAAAATACTTAAATAGATAAAATTCTGTCATTTCTGTAATATTTCAAAGTGTAAGGTAGCACTTAAATACTACTTGTCTCTCTCAAAATTTCACTATTTAATCTCCTCAGGGAAAATATAAAAGAGGTAAGAGATTTTTGTGAAATTTTACCAAAGTATATTCAGTTCTAGAAAAAGAATTGAAAAATTACATTACTGTAGTCTCTCATTTCAGTTCTGTACCTGGTGCTGCACTGTAGTGAAACAGTTGTTTCTCTGTGCCTGACTTTGAGCTAAATTTTGATATACAGATTTACTATAAGTGAAATTTCCTATATGTATTTCCACTTATAAGTTAATCTTTCATGTGTGTTGAAATCTCACTGTAATTTGCCCAAAGCAAATGGATGTGATTTCTTTTTAAACTAGTATGAAGCATATAGCACTTGCATAATTTGTCCTGATGTGTGAGGTTTGGTTTTCTTGTTTTTTTCTTTTTCTTCTTTAAGGGCACAAAGTACCTCCATAATGTCTCAAATCAGCATTCAAATATCTTGGCATGTGAATTTACAAATGTACTGACTTGTCCCCACCAGTGTCACATGTGTGATATCTGCTAGCTATTGAATTATTCTGACTAAAAGTTGGAATATATTTTTCAATTTGTGTCCATCATTTAAATTAAGCATGTGAATGGAACAATTCAATGAGTAAGTAAATGCACTCTTTTGATGGAATGTATTGTGCCTAATGTGGTAGATGTGCAAGAAGGCATAAAGCAATATTCAGGCCCTGGAACAGGTTTCCCAGAGAACTTGTGGATGCCCCATCCCTGGAAGTGTTCAAGGCCAGGTTGGATGGAGTTCTTAGCAACCTGGTCAAGTGGAAACTGTCCCTCCCCATGGCAGGGTGCTTGGAACAAGATGATCTTTATGGTCCTTTCCAACCAAAACCAAACCCAAACCATTCTATTATTTAAAGATTTAGAGCACTGCAACAATCATGGAAATAAGTTATGCTCATTAAAACTGCTTTTCTCATGCTATTTTTCTGTCTTTCTTCTGTCCATTCTTTTGTCATATATAGTCTCAATTTTGTGATGTCATTTCACCAGATATTTTCACTCATACTATGAGCCTTTCGTCCAATCAGTGCACTGAATGACCACCTACTCCAGACTTCAATCTACTGCATAAGGGAACATAGAAACATCTCTTTCCTTTCTCCACAAGGAGCTTGCATGCTGGGGTTGCTTGGGCCACTGTCTCATTTTTGGAGATATTTTCGTGCTTTCTTTTTTCTCCTTAGTGAAATTTGGGGATTCTCTGCAGCCCTGATGGAGCTGTAGTGCTGCAAGAAATTCAGCACCAGTATTAACACTGAAGAGGAGAAGGCAGATGAGGTGTCCTCAACATCTTCTCCTTCTCAAGAGTAAATTCAATTTAATAATAAATTCTCTATTTTTTCTTTTTTCATTCAGCTTCTTTTGGTTTTTATGTTGTAATAATTTTTGTAGCTGTACTTAAGTATGCCAAAGTGTAAAACAACACATTAAATATGAAATATGCTACATAAAATTCTCTTAATTGGAGGTAATACACAAAAAATACCTTATTGCTGTCTCACATGTGAGACACTTATTTTGATTAGTCGATTACTGATTTAATATTTCATTGTCATATTTTACCTGTGTCTTTGTCAAAAGACAAAATTACTTGTGATATAGAAGAACCTTACATGTGTATTTTGAACATCTAGCAATAAGAAATGGGTCATTTGTTTTGAGCTTGTGCTATACATCAGATTTCCTAAGAGCATTAAAGGTAGCTAGAAGTGTCTCATTTACCCATTAACTGGCACTAGGAGTAAGAAATAAGTCTCATGCACTCAACAGAATTAATGTTCTATGCAGTCATCACCACAGAAAATGAAAATCCAGATGAGCAGCAGCATCACGTAAGTACAGAAACAGTATTCAGAATTAATTGCCATGAAAACTGAGACACATCTGAGAAATGAGAAAAAAAAAACAGGTGGCAACTTGCAAAATAGACAAAATTTGTGAATAGAGCTCCTAACCAGCTACTTTTGTTTTTTAGAAAAAACATGCTACCTTTTAAAAATATTTGCTTCCCTCAAGGCTCTGAGGAAAAAAAAAAAAAGAAAAAAAATTAAAAATAGAAAGGAAAGTATAAAAATTTTGAAATAGAGGGAATTAGTAGCAATGATTCAAAAGTGATTTCTATATTAAAGGCATTTATTCATATAGTGTCTATAATGGGCTTTTGGAACACCTCCTCAAGAAATGAAAACCTCAGAAGTCACACTTGTAGAACAAGAAAAAACACAAGAAGTCACACTTTTAGCAAGAAAAAAACAGATGTCAATAGATTAATAAACTCACCAAAGACTAGCTTCTTAAAATCAGCAAAGTCCAATGATAAGGTATCAGAAACATTAGTTCAAAGACAATAGTCTTCAGTTTCTGATAGTTCAATTATAGCACTCTGACTAGATTAAAGAAGGAAAAATAAACCTGTCACAGACATAGAGTACAGAGATGTCCTTAAATCACCAAGACACACAAATTTACATTCATTCCCAGAAATTGCTTTCTAGAGGGAATGTAAAAGCAGAAAATATTTTAAATAACCAGAGTCTGATATAATAGAAGACACTTTACAATAAAATATAACTGTATTTATAGCCTTCAGTATGTGTGTCAGGGAATATTCCTTAAACTTCTACCTGTTTTCAGAAATAGATGATCATGGAATATACCTTGTTTCTTACTACTTGATGAGCTATAAGGAAAATTATCTCTTTTTTTATCCTCTTTTACATAAATTTGGATAACCTGAGGGTTCCAACCTCCACTCATGGATAGATCATGACAGATAGAAAAAAATATTCCTTTTTCCAATGTATTGTGCTTGTTAACATAATCATAGAATGGTTTGTCTTAGAAGAGACCTTAAAGATCATCTAGTTCCAACACTGCAGATATCAGGAGCATCTTCAGCCTGATCAGGTTTCTCAGAGCCCAATCCAACCTGACTTGAATGTTTGCAGGAATGGGGCATTCACCTCCACTCTGGGCAACCTTCTCCAGTGTCTCACCACCCTCTTGGTAAAGAATTTTTTCCTAATGCCCAATCTAAATTGATCCTCTTTTAGTTTAAAGCCATTATCCCTTGCCCTGTCGATCTGATCTCCTAGCCTTGCACAAGCCCTGGTGAAAAGTCACTCTCTGACTTTCTTGTAGCTCCTTCAGGTAATAAGAGGGGCTCTAAAGTTTTCCTGGAGCCTTGTCTTCTCCACTCTGAACAATCCCAATTCTCTCAGCCTTTCCTCCCAGCAGAGCTGCTCCATCCCTCTGATCCCCTTGGTGCCTCCTCTGGCCTGGCTCCAGCAGGTCCCTGTCCTCGCTGTGCTGGGAGCCCAGAGCTGGATGCAGCCCTGCAGGGGGGGTCTCAGCAGAGGGGGCAGAGGGGCAGAATCCCCTCCCTGCCCTGCTGCCCACGGGGCTCTGGGTGAGCCCAGCACACGGGGGGCTCTGGGCTGGAATTGCACTTTGCCAGCTCATGTCCAGCTTTTCATCCATCATGATCTTTTGCTCTAATATCAAATGAAGCAAAAGCTTCCAGTTCATTCTTTCTTGGCACAACCACAGGAACACATACAGCACTATATCTTTTTTCCCCCTCTTTTTTTGATTATTTTCCCACCTGCTTTCCCCCTCATTCTGCTTATTTATATGCATATCTTACACTCTGTCTCATTGGAAGCTGCTGTGTAATGTAAAATGTGGAATAATCAAGATTTTCTCATGGTAACAGATTGAATGATGTTATTTTGCAAGGACAGAACCTCAGGACTAGAAAAAAAAAAAAGAGAAAAAATAATAAAGTTCTCAAAATGTTTCTGAAATAAATTAATTGTCAATGTCTATTTTCCCCCTTTATGTTGACCATATTTCATGTTTCCATGATTGCTTCCATTCCCAGGTGCCACAAATGTGTTCTTCTGAGGACTAACTCAGAGTTGCAATACTTTTCAAGTATCATAGTGGATTGAGATACTTTTTTAAATCACTTTCTTGGATTATTTTGTCTGAATTTACTACTGCTTCTATGTACTGCATCATTCAATCTGTTCATACTGTTCCAAAATGAGACTGGAATGTTTTTGAAGAAAAAATGGAAATTAAAAAAAAATATATATATGTGATGTAAGCCAAAGGCAGTGTGTAGACTGGAGGGTTGACTCTGTTTGAGCTTCCAGAAGCATGACTGGTTATCAGCTCTACAAACAAGGAGACAGGATGCATTCCTCTGGGAACAAAAGAGTTTACTTTTACTGGAAATCCCCGCAAAGAGGCATTGAAAAAAATTACAAGCATTAGGAACTGTGAACTGTATTTCTTCTGCTGCTTTGCAAAACAGTGACATTAACTTACCTTTTCTTTGTTTTTTTTTTTTCTTCCTTCATGCTAAGCACGTAACATTGTAGTGCCCCATTGTACATTACCAGCTAAGCTGGTGAATAAACTAGACCACCTGAGTTGATTGGTAAATTGGTAATATACTAATCCTTTGTCTTGTGGATTCCTTCCCAGAGATTTGAGATAGCCCAGCAGTAAGGTTCAGCAAATTTCCATATCCTCATAGCCTTTGACAATAGGAAAATCTTCAAAATGTAATTGTGAGTCCTTACATGTACCCTCTACATTTGCCATAGAAATTGATCTTGCAGAGAAAAATCAATGATCTTTCATCCAGGACTCTGTATGAGAATTAAGTATTTTCGTTTAATATCTTCAGGCCTCCAAGTCCATGCAGAAGACCCAGAGACCCAGCCTGCTAAACCTCAGTAAAACAAAAGTATTTTTTACTGCTCAAGAAACACAGTTTTATGATGTGCTGTCATGTCTGTCATCTGACTTCCAAAGCTAAATGAATATTGCCAGAACATCCAGTTTTTCTCCTTGAGAATCTATCCTCATATAAAGCTCTTTTCCTTTGGTAATACATAGCACATGTTGTGTTCATCACCCAAATTAACCTTATCATGGGCTTTTTTCCAGTTTGTTAGTAAGGCATCGATTTGTATTTTTCATGGTAATGCTATCTCTTTTTCTGGAATTCTGCAAGTACGTCTGCACTTCATTTCAAGCTCAGATGCAGCGGAGCACGATGATGGCAACTGTCCACACTTGGAGCCAGTTGGAAGCCAGCCACTTCCAAATCAGAAACAAAGCAGATACACTAGATAACATCAAAGCTGAGCTAATAAGCCCCTGTGAGAAACAATGTACATTAGCTAAGGTTCATTGTCTGAAGCACACAGCTTCCAGGCAGGTTAGCAGACTGGCAGAGCAAATTCACATCTGCCTGCAAAACACTGCGCAGACACATCTGTCATTAGAGCAGATAATAGAGGTCCCATTACAGGAGACCAGATTAGACAAGATCCTATTCCCCAGTGTGGCTGTCCCTTCACACAGAGCCTTATCCAGTGGGAATTCAGCCAACACAGAATCCTGTTGTCTTCAGCTGATATTTTCCAGTTCATTAAGCTTGTCTTGCTGTTTTCCTCTCCTACATTACTATCCTGTTCAACAGATTCACTGGAGTGTGCCATTTAGTACTGGAATTTTTATTCTACTAGGGAAACCAAAACATGAGGAACTCTTTACAAACTTCTCATTTTTGGAAATAAGCCTCTGTAAAGGAGCATAATTTACTTGGCAAAGGTTATGAATATTAAATCAGCAGATGTGTTCCCCCATCAATAATTTTCAAATTCCATACCTGTCTTCTTTTTTTTTTTTTTTTTTTTCCAACCAGTATTGTTGATTCATAAAGCCTCTGTCAGGTTTGTGCTTTTGCAATGCCTCCAACTTGTTTGAGCAGGTGTGCTCTGATCTCTCGTGGGTAGTTTGGCAAACTACCTCATGTCTGTAAATTTGCAACAGGTGTCTAAGCTTTGAAGCATATGTATTACATAGTCTACATAGTCTAGAGACTGCATGAAATAAAATTAGCAGGATGTAGCAAACTTATGGACTGACTTCCTAAGATTTTGACTATTGCAATATCCATTACTGCTTCTCCACTATATTCTGCTGCATCTATATTGGAAGTGACACATAAAACAATACAGCTGATGTGCTGTTCCTTTTTCTGTAGGTTCAGGTACACATTTACTAACAATGGCAATGTACCAGCAGACATTTGAACCCAGATTTATTTTTATAAGAGTTAATTGAATGATTCTGGTCAAAAAAGATACAGCCCTCCCTCTCCTTGAAATGACTTGTAAAATGTTTTGTTGCAGTAAATTTAAAAATTACTTCTTTTTTTTTTCCATTTTGTTTATGTTGTAAAATTTTGTGTGTTGGTTCTGCCATGATCCAGCTATGACTGCATGCAAGAAACTGAAATTCCACAGACGATTCTCACAATATTTTTTATGCAGATTTTCAGTCCCAGAAGTTTGAATAGTAGTCAAAGATTTTGAGATTTACCCACCACTACTTTAATCTATATTTTGTGTTTTCTCATTGGATTGCATGGACAGTGACTATACAACAAATTTGAGCTAAAGATAGAATAAATAATTTTAAATTTCTCAAAAAAAGTATTTATCTCCAGAGGATACATATCAAGGTTATTTATCTTCAATTTAAAAGATTGGGGAACTGTACAATTAACAGCTGCATATATAATATTTTGACACAATTATGATACACATACTTTAATAATATTTTATCATAGATAGTATATCCTTTAAACCACACATTTAACATTTATATTTTCTTTACATTCAAAATGTTAAATATACCTTTAAATATAACTTTAGACTGCAACCTTATTACATGTTCCCTCCAAAAATCTAGTCCCTTGCCTCTTCCTGCTAATTAAATACATACTTGTTGACAAATGTTAAATGAGAAAAAGCTAACAGTTAATGCATTAAACACAGTTCTCCCATCTCATACAGTGAGCATATCAGATCTGGCCAAAAAATTTCATAAAATGTCAATTTTTCACTGTCAAAATTCAATTTACTAGGAAAAGGACAAAACATTTAGAAACAAGCTACTCTTATCATTTCATACAATAGTGCTCCCTACTTAATAATTGGATTTTATCATTGCTTATCACTGTGTGAGGGAAGAAAAACTACTATGCCAAAGAAAGAAAATAAACCCCAGTATATACTTCAGGCTAGAACACTATCACACACATTTTAACTTCCAAGCACGTTATCTGAATTACTGATTATAGCAAGTGATGAGGTGCTTTCAAATGCATTAAATCACCGAGAGCACCAACGTGCTCTATACACCTTCCCAGACAGCTTGTGAAGAAAATATAGAATTACTGGCAGAACCCCTCATGTACAGAAAGCAAGGAGGACGTTTAATAGGGACTCACCTTCCCATTGCAGGCTTTTCCTGGGCTCGAGGCAAGTGTTTTTTAGGCTGGCTGGCCCGAGGAGTTTAGGCACAGAATTCCCACCCTGTACTCAAGGCATACCAGCAAATCTCTTCCCAAAGCTGATTTTGATTTTCCTCATTAGAGATGTTGCTGCACAACAAATTCCATCTCTCCAGCTCCTGAAGGATGACAGATGAAGCTGGCAATAATTAAATCACGCAGTGTCTGGGTTATGAACTGCTGAATTTCATATTTTTCATTCAGCATTTATATGGTATCTCATTATGAGAGAGAATCTAATAATCTGTGTACTATCACATTTTGTCATTTGACCTTTACTCTGCTCACAAACCACATTTAGAGTGTGTTCATTTTTCTGTGAAGTACTGTGCTGGACAGGTGACATGGAATAGCATTTGAGTGTATCTTTAAAATTATTAGATTTTAACTTTTCTTAACAATAAGTCTTTGCCACTTTTCACATCTAGCAAAAGTCAGGATTAATTTCAGTTGGATGAGTGAGAATTAATGCTAAAAGATTAGGCCTGCTTCATCAGTAGCAGAGAAATTAAGGTTTTTTTCAGAGTGATTTGTTCATGGCCATCCAATTGCAGAATTGCAGACATGTTTTTTGCCCTGCAAATAGGATTTCACAGAGTGCACCTGCTTTACCTTGAATGAAAGTTAAGACCTAAGAATTGTTCCAGAAGCAATGGCAAGTTTGGAAAAATTTTCCTGTGACTAACCAAATTGCTCTCATTGAATTTTTTAATACTCAAGATAGTAGGAGGACATCAAACTATATAAATGCAGGTTAGGTCATATGAACAGAGGTTCAATGAAATAATTTGATGCATAAAAAGTTTCTATTTACTCTAAAATGACACTATTAAGCATACACTTCAAAGACCAGGAAAAAGTACTTAGCATAGTTAAAACCTGCTTCAAATCTACAAAAGTAATTTTTGTAAATTTGCTGTATGAATGGAAATGTTTGGATTATTATATATATTATGTATGTATTTGAATTATGTAGGTGGTGTATTTCAATTTACTAACACTTCCTTACATGAAATTTACAGCCCATTTTTTTTTTTTCTTTACATAAATGTAAAATAAAAGTAGTTTTAGGTACACAGAAACTGTAAAATCTTTCCCCGGGATCTCAAAAAGAAATTTAAAACCCAGCTGATAACAACTGAGCTCCCAAAACAGAAAGATTACCATTGACCTGGGTAAGATTTGGGATTAATAGATCACCTTGTACAAGGCATCCCAAGGCAACAAAGCTATAGACCACTGTGACCCATTTTAGAGTAATCAGTTTTCTGTACAGGTAACACTTAGATCTCTGCAGAGCAGTGATGTAACTCTTACTGCTGATTGTAAAGGAAGAATGCAGTGACATGTGCCAACCACATCACCCAATGGGGACCATGTGTGGTCTCTGTGAGCAGACTGAGAGTAGATGAAAATTCCTGCTGAAGGAGAGGCAAGAGTGCTGCAGAATTCATCACTGCAGGTCCAGAAATTCACAGCTTTCCAATAGCTTGTCTAGAAATTCTTGGTGAAAGGTCTGGAATAGAAGACAGCCAGCCTTCCTCCCTTCTCAGACATTGTGGGTGTCTGAGATACAAATGAGTTCACTCAAGGTCAGCTGATAATCATCCATGCTTAGCATCCGTGATAACACCCCTGATATCCTGCTAGCTGAACAAACCCACTGAAAGGAATATGTTTTGGCACCCTGTGGTACAAGATAGTCAATGAAACTTGTGCTGTATTAGAATTCCAAAGCAGCAAACAAGAAATGCAGTGTGTTTGGCTATAGATATCCCTAAAGGTCGAGAGAAGATGATCTCCTTAAGGGGAAGTCCTCACAGGTACCTTAAAAGAGAAAAACTTGTGTTACCTCATATAATC
The DNA here is from genome assembly GCA_024362935.1 of Setophaga petechia. Taxonomy (NCBI): domain Eukaryota; kingdom Metazoa; phylum Chordata; class Aves; order Passeriformes; family Parulidae; genus Setophaga; species Setophaga petechia. The sequence goes on from JANCRA010000013.1 coordinate 14,003,300, forward strand.
CTACACTTTGGAATCCCAACCCATCTGTTGTGACCAGCATCTGAGGCACATCAATAAGGTCTTTAGTAAAGAAGCTCCTGTAGTGGATTAGAGCAAAACAACACCAAATAACCAATAAAACAACAGCAATAGTTTTTATTTTAACGACTCTGGGATTGTTGGGAAAAGGGGTGTATAGCTGTGCTGGGATTGGAAAGAAGAGGTAAGAGATTAAGAATGGAGAGATAGTAAGAGAAAGACAGAGAAAGAGATAGAGATCAGCTCCCCTGGCTCCAGTGATCTGTGGATGATCCTGGTCATTGACTGTGGTGACAATTCCAGTCCTGGTCTGCCAGAGGTGGGGACCCACACACAGCAAAAAAGGCTCAAGAAACACCCCAGTACTTCTGCCAGGAGGAGCTCTGCTGGGGCATGCATGGCCTTTCCTTGGAAAGGTGCAGAGAGGGGCTCTGTGTGCAGGGTGTAAGTTTGCAGCCGGGCAGTGAAGCCTGGCTGCACAGGAAGGAGCAGAACAGTGAAAAACATTGTCCTCCCTCTGCAGAACTGCTGCTCACTGTCTGCTTCTCCTTATTGGGTCCAAACCCACCTCTTTTAAGAAAATGTTTAACCACAGGGCCCAAGTAGTTTACCACATCATCCTAAACTGGCTGCTGTTGACCCTGCTCTTGCTCTGAGGGAAAACTGCATAGCTTATCTCCTCCAAAGCTGAATGCACTGACAGAAAGTGGATAACCAGAAAATGTTCATCAAATTTCTGGTGTAAAAGATGGTATTGAAAAGAAAAAAGTGTTCTAATGTTTTAAAACTGTCTAGAAAACAAGCTAAGGCCTCATATTGAAACTCAAAATCTTATTACTGAGAAGGCCAAACAGCTGACATTTGACCTGAGAATCATATGAGATGTTTACATATTTGTTCAATATTGCTCCTTCCTGTTAATTGTTTTCACTGCAAGAATGATGAAAGGCACTTTCAAAATCGTTCTTGATAATCTTAAAAAGCAAAAAATTAATTATTAAATTCCTCTGTAAGGAATGTCAGATAAAGTACTGTAAGGTGTCCTTCATAAATTGTCATTTATCTTTCCATTATGCTCTGCAAATGAAAGTACCTCGCAATACATGTAAGATAATGTATCAGTAACAGCATAATATTGATTTATTGTCAATTATATGCAGAAATTCTTCGTGAAACATAAGTGAAGACAATGCTTTCTCCTTCTAACACTTTGATTACTGTAGGCAAACATAAAGTTATATTTCTAAAGTGATGATTTACTGTTTGAAATTATGAAGATAACTGTATTTTAGACATATTTTTTAACAACCTATTGATGAAAAAATGAAAAAAACTAGATCCCACTTCTCCTTATCATGAGTTTTATCAATAGTATTATGTTTTCAGTGCAAAATATGTCACTACATTTGAAGAGTCACAATGCAAACTCATGACAGATTAGAATAGCATGATAGATAAAATATTTTGTTTCATTGACAACACATTTTTACCAGATATTCCTAAAACAATCCCATCTTCTACTTAAAAGTACTTTTTTTCTATCAATGGCATTGCTGTCACTGATTTCCAGCGTGCCCTGAGTTTGTTACCAATGGGCTTTTGAAAATCAGAGAACAAAATGGGCACCTTGCAGGCAAGAATGTCACATGTAGGGGATTATTAAAGCAATAAGTGAGATTTAATGTCTTATAATCTCTAAACATAAATTAGAATATATTTACAAGCCAAGTATCAGAAAGAAAGGATATAAATTAACCTTATTCACCAAACTCTCCATTTATGTCACCTCCTTCAACACTTGCACATACATTTAATTACATGAAGAGGAAACATTTGGAGAAAAGCAAACAAAAAAATCTCATGATAAACAAACCCTTCACTTACATACACACAGTGTGTAAGATTTCTTTCCTCTGTGAGTGCCCACCTGCCCCATAAATGTGTTTTATGCCATACACTGCAGCACTTGGTTGATTCATTCTTGCCTGGGCAACATAATCATTCTTATAGTCACAGTTCCAGTGCATTTTGATTTTTATGTTCAGAAATGTTTTGATGCTGTCTTGCAAATAGATGGCACTAATGGACTTACATGTATCCATCTACCAAACACTGAAGTTGTGTTCCCAACATATTGCCCTTTGCAGCTTTTTCTGCCTTGAGGTTGAGATTTGATTGCAGCAGCAGGAGCAGCAGCAGATCTTCAAACTGTAATCATATTTTTCAGCAGTGTGCATCACTTATTAACTTTCATTTGATTTCCCTCTGGCACCACAAACTCCAACAAATGTTATCTTCTTGTTCAGTTTTGTCAAAATCACAAACCTGGCAATAAATGCTGTAGCTGAGACTCTCACTAAATAAACAAACCCTTGAACCATGCTGTAGCTGGTAAAGTGCAGCAAATGTCCTGACATCTGTTAGAACTCCAAGCTCAGAAAATGTGGCTGAAAGGACTTGTCCTGCTGGTTGTGAGCCACTCAAATGAGTGAAAGGAATTCTTAATCTGTGAATCATAAAAAAAATTTGTATATATACTACATCTCTTGATGCATGTTAAAAAATAGAAAGTTTTCCTTTCTTCTAGGATGACAAGGGGCTTTACCTGGCACCACCTAGCTGAGGGTGGGTGTTTGTTCTTTGCATTTTTTTTTGCTGGAGAAACATATTATCTGATGTAAAAGCAATTGTATTGGCTAGGAAATACTTAATTTCTTCTTGGATAATGTCCAAAATATATTAATTACTTGCTTTTCCTTTTTCTCATTAGTGTACAAGAATGAAAGACAGATTGATAACCTGGAAAGACAGATAAGACTTGCAAATGTAACTAATATATCATTACCTAAATTTCTGAGTATATTATATAAAATGAAAATGAACCTGACTTTCAGGGAATAAAAGTTTTTCACATGGAATCACCTAAAATCAAATAATCCTTAGAAACTGTGATTTTCCAAGGAAATTGAATAAACTAAGAAATACCTTATTGAATTCATCTGGCTTGTTTTTCTATTTAGAAAATGCCTTACAAAAGGTGTGTGTCTTTCATTAAAATTTCTTTATTAATTACATAAATTGTGTATTTTTTGTTATCTCTTAAATCTATGGATGGACTTAGGAGCAGTTAAGTAATAATATTATCTATTAGAGTAATGTAGTTAAAAATACTGAATAGTTTGGGATAAATTTTTTAAGAGCATGGCATACTTTATTTCCAGTTAGGACATGGATCCTTTATCCAGGTCCTGGGCCATAAAAATGTTAAGAATTTAAAATCTTCTAAAGGAATGCACTAGAGAAGTACCAAGACTGTCACACCTTTTCCTCTTCAAGCCATATAGCAATTAGCTGATGCATAGCTTATGAGTGACATAAACACTATGAATTTGAGAAGATTTTTTGTGGAAAACCAGGCAAAAATAATGTTCTGAATAACAGAACAAAACTCTTCCTAAAGATGTTCCAAAAGGACTCTTATGAAATCTTTTTTTTTTTTTTTAAGTTTAGTGATTCCTTAAGTGGTTTGAAGACATATCATTTTCAAATGCTTTTCTATAAATACAGATTGGAAGCAACCAGGATTTGGTTGGGGTTTTTTCCCATATAAGTTATAAACTTTGTATTATTGACCTCATATGCACTGTTGCCTCCCTCTCCCCTCCTACTCCCTACCCCTTAAAAAAAATGGAAGCTAATATGCTTTATTGTATAAAAGAAGTGAAGTTCAGCTTTCATTTGGTGGCACGAGTAAGATTTCAGAAACAACATAAAAATCCAAAGAGGTGTTATTTTAGAGCTCTGTTACCTTTTGCAGATATATTCTTCCCATACTTTCTACATAGTGAAACAGACTGAAAAGGACCAAAACCCTCATGGATTCAAACACATAAAAAGACAATTCCACCTTGAACCTCAGATTACAATACACTAAAGCAGAGATACCTGTTGCATTTTTTTGGGGTTTTTACTAATTTTTGGTTTTTTTCAGTCAGAAATTAAAATATAGAGCAAAACATGACAAAATATAAATTATAACATGATGAGGAAGCTGCAGCTGAAAGCTGAAGGTTTAGATTAAAGAAGAAATGTGTGACAGCAAGTCAAATCCTTTATACCAGCTTTGAAACTATGCTTTGTATTCCAATTTGAACATTGAAATATCACATATTCCAAACACTCAAGAACAGTATGTGACTTAAAAAGCATGATGCAGATTTTAACAAATTTTGAATCAATATCTACAAATTATAACATGAGTAACTTCTAACCAAAACCACTTGCATGACATTTACTCTAATGAGCTCTGAATATCTTGCATTAAAACCATTTGAATTTATCACAGCTGTTGAGGAAGATGGTCGTTGCTTTCTCACTTAAGATTATAAGTGAGAAATGGCTTCCAAGGCAGCCCCAAAGAGAACATATAAGGCTCAATAATAAATAAATAATACCGTATCTAGGCAGAAACTAATTTTTAAGTTCCAGTCCAGGAGTGTCTAAGCATGGAATGAGGAGATTGGAGACTAACTTTTAAAAAAAATGTCCCCCATGACTGACTGAATAAAATAAAAAAAGGGCTTACTGCAAAAGGGTCAGTCTGTTTTTTCTGTCAAAGAACTTATGTATGTCTTTTCCAATTCTGGTAACACAAAACATCACATTTTCTTTGCAGTTTTAAGGCAATTAAGAAATCAATAATTGCATCAGAAAGTCTCCTGCCGTAGAATTAACCTCACAGCTGTACCAAACTTTCAAAGGAGATTCAAAGCAACCATGTGTAAAGGAGGCTTTGTCTAAGTTCTCTCTGTTCTTAAAAATAGATCTGAGGTATTGCACCTTCTGTGTTCCAGCACTGGGGCCAAGAAAAAAGCGGAGAGTGCCTAAGTAACATAAGACTGCTGTATGCCTCTTTTCTTTTCTGTGTCCCCTTTTTTACCTTTAGCTGTTAGAGGAATGAAGAAAGAAAATCATTAGCATGAGGAATGGATTTTTATACACCTTTTGAAAAATATACCCTTTAAACCCCGGTGATAAATACATGAGGTATACCCATAGTTATCAACAAGACTCTAATTTTTATAATATTTTTACCTGCTTGATTTAGATGGGACTAAAACTGATTATGAAACTACTGTTGTAGGACAAATTTTACATTAGGTATGTCTAATGTATAAGATTACTGCCTATTTAGGCCTAAGGTTTGCTGCATATACAGTAAAATTTTAAAAAGCAGATGATTCTACTTGCACTTCCACACCTCCAAAAAAAACCACACCTAGTCCACAAGTACTGTATTGATTTAATCTGGCTAAAGAAGGAAAAGGACCTTCCCTGAAATAGGGTGAGCTGGTTTCAGTAGCAACTGTAGCTGGTAACCATTCCAGACATTAAGAAGACTGTGGTGTCTGATAGATGGCAAGACCACCCCACCTTCAACAGGCAAAGAAAAATCAAAATCAGAAAAGAATTAAAAATTTTCCACTTTATATTTCTCTCACAAAAATTACCAACTCTCTCTTCTGAGCAACCAGAGAAAGCAATAAAATAATATAATAAAGTTCAGCACTTCCTATTTGTCTGGTGATATTTCCTAAATATTTTCCCAAGACAAGTCAATTTGTTCTGCTTATGGTTGCTGTTCTACCTATACTTGAAATAGAGCAAACTGCTTGAAGTCAAAACTCATTCTAGAACAAAGGACTGTATAAATGACATGTCCCATGTCATGGTGGAGGCTCTGGTTTAAACCTAAATCATGTTCACACTCAGAAAAGGGCAACCCAGAGAAAAAAATAGTGCAGGAGTGACAGGGAGGGGAGAGTGACCTCCTTGAGCATATAGAATTTCTGCAAGCACCTGATAAAAGGGATAGATTGCTTCCTGCTCAGAATGTAGGGGGCTGATCTCCCCTTCATCTCAAAAGCAGACTCTGGGTGAGGTCAGCAGTGCAGGGTGAAGCCTGAGCTCTCCTGGCTCAGGAATAAAGCTGTATGTAACAGGAGGGGCATGGTTCCAGCAGGATGTGCTCCTCAAGGGAAGCATGGAGACAATTAATGCAAATGTGTGTGCTAAGGCAGGTACCTCATTTGAATATAGAAATGTTTCAGGCTCACACTGAGGTACAGATGGCAAAGAAAGCATAGTCCATGGTTTTAGTCCCTGTGCTACAGATGCCAGAACAGACACCTACAAAAAGTACCTCTGTGATTGACTAGGAATTGATTAGACTATTTTCACACACAGAAAATGGAACAACAACCTACTCTCTCGGTTTTGACAGAAGAGGATTCCCTACAATTCTGCTAGAAAGGGAAGTAAATATCTATCAAAAAACTCTTGGCTTGACCTGTTGTTATTCCAGCCGAAAATATTTGGTTTCTTGTGAAAGGAGACCTGCCCATATAACACCTTGCTCTGCATTTTGAGGAATCATTGTGTGTGAACAATGTACTTCATTCTTTACAGACAAATGACATCCTGCAAATACTTTTTCATTTCATTTTTACTACTACTACTTTGTGCTTTGATACTAAAAGCACTACTTCTTTCTTTCTTTCTTTCTTTGAGTTCAATTACTTTTGTTGCAGTTAAATTTTTTTAGACACAGGCATCTGAGGAGAAAGAAGAGATCATTTGTAAACCCTGTCTGTTTCTATACCTTTGGCACAAAGGCAGCATGACCTTACTTTCTTCATGTTTCCTTCTCCCTTGTATTTGAGGTAATCACTTCTAAGCAATGCAGCTACATTTTGTGCATCTATAAAACTCCTTGTGTTTGATATACACGTTGTTCATGGAATAAATAGTGAGAGTGGCTTCTCAAAAAAATTTTTAGCAACTGTCACAGAAAAAATTTTTTATCTTACTGTTCAGTAAAAAAAAAACCAAAACAAGACAACAGGTTTTGTCTTGAAACCTAGCACTGCTTCTTTTTCAAATTATATGGAATAAGAATCTGCTTTTCTATGCCTTTACAAACGTTCTATATGTCTTTGGGCTGTTGTTGGCTAGAATGACACATTCTGAATCAGGATGATAATGGAGCCCTGAAAATGTTAAAGATAGAACTCTAAAATGCTAGGTTTTGTGTTTTCTCAGATCACTGCACCTGCATAAGCAGTATGATAAATGATATAATTGTTAGATGTGAGGATTGTTTAGTAATTAAGTATAATTATTATATAACCATAAGAAGAATCATGAGAAAGTATGTTGGAAATTTAACGGGGGCTATGTTTAGCTGAAATCTATGTATACAATAGAACAATGTAAGTTTAATAATTAACATGAAAGTTATGTAACGGTAGAGTATAAAACACGTTCACCTGGAATGTATGGTCGGAATTAGATTTGGGTTGTAATACCCCAATTCCCAGAGCTCTTAATAAAAAAGCACCGCATACAATCACTACGTGATTATGTGGTTTTGAACGCTAACAAGGACAGATGACAACTGTTCTTATACTGGAAATCTGAAATGCCACCCAATATTTTCCCATAGTATCAGTATTATCAGTACTACCAGTATCACACTGGTTCTTTGGGCATCCAGCATCTAATTAGTCCCAGGAGATCTTTTATTTACCTAATCAACCAGTGAAAACCTCCAATTCAGGTTTCCAGAATAGTCATATTTCTTAAAATCTATTCCATTTTGGATTTTCACAAGGAAAGAGGTCTTGACAAAAATATTTGATCAGTCAGCCATGTACTATATATGCTTAAAGGAATTTATTCCACCTACATTTATTTTCTCTATATGGTATTTCCAAAAAACTTCTCAGTTTATTTTAAAAAGTTTCTGCTCACTATCCTCAAAAGGTACTTTAGTCTGGTAAATTTTTCTAGTTCTACACAGGAAGCAGGATGATACCTTTTTTCCACATCTGCTAAATATTTTATGAGCCGTAATGTAAGTATAACAATAAAGTTTATAAAATAACCCTTATATCTGTCTTTAAAGTATTATGTATGTTTTTTATCTGTAACTCTTAAAAAAAAAAAAAAAGCAGACCAAATTTTAAAGCTTTAGCTTAAAGAGAAATTTAAGTTTCTTCTTTATTTTTAAATCATATAATAATATCCATATGAAACATTCCTCCAATAAAACACTCTACAGACTTTTGGAGACTAGAAACACCTTGTTTCCTGATCCATCTGCTTTTTCATGAAAAATAATGCATTAATCACTTTCTTTAGGTCATCCATCAGAGTATCAGTAGTAACTCTTCAATATCAATTGCCTCTGAACACCACACCATAGACAAAAATAGCACTGTCACTACTATTTTACCAAGTTAAGACAAGACATGTTTACACTTAGTCTGATTTTCTACATTTAATTCAACAAGTGCAAGGAACAAGCAATAAATTTTTGTGTTCCATGAAAGCATGTCTAATTTATCATATACAATAAAACACTCAGTGAGCAGAATATGCAAATGGAATAGAATGGGTTTTAACCTGATTAAGTGAATTTCACTTTGACATTCTGTACATCTATGTTTCAGAAGTATGACATAATCTTGAGGTGTGATATAATCTTGATTGTATGTAGCATCTAAAATTATTTTTATCAATTGGCTAATTCTAGAGATGAACCTATGGTTTATTTGCTAGGTAGGCAAAGAAACCTAGGAATGCTTTTGGCATTGGGATTACACTTTCATAAATCCCTAAAGTAGTGTTCTGTGTGATATATTTATGGTTTTTTCCTGCCTTCAGAAACAAATATTTCTTTACATGGGGATTTAAGATATCTTCTTTACAACTAGTATACTGTTTCCTTATCATGCAATTGGTTCAATAGTTCCAGTGGAGCACAAAATTTTCCACTGTTAGTATAGAAGTAGAGGTCAATACATAGATAATTATTAGATAATTAATTACAGGAATAATTTCAAACTGATTATGATAATAAATACAAGCATTATATGCTAGGGTTCAAAAAGAATGTAAGTTAACAAACATTCTGTCAATTCAGTACAGCTGCTTAAACTCTCCTAAATCACGATATCTTTGCAGCAAATAATAAACACTTATATAGCTTCCACTTACATTGATTTTACTCCTGAATTTACATTAACTACTGTATCTTTCATTAATCCAATTCACTATCTTCACTAAAGCCTGAAATCAGCAAAGCCACTAAAGGATGTACCTTAAGTTCTAAATGTATCATCTCTAACAAGACATTTTCTCAATATTCCTCTTTACAGGGATTTTATCTGACATCCCCATCACAGAAAAGTGAACTTTTCCTTGAGATACCTTGTACTGGATTACTGCAAGTGATTTTCTTTATAAATATAATGTTCTAAGTGAGAGAGAACAGTGGACACAGAACCTGGGAGGTTTTTTAAATTGTGTCTCAGAGCTGCCAACCAATATCACTTTTTTGCAAATGGAACAGAGTACTCCAAAGATAGCTCCATTAAAAGACAGATAAAAGGAATATTCTTTTTCTCCATTCAAGAAAGAAAAGTAAAGTGAACTACAGCTCCAGTAAGACCATTTTACTTGGAAGTTAACAGACCCAGTCCTCAACACAAGGACAGTTTTAAGTTTCCAAGGAAAAACTGGGTGCTATTTGAAGAACTTCTCCATTCTTACCCCCAAAAACGAAAGAAGGGGAGGAAAAACTTTGAACTAAATACAACAGAAGTTGAGTTTTTACACCGATTATGCAAAACAGATAATTTTTAAGCCTGTCATTTGTATAGAGAAAGCTTTCTAAAAGTTGAAATATTGACTGTAAGGCCAACTTGATGCAGAACAAATATCTCTTCATTAATTCATACTTTTCACAGATAAAAGTACACAGAGAACATGCTTTGGTATGATTAAGTCATCCCTGAAATATTGTGCTGGTAGATAAACACATACTTCTGTATATCTTGGAAAGACAATCAAAAAAGCTATTTTTATTGTGAGAAAAACCAAAAAGTGTCATAACGTGAATTTTAGGCTCACATATGGCTTTTATTTTTCTAAGCTAGGAAGCAGATTTCAGGAAATCAAAGTGAACAAAAGGAAAAAGCTAAAATCTGATAAGATAGTAAGATTATCCAAAATTATATTTTGGTGTAAAGAGGAAACAAATTTTAAATGTTAAAAGTTCTGTTGCATTCTGAGTGCCAGAAGAAAATAAGAAAAAATGTCGTGAATAAATATCTTCCATTCTTTGTACTGATAACGGTGATTTATTCTGGAAATATATTAATGAAAGATATTAAACCAAAGATTACTGAAACAGAGAAGAAATAATCTATTATTAATGTTGCAACAATTAGGTTTAAAAGGTAACCATTTTCTTCCTTTCTCCTTGTTTGCGAAATTGCAGCCTTTCTGCATATGGTCTAAGTGGTTTGAAGCTAACTGCAACAACTGGTATTATTCTCTATTTCTATATATCCAATTCAAAATTTGAATCCTTTAAAATAAACAAGGATTTTCCAATTGCACTTACTGGAACCCTGCACTTGTGTTGGCATCTCTCAGTCTCTGATCTCTGTGCCACTTCCACATTAGCAATAAAATGCTTTGATACTCCACGAGCATCGACCTGAACAGTTTGGTTTTGAACAGGGCACATTGATCCTCGTGTTCACAAAGGCACGTTCTTGTAAACAGGGAGCTCTTATATTTTTTTCTGTCTGCTCACGTGGCTTTCAGATTCAGTCAACTCTTTGAAATTTTCATACAAGGTGAGGTTTGAAGATGAATATATGATATAATATATAACAATACAAAGTAAAGCAATTCATTTCAAAAGTGTTCTCTGAGAACTGCAAAACGTTCAGAAAAAACTGAATTTTCAATTGGTTTTCACATAACAAAGATATTAATATCTTTGTTATGTGAAAAACAATTGAAAATTCAGTTTTCATTATAAATATAATGAATACTATATATTTTTTTTATTTATTCCAACTTCTCAGGTTGGAAAGAAAATATTTAGATGAAATGATCAATTGCTACAAAATCAGGAAGCAGTAAAATAGTCCACTGTTCACTCCCTCTTCTAATAGAAGAAGAAAAGACCACAAAAATAGACAATATGTATTTTTAAACAAATGCATTTTATTTTTTTCCTACCAAATACCCGACATCGCTCTTGGGGAGCATGCTTAAATGTCTCATAGGAGAAGCTGTAGATGCAGACACTTCATCCGTTCCTCCACTTTCCTAAGTGTGTGCTGATGGCCTCAGCTGGAGGCAGGACACTGGGTTAGATGAAATCTCATCTAGAACCAGCAGGTCTGTTCTTGGGTTGACTTTGAGGGAAGACTGAAGAAATAATTTAATCTGGGAGTACAATGGATCATGTTCATATCTAACTACTCCAGTCCAGAAGAGTGTTTCTCAAATGTTTAATGTGAGCATTGGTTACAAATTACCACAGCAAACTAAGTGTAAGGGAAACCAAACTTTCTGAGTATTCAGTTTGACCCTTTAGGTAATATTGCACCAAATACTCATAGGAGAGTTTATTTATTCCTTTAAGGCAATGTGTTCAAATCAGGTATGAGTTTGACATTTACTCTTGAATTCAGCAATATAAATGCCAGGCTAATATAACATGTAAAGATAAAATACTAACTTTCTCTGCATTGTATTGCTAGACATGGCAATAATCTCTTCTTTCAGGATATTGTGTTTTTTTGAGGACAAGACTAGTGAGGAGAGGCTGAGATCTCTTGCCTTGCTGAGTTTGGAGAAGAGAAGGCTGAGGAGTGACTTTTTCACAATCCACAATTCCAACCCAGGGCAGCAGTGGCTGGGGAGGTGCTGTCTCCTTTCTGAAGTGGTTGGATATGGGAAAATGGAATGAAACTCCATTCTGGTTGGTCATTAGGAAAAGGTTGTTCACCCAGAGGGTGGTTGGTCACTGAAACAGGCTTCCTGTGGAAGTGGTCATGGCAGCAAGACTCCCAGAGTTTTGGGAGTGTCTGGACAATGCCCTTAGTCAAATGATCAAGCTTTAGGCAGTCCTGTGAAGAGCAGGGAGTTGGAATCAATGATTCTTATGGGTCCCTTCCAACTTGACATATGCTATAATTCTGGAGTTACTGTGCTAAGACAAGCATTAAGAAATTAGATATAAGCATTAATACAATTTTAAATTGACAGTCTTGCAATTAGACTTAGCTGGGATTTAATTTTCTTAACGGTAACAAGAAATAAGAAGTAATTTATGATAATTAACAACTAGTCTCAGGGATTAGCTACACAGCACAAGCCACCTGTCAACTAGACCTAATGGTATTCATCGTAGGTGGCACATTTCTGAGCTGAAAAATTCTGCCAAAGAAGATGTATCTCGACTGTTCCACAGGGGTTTGCTGAAGGCATGTAGTATTTATGGTCTTAATTTCTCTTTTGATGGAGTTTAATTGGTTTGGGCATTTTGGGGCATTATATTTTAGCTTTTATTTGGTTGGTTTAGTATGGTGACTTTTGGTTTTGTTTTGGTTTTATTTGTTTGTTTTGTTCTATTTTTTGTTTGCTGGTGGTTTTTTGGGAAGTGGGAGGATATTTTTTGGGTTTGGAAGCTAGAAGCAACTGTAGTTCCCTTTCAGCTTAACTTCTCTCACTCCTTTTCCATCTTATCACCTCCTTTTGTTTATTCCTTCCAGGATCAACTCCTTTGGTCTTTTTTGTATTATTAATATTTCCTGTCCCAATTCTCATTGCTCTTCTGCCTCTTTCAGTGTGTCTGCTACTATCCATCCTAACTTCCACTAATTTCCTAACATTGGCCCTTGTCTAGACACTGAAAATATTGCCCTGCAAAAGACTAAATTTGGCAGAGCAAAACCAGTAAAAAACACCTGATGCCTTTCCAACTAAATCACCAGTCCCTTCTTTAAAATGTAAAGGTTAAAAATTTTCAGTGAAACAGAAAGAAAAATGTTGACAGAGACAAACCAGCTTATGTTCCTCTAATCTGATTCCTGGATTTCAAACTAAACCATTCCATGATGCTATGATTCTAAGAAATACCTTGCATGACTACGTATAAAATAATGCTGCAACATCTAAAACAAAACTAGATTTTGGCAAAAAAAATGGTAACATATCTTTTTCACAAATTTTACTGTCAACAACATTGTAAGATCTTTCTTCTTATGTTTCTTAGTAATTTATTCAATAAGATGTTACATTTGAAATCAAGATTTTCACTAGTAGATAATAAAAAATGTGAATAAAATATAAGAATATAGCTCTTCATCAGAGAATGAAGACATCAAAAATCTTCATCAAGCTAGACAGTAAAACACATTTTCATTTCAGAATGTTATGACAGGATAAAAACATATGTAGTAATTACTATTTCTCTCAGGAGAATTTATTTCTAAAGTAACTTAAAAAGAAATTGCACTTGAAAAGAGTTTGCTTATTTAAATCAGACCTATTTGTAATTGACATGGATAGGACTTTCTTTAATACATAGATAGAAAATACTAATTTTTAAGTTTCATTAATTCAATAAATTTTTATTTGCTGTCAGTTTAAATTATCAGTTAATATATCCTGAGTTTCTTGAATACCAAGCAGTAGGCCTCAGTAAAAGTTAACAATAAAAAGATGAGAATAAGCCTCTTGGCCTCATAATTTTTAATGTCTCCATACTTTAAATTAAAAATTTATACAGTATCGATGAGAAAGACAAAAATTTTTCAACTTATCCAATTTAACACAAACAGATGAAACTTGAACAATCCAGTATTTTACAAATAAAACTGCAAAACATGTGAAAGCTTTTATTGATGAATCATAAATAATTTACAGGTAAGTTTATTTTATAAATTCTAGTGTTTTGTTTTATAATTTCCTAAAGCAACATTGAAATAGTAGCTAGAGCATGCTAACATTAGATGCAAGCATACCTTCTTCTTCAGTTCTTGTGTTAAGGTCACACAATTTTTCATTCCTATGCAGCACCCAAAATTTTATAGTAGTTAATAGTTGTACAAATTGCTGTATATTGCAGAGGAGCAAAAGGATTATTTTATAAACACTGGAAACATTTTTGCCCCTCCCTCTCCCAAATTTCTTTGATATCTCTAGATGCAATGAAGAATTGAGCAGAAGCTATATTCAATAAATGAGAAAATATGCTCTAGATAATAGAGACTTCCAATTCTACAGGAAATGAGTCAAAAAACAAACAAGGCATCACTGAGAACTTTGTGAAATAAAATCAGTTCTTCATCATCTCACCTTTTTTGGCTACTGTATGAGTAAATTGTGTGTATTAAATAGTAAATTTAAAAGAGAGCTTAATTTAAACAGGAAAACAATGATAAAGTTCCTCTCTGCATGCAGACTTTCCAAGGCTGCTTTCTACGTATGTAAAGATGCTACATACAAAGTGGTGATGTCTAACTACCACTTCAACTCCTTCCTTTAAGCTGGTCCTCTTTCTCCCCTGCATATGTCTGACCTTATAAATAATTTTAAAAATAGATTTATTTTCTTATAAAACACAAATGCAAGTAATGCATTTGCTACAATCCTTAAAGAGAAGGGATTTATTTGCTGTGAGTCACAGTCATCTTTGACATGGAGTTCTGTAAGTAGTATCAAACCATGCTATTCTCCATGAAATAGGAGTTTTGGGGTGACTCTGAAAACTCATAGAATATCCTGAATTGGAAAGGATCCATCAGGATCATCCAGACCAACCTCCTTGTGCTGTGAAGGACATTCCAACAATCCCACCACGTGCTCAAGAGCATTTCCCAAATGCTTCCTGAACTCTGCCAGGCTTGGTGCCGTGATCCCTTCCCTTGGGAGCCTGTTCTGGTGCCCAACCACCCTCTGGAGGAAGAACCTTTTCCTGACATCCAACCTAAACTTCCCCTGACCCTGATGCAGTTTCTGGCTGTTCCCTTGGGCCCTGTGACTGGTCACTGCAGAGCACAGATTGGTGCTGTCCCTTTGCTGCCCTTTGTGGGGAAGTTGCAAACAGAGATGATCTGTGTCCTCATCTCCTCCAGGCGGAACAGACCAAGTCACCTCAGGTGCTCCTCAGATGGGTTCCCCTCCAGATCCTTTGTCATACTTGTGGCCTCCTTTGGAAAATTTAATTTTTTTTACTTTGTGGTGCCCAAAATGGCCCCCAGGACTCAAAGTGAGGCTGCACCAGTGAAGAGCAGAGCCCAGCTGGAGATGCTGTGGGACATCCTGCTGACATGTCCACATGTCCTGTCACCCTTGGCTCCAGCTGCCCAGAAAATGTGGTACTTGTCTGCATCTCTATCTTTCAGTCACAGAATTCCAAGGTGGTAATGAATGGAAGAGTCATTTTTGGCAAAAATTCTGTTGTGCCAGAGAAATTTGTCTAAGCTCTACTTATTCCTCATGTTGATGTAGAACACTGTTAATTTTCTAAAATTAATCAAGCTTCATTCGATCTTCAAGGTTCAGTTGGTACATTAGCTGGAGATCTGAAACTGGTCTAACTACATCCCAAAATGCCTTTCAACTGTAAAGTCAATTTTATTGGACAATCAGCTTTGACCTAAACATGTGAACCAATGTTGTAACGGAAGATTTTTTTTTAGTATAAAATACATAAAGAAATAAGCTGTACCTTCTATATAGTCATAAATAGATGTATTTTTTTCAAGACTGTTTTCAACCCATCATCTCAATTACTTTCTAGGTGGTTGAAAACTTCACACAGTCTGTGTTTGTGTCTGGAAAATATCATATTTCTATTTCCCTGATGAGCTGCCTGTGCCTCTGATTCCTGCTCTCTTCAGCAGTCTCTGTTCCTATATGTGATGCATCAAGACAATAAAAGTAGGGCTTGCTTAGTACAAGTAACATGCAGACAAAACTGTTGCAATAAAAAATAGAACGATGACAGTAGAACTGAACACGATGCTCTAAACTAGAGAGAACTTAAATATGAAGGGGTTGATGTAATAGCAGCACACAATAACTCTTTGAAAACAGTTTCTACTAAAGAAGAGATGAAGTTTCCAAATACTACCTATTTTTTAAGGGCTTTTGGGATTATTTTGAAAAAATTACACAGCTAGGTGACCCAATTGCAGCAACTTAGCATGTTTTCTTCTTCCTGACCAAAATAAAATGAAAAATAATGGGAAAAGTCTACCTGGAGAAGAAAGATATGTTGACCCTTCTCAGTACTCTTGTTCTAAGGGAAAATGGTAATGCAAATCTCCTAAAATGTTGAATAAAAAGTGGATAAAGCAGAAAAAGCTCATGAGGTGTACAAGATACTATTGAAAAGTTTAAAAATTTAAGTTTGAGTGGTTTGTAATGGTCTAGAAAAAAACCTAAGACTTCATATTGAGAGTCTAATAATAAAAATAATAAGAGTAATGCCGGTGATATTTGTTTTCACAATCATAAGATATGAACTTTTTTATTCAGTGTTACTCCTTTCTGTGAATCAGTTTCACAGTAAGGATGGTGAAAGGCACTTTCAAGATCCTTCTTGACAATCTTAAAAGCAAAAAAATAATTATTAAATTCTTCTGTGAGGAATGTCAGATAAAGTATGTAAAGTGTCTTTCATTACAGCCCAAAAGCACCCCTGCATCACTTGAGATAGCATCTGATAAATATTCATTGCAGAATTAAATGCACAAAGCTGTCATCTGATTTTCACTAGCGCTGGGTTTATATACTTATTATATATAATATTTATGAGTTGCAATGTTTTATTGTACGTGATCATGTGATGTAAAAGTTCAGTAACATAAAAAGGCAAAAAACATTTTTCATCTCTCTGGGTAGTGTATGGGTAGAACAAAGAGAGAATCAAATCCAAGCCAGGCCAACCAGAACAGCAACAAATGTTCCTCAGCTGCCTTCCAAGGTGAGAATCAGAAGGCCAAGCACCTCAAGGTGTCTGTGTCTGTGGTCAACCCTCTCACACCCCTCCTCAGACTTGATTGCCTCTCTGAAATGCCTATTAAACACCACACACACCATGGGGAACACACAGGAGGAATTAGAGGACTGGGTGCACTTGCAGCAATGCGATCTCGTTGCAATTTCATGTCACTCCAGTCTTCAAGAGGGGCAAGTAAGAGAACCCTACTAGCATATAGG
This sequence comes from Setophaga petechia, assembly GCA_024362935.1. Classification (NCBI taxonomy): domain Eukaryota; kingdom Metazoa; phylum Chordata; class Aves; order Passeriformes; family Parulidae; genus Setophaga; species Setophaga petechia. The sequence continues at coordinate 14,020,418 of JANCRA010000013.1, forward strand.
GAACTACAAACCAGTCAGCTTCACCTCAGTCCCTGGGAAGTTGATGGAACAGCTCATCCTGGATGTCTAAGCATGTGGAGGAAAAGTTTGTGAGGGGTAACCAATATAGATTCACCAACACTTGACCAATCCAATTGCCTTTGTCATGGCAGGACTGTTTGGGCAGAGAAAAACAGTGGATGTTGTCTCTTGACTTCATCAGGTGCTTTGACACTGTGTCCCATAACATACTCATAGGAAAGCTCAGGAAGTGTGGATTGAATGAGTGGAGAGGAGGTGATTGGGAACTGTCTGGATGTCAGAACTCAGAGAACTGAGATCAGCAGCACCGTCTGTTTGGAGGTCTGTAGCCAGTGGTGTTCCCCAAAGGCCAGTACTGGGACCAGTCTTCTTTAACTTGTTTATCATGACCTGGATGAAGGGACAGAGTTTGCTGCAGATACACACCTGGGAGGAGCAGCTGATACACCAGAGGACTGTGCTGCCATTCAGCCATGCTGGGCCAGGCTAGAGAAGGAAGCAGGGAGGAAACTAATGGTATTCCACAAATAGCCAGTGGGAGGAAACTAATGGTATTCCACAAAAAGTACAACCCCAGGTACCATCACAGGCTGGGGACTTGCCACTCTGATATTTTATGAAAAATTCCTTCACCAGGATTTTTCTCCTGAGAAGATGAGAAGCCTCAGCTTCTCTATGTTTTGCTCGTCTGGAATGTGATCTGGAGACTGTTTATCCAAACATGTGAATTGTTTTTAATTAATGACCAATCACCATCAGCTGTATCAGACTCTGAGGAGTCAGTCACACACTTTCATTCTCATTCTTGTTTAGCCTTCTGACGTAGCCTTTCTCTTTCTTTAGTATAGTTTTAGTATATCATTTCTTATAATATCATATCATATCATATCATATCATAATAAATCAGCCTTCTGAGAACTTGGAGTCAAATTCTCATCTCTCACCTCATCCTGGGGACCTCTCAACACCACAGGAACTTACCTGCTGGAGAGCAGCTCTGGGGAGAAGCCCCTGGTGGTCCTGAGGGACAACAAGGTGTCCATGAGCCAGCAGTGCCCTTGTGGCCGAGGAGGCCAATGGGATTCTGGGGTGAATGGCAAGAGTGTGGCCAGCAGGTCGAGGGAGGTGATCCTTCCCCTCTACTAAGCCCAAGTGAGACCACATCTGAAGTGCTGTGCTCAGTTCTGGGCTCCTCAGGGCAAGAGACAAAAGAAACTACCAGAGAGGGTCCAGGGAGGGCTATGGAGGTGATTAAGAAACTGGGGTGTCTCTCTTATGAGGAAAGGCAGAGGGTTCTGGGCCTCTTTAGCATGGAGAAGAGTGGATTGAGAGGACATCTTATCAATGCATGAAAATCTCTTCAGGATGGGTGTCAAGAGAGTTTGCAGTCAGTCCCAGGGACAGGACAAGGAGCAAAGGGCACAAAATAAACCACAGAAAATGCCAGCTTAACATGGTGAAAATTTTTACTGGGAGGGTGACAGAGCACTGGAACTGGCTGCCTAGGGAGGCTATGGAGTCTCCTTCTTTGAAGATATTCCAAACATCCCTGGACACAATCCTATACAAACTGCTGTAGGTGATTCTGCTTTAGCAGGGAAGATGTATTAGATGACCTTGAGAGGCTCCTTCCAAGACAAACTATTCTGAAATTCTGAGATTCTGTGATTCATGCTTCACACTTAAGATTAGTCCAAGTGAAACCTGGGTACACAAAGTCAGTTCTCTTGGCAAAGTCAGATCATCTTATCCTCCTACCTGAACACATGATATTGGAAAGGGACCCTTTTCAATGAGTCTAAAATGCTATTTGCACTCAGTTAGAAATACCTAAATTATTGTTTTCATTAGAAGTCCAATGTCAAAACCCTGTCTAAATTGCAGAGCAATTGAAACAGGAATTCCAAATGCAACTGCTCATGGACCCAAAATCTTTGCACTGTCACTCCAGAAAATCCACCTGTAATGCACAGCAAACACATTTATGTTTATCACTTCAATTTGTACCTCTGCTAAGTAAATTATGGCAAGAGGAGAAAAAAACAAATCTCACTTAAACTAAAGAAATTTAATTTGTCAGGAAAATAGGGAAATCCTGCTCCATTTCAATTATTTAAAGATTATTTTTTGCTTGTATTTTTGTTTCACATTACAATGCATTTCTCCTTGCTTTGTTTTTTGCTTTCTGAGCTCTGCACACTAAACTTTTATGCCCTAGTAGAATGCAAGAAAATCTCCCAGGAGTTTAAAAGGCCAGTAAAGCAATCAGTCAATGCTGTTCAACTTTTTAAACTCTTTAATCCCTGTAAGAATTTTCCTTGAGAAAGATTTACAAGATGAAGTCAGCAGCAATTAGTTTCCAAAGGGTTCCCATTTCCAAGTGGTCCACATCATGCTTATCCTCCTGAAATTGATTAGGTGCATCTTATTGGAAAATCTCTGAGTCTTGACACTTCCATGTTTAGGGCATAAATTGTTATGAGGCAATCTGGTTTGTTTTTTGTTTTTTTTTTTTTGTTCTTTTTTTGAAAGCAGGGAAAAATCAGGAAGAAAATTCTTATTTAAAAAAAAATCTCTTTTTTAATAGGACATTTTATAGAATCACAGAATGGTTTGGGTTGGACAGGACCTTAAATATGCAGCTCAAATATCCCTGCCATGAGTAGGCACACCTTCCACTAGACCAGGTTGCTCAGAGCCTCATCCAATCTGACCTTGAACACTTATAAGGATGGGGCAGTGTTACAGTCCTGTTTTTAAAGTTATTATAAATGCCTCTGCCCAAAATAAGGTGCAAATGAGACTGTATGTCAATAGTATAGGGTTTTTTTAATAGTAAATATTAGAGAGAGAGAGAGAAATGAAAAATGAAAAGAGGTAGGGAAACAGAAAGAGAATTACAAATTCAGATTAAAGAAAATATCACCACTCCATGGATCCCACCAGTGGTCTGATGATCCTTTCCAGCTGGTCTTCTTGGCAGTGAAGGTCCCCCCAAAGAAACATAGAATCCATTGGATTAATTTATGCTCAGGCCAGATGAGAGTGCCCAGCTACCTCCCCCCTGGGTGAGGGTGGGCCAGTTTAACACAGTCTCTTGCAGCAGACTCTGAATCTATTGCATCTCTTTGCATTACATGCAATGCTGTGGTGCAAGGGCTCAGGAACGAGTCTGGGGAGGGCTTTGGGGGTTTTGATGGATTATGACAGCTCCTCAGCTGCCTCCCATGTGAATGTCCTGTGGATGTGGCCTGTGGGGTTGGGGTTTCACAGCTGGGCTGGTTTGTGTGAGGGAGGATGGGTGTTCACTGCCTCTGACCAGAGGTTACACCATGCAGCTGAAATCTCCTGCTTCCCCCCTGAATTGTGGGGGAGTTTGTGTAAACCTGGTTTGTATGGGCTGGGATCTCCCCTGCCCTGAACCCAGCCAGGCATGATTGTCTGCTGGGTTTGGCTTTCTTGTGGATGCATTCCTTTCCCCTCAACCTCCTTAGTTTCTCCCTAGACCTGAGATGACTGAACAATAGTGTCCTCTTTATCTTATCTAGCTTAACTCACAGTCTAAGGTTCCAGTCAGGCACTTTCAAGAAGGGGTGGGCTTCTGAGGTTGTAGCTTCTTTATACAGTTTTTATTATAATGGTCAAAACTCCTTCATAACAATGTTTAAGGCATGAACCACTTCAGTCCCTGACAGGCAACCACAGCTTCTTTGGGAAACCTATTCCAGTACCTCACCACCCTCACAGGGAAGAATTTCTTCCTAATTTTCCCAATTTACAGCTGATTGTTCCTACTGGGAAATTTAAAATGTCCCAGTAAATCTTTATATGATTAGGAACCTTTAGATGATGTTATTCAAAAGAAAATTATATGCTTTTCTATAATCCTTATCTCCATTTTATGAAGTAGGTTTTTGGAATACACAAGTGAGCATACACTGTACTGTGAAGGGACTTGGAAGAATTTGAGACTTTAAAAAATGCACCCTGGACTGGAAATAAAAACTTTGCATTCAAACAGGTGTTCAGACACTCCCAGTAAATTGGAAGTGGAATACATTTAACAACTCTTCCTTTTGCTCATGTCAGAAAGGATATTTAGATAGGAACTGAAGCTGAAGTCTCACCCACTGGGATTCCCACTGAGATCACACACATGCAATCAGAAAAATGCATATGCATTTCTAAATAAATTATACATTAATCTGAACAACCAATTAGCATCTTGATTTGATTTGCTCAATTTAAGGATCAAAAATATTGGAGCACAACTTATGACACAGGAAAATCAGTGCTGGGATTCTAGGGAGGGGGAGAGAAGAGAAAAGTAGAAAAGATACAGGAGAATGGAAATCCCTGCACCAGTTCCTTGAGTGAGGTGATTTTTCAAAGCATATTCTAATACAGAGAGAAAAACCATAATCTTTAAGGCTTAAGATGCATTGTAAACTAACACTGCTTTATACAAAGCATAAGGAAATGCAAAACATTTTCTCGGATATCTTCGCTCACATACGTTGTTCAGCCAAGTCAGACATTTCAGAATAGAGAATTTCTATTCCTTTATTTCATCTTCACATTCATGTTATATACACAAGCCCCAGAACATCAAGATTTCCAGTCCTATCCCTGGGCCAATTTACAGTTCTTTACAATAAAATAAATATAATGACCTTCACTTTAACCAGCCAAACTATTCAGATAACACATCTTTTGTTCTACTTCTATTAGATAACTTCAGCTAACCTTTAAGCTTTTTTATTCTGTCTATACAGTGCAAAGCTTGAACATTTTGCATGTGGCAGTAACTACCAAACTGTTTTCTCACACTTATAACACTTCTCCTCATGCCATAGTCTTAATGTCCTATTCAATCCCTTGCATGTTGTAAAATACTGGTAGCCAATCTAGCTAGCTGTTCTTTAGAGAAAAGAGAATACAGTGCAATTGCTATTTTAATTCAAAATGAAGTTCAATGATGACATCATGAAAGGGATTTCAGCATCACACGGAGCTTTTCCTCTCTAACTTGTGTTCTCAGACACTGAACAGGCTGTCCAGTGAGTAGCTGTGTGTGCATCCCTGGAGGTATTTAAAAGGTGTGTAGAGGTATCATTTAGGGACATGGTTTAGTGGTGCACATGACTGTTTCTGGTTGAACCAAATGATCTTAAAGGTTGTTTCCAACCTAAATGATTCTGTGTCTTTTTCTGGGATATTTCCATTCTCAGTGGGGCAAGAATTAGGTCATTATCTCTGAACCTTTCTCCTTAACAAATACATCTGCTTTCCCCTCTTTTTAAATAACATATCCACCCTTATTCCTTCTGACCATCTATGAAGTAGACAGAATATTTTAAAAATGTCTTGGCTTTATATTAGTAGCCAGGAAACTAGTAAATTAGAGAATCTTCAGTCATTTGAACATTAGTCTGTGCTCATATATCAACTATTTTGATGACTGATGCATCATTCCAATCACAGTTTCATTCCTTTTAAGTGGCTGGTGAAATGTTGATCTTCACAATAAATAAATTGCTTCAAGTTTCATAACAGAGTGTCCAAAACTAATGCCCCTGGAGAGCAATCACTATTTAGGATATTTCTTGTAAAGCTTGTAAAGAAAAAGAGAAGAAACTGTAGTGAAAAGGCAGAAAAATACTATATTTTGATTCAGCTTTTCACTGGACTATATTGTTATCAAGATTTTCTCATGTGAGAAATTAGTCACTCAGTTTATTCCTCTAGAAATTTATGAAGAATAGAATTTTCAAGGAAAAGTATTTGGGCTATCTTTAGGCTTTTATTTTGCCAGTTATATTACAGGCTGCATTGCAAATCATGACATTTGCTTTGAAAGTAATATTAAAGGTACCTCTAGCCACTTATACTAAAACAGATAAAAATAAGTATAGTATATTCACACTAGGGTGGGGAGGTTGGGGTTTTCTTTCTGGTTTGATTTTTTTTAATATCTACAGCCTGTTTTTTGTTTTTTTTTTTTAATTATTCTGAAAGAAAAATACTGAAAAAAAATCTCTATAGAACTTACTATTTTTTGAATAAAAAATAGTGCATTACCTCCATACTGTAAGACACAAATATGTCAAAACTATTAGAACTTCACAGATTTTTTAAAAGGAATAAACATCCTGGGAGTCCAAAGTAATATTTACTTTAACATCCACAGTACTTTTAAACAATATATTGAGAATGTAATATCACATTTTTAGCAAAAGAGGTTTTTTTATTTGCATTTTTCGTAACTGGGAACAAATGATGCCTACCCATGTATTCTGGAAAAATACAAAAGTGGAACTGGAGAACTTCCAGCCAAGTGTGACTACTTTGCACAGAACCAGAAATCTGCTAGGCTGCCTCCATAACGTGCAACTGGGCAAGAGGAATTCTATGGGATATCTATAGAGCAGGATCCTATAGAGTATTCTGGTAACTGCAATCTGTTGAATCTTTCATCTCTTCTAGGATGGAAGGGTTTGCAATCAGGAATACATTCCCTGAGGCTATGGAGAAAGTCTGTCAGGAAAGTGACAGTGGGGCTTTGTAATGGAAATCCTGGCTCACCAGCTCCCTGGTATCATAGGAACTGTCAATAATCATGTAGATAAGGAGAATCAGGCAGATATAAAACCCTTGAAAAAGTTCCAGACTAAAAATGAACAGAAAACTGAGCTACCATGAAATAGAGAAAAGTTGCTTGCTTTGTAGGCAATAGATATATTTTACATAGATAGAAAATTCTTTGAAAAATGTGAAGAAAAGTCCTAGAGATCAAATATTATAGTAGGGAAAAATCAGAGGTTGGGTCACTGGTGGGTCAGTTTTGAACCTGTTTTTATCCAATATCTTTATAAAAAGGCTTTTTTACAGATTATTGAGGCATTCCAGGTAGTCAAGTGCCAAATTAATGGCAGGAAATAGCAGAGGATCTCAGAGAATGGAACATGGGAGCAAAGAATTGGCACATGAGGTATAGTATAGATGAAAGCAAGGAATACATATGACAAAAATAATCCAAACCGTGTCTACGTAATGCTGAACTTGGAACTGACAGTCTCAGCTCTGAAAAATGATCTGTCATTTTTCTGAAATAATCTGCTCTGTGTTCAGTGGCAGCAAAAAGAGCCAGCAAATGTTGGGTACCATCAGAAGGGTACTGAGGATGAGACAGATGGTGTCATTTTTCTGCTATATAAGGCCCTGGTACTCTGATTTTTTGAACACTGCATACAGCTCTGGCCCTGTTACTCAAAGTCTTGTAATTACCAAAAGGGAACATGTATACAAAGACAAGAATGCTGCTTCAAGGGTCGTTTTAACAATCTAAATGTCCAAATTACCTAACCATACAGGAAAGCCTCAGCAGCAGCATAAAACTGTTAGATAAAAATCCTTTTCTCTGGTGTAATCCTTACTCTTTCAATGAATTTTGGGTGCTAATCTCAAGAGTTTCAGTCTTCTTTTAGAAAAATGGGGTGGAGAAAGTCTACATCAAGCCACCAGCTTCCTGAGCTCTTTGGTGGGATACATGATTTTCCCAGGGGATGGTTCTTTGTCCTCAGAATTGGATCTCCTTGGGGTAATTTGAATGTGAGACCTTCTTCTTGTCACTGTGTGTCTGGCCATGTGCCTGATAAAGACCAAGAGGGAAGTCCAGAGAGCCACCTTTTCAATCCAGCAATCTGGAACACCTTTGTTTTCACAGGATGCAGGGAAAAAGGCAGCTCTGTTATATACTCATTTAATATGTTTGCAATTACTATAGCTAGGATAACATCTCAAATGTCCTAATCCTTGTTTGAGACAGGAGGACCAAAGTAACATTTATTTTGAATTATTCAATGAGTCATTTTAGAATTGCTTGAAGGGGATAATTTCTTAATTTAAAGGTATTATGACCCAAATAAACCTGACCCTTAACTTAAAAAACAAGATATTTTCAGCTGGGTACATATAAGATATATGCCAATCTGATCACATATTTACTTTTTACTGTACTGCTCTTTTTTTTTTTTATTTTCTTCTTTTTATTGTGCTAATGAAATTGGAATTGTTTTGTATTATGTATCAGTGAACCCAAATTTAGATATGTTTCCTGAGCTATTAAAAATAAAAGGAGGTGCCTGGAAACAGAAGACCAAAACCAACGTGGCACAATAAAAGACAGTAGTGTTGGAGTCTAACAGAAGATCACATAAATGCCCCAGTCTGGGACCTTGATGCCTAGGTAAGTACTATTACCTATTTTTATTATGAAATAAAAAGTTAAAAAAGGAGGAAAATGACAAAATACAACCAAATCATATGATGGTTCTGGTTTCATATAATTTCTGTGCCCAGATTCATCACTTTACACTCAAATTCTGCATGCATATATGAGCTTTTAAACACTATTCCAAGTATACAGAAGCAGTGCCTTTAATGCAGGAGTGCAGTAGTCCCTGACTAAACTGCACAACACTACATACCTGGGGTAACTCAGAGAAGATTAGAAAATGGCCTTGATCCTGCAGCTTGCAGTCCTGGATTGGAAGGATCAAGATCAATAGCACCTTGTTATAGTGCAGCCTCAGCAGCCTCAGCACTGCTATTAAACATCTGTTTCATTTCAGCCCAGTTTTAGGGGCTTACTTCACTCCCATCCTGATCACCTTTCTAAAGGGGAAGGGGGAAACCAGTTGGGATTGGCAATATTTATTCATTGTTTCATGCTGTATTTCACTAATTTGTGCTATAAAACACAAAATTAAACTTGTTCATCAGTAATTGAGATGGATCAAATGACAAGGAAAACAAATTGATCCAGGAATCTGATTCATCACTCTGCTATTGCAGAGGTTACAGCGTGTACTTGCTCAGCCAGCCAGCCTGTGAGAACATAAAATTTTCAAGGAAAAACCTTGGGGCTGGACAAATAGCAAACAACCTGGTTACTTATTCAATCTTGTCAATGTCTTTCCTTCATCTTTTTTTAAAGATGTAGCAAGCATTCTGTTAAAAACAAGTGCTGTATGTGAAATTTTCAGATTGGCAAGATTTGAAATAGACAATGTCATCCTGTCTCAACATCACATTATCAGAATTAATTTATTTAGGCTTACAAGGGCCTTAATCTCTCAAAGATATTAGAATGCTCCCAGTTTTATGTATGAGAAGATTCAACTTTAACACTTTATGAGCATATAAAGTGAAAAGGCTGTGGTCTCATTTCTGTTATGAGGAAAAGCCCGACAGAATGTGATAAGGAGATTCAAGCTGTATGAACTTTTAAAGGTAAAATGACACAAACCATATAACAGTGATAAACAGTTAAAATTATGCTTTTTAAAACAATAACATAGTGAATGTAGTCTGTCAACAGTTAGAATTCTTTATGCTGTATATTTATAAACATACACACACCCAAAAAGAAACTTCATTAAATGACTGAAGATAGAGGTAAGGTTTATCAGAGTTCTTCTGCAAGTGAAGCAGTTTCAAGAGAACCAGAAATAATGAAGCCTAGTTTCCTACAGATTTTTGTATCAGGGTTGATTTGTGAGCCCTGACTGATGAGTTCCTTGCAGCAGACACATTAAAGAGCTCTGCTGGAGTGGATTGTTTCTAGTCTAAGAAAAAAGTGAACTCCTGCCACAAGTTCTGCCTTAGTTGGGCAAATTAGTGAAAACACACATGAATACATGATCATCTGTCTTGTGCCAGTTATAGACCCAAAACTTGTAAAATATTAATATCAGCTAGGCCTCTACATTTTCCTGAGAACTTGCTTGAAATAAATTATGGTGTTCAAGAATCATATGGTGGGCAGTGGATAAAGATAACTGCTTTTCCACACCTGAACATGAATATATTGTAATCAAACCAAGAAAAAATATTCTAATACCTTCCTTTGTTTTTCTTTCAACATGTGCTTCTGCCAGATAAATTAATTAACAATGTGAACTGTTGCCCACAGTTTAGTGTGCTCCTTTTTTTCCAGTTAGGCAAAAGAAATTTATTGGCTGTTCCTGTGGTGTAACCACATGAGATCATTTAGGTTTCTTTGCATAGTTCTCTAAAAATTTGAAATAGATACTCTTACTCTTATAAAAAGAAGAGTCCAAACTGTTTTGTCAGGTGAGGCAGGTATGTTCAAAAATATAAAAAAATTAAAATGTTGTCTGACACTTACACATTCTATTTTTGAAAAATTATCTCTGCAGAGGATGGTGTTCACCTATTAGAGGTGGGTGGAAAGTGAAAATGTTGTGCAACTTTACATATTTGTGAAAGTACATGATTTTATCATATGGAAAGGCTGTGTTCATTATTTATTTTCCACATGTTGAATTACAAAGAAAAAAGAATATATTTATTCTTTAGTGCTTTGTAGGAACAAAGGAATCTTACAAACAGAAAGAGATGTTTATTCTTAGCCTAGAAAATAATTCATAAAACAAAGCACAAATCCACCATCCAGGAGAATGGATGTCCTGAAATCTTTATACCAAAATCTCACTTTTCCCATTTTTCCTTAAAATTCTACTAACATTGTAATCTCCTGAGATGATTCTGTGCCTGTCTGCCCATTCCCCACCTCACTTCCCAACACAGGTGACTTTGTAACTGATTTCTGCTTGGCCCTTGTTCAGGCACTGATTCCTGAGCTGCACAGATTTCCAGATGCAGTTGCAGCTAAAATAAACTTGATTAAAAGGTAACTGGACACTTGAAGAATTCACAAAATTAAATTTATTTCGTTTCTTGTATATGTGATAAAAATCAGACTACATTCTATTCACATTCTGTTTACTTTGTAGAGATAATAGTGATTTTTCCATACTGTTCAAAAGGCAACACTAATTTACTGCATGGGAGACACTTTGGAATCTTACAAACAGAAATTCATAGACAAAAAAAAAGATCTATAATTAATTTCTATTTTTGATCTGTTACCAACTTCAGGAATGAGAAAACATCACCCCATCATCAATTTAGCAATGAAAAATAGAAGGTACAGAAACCAGAAAGTACAAAATACAACGTACAGAAAAACAATGTATCTTGGACCCCATGAGGGAAAATAGCAATTTTTAAAGGCTCTCTATACCTCCAAAACATTTTTTCAGTCCTAAACTGCTGGTCAAATTAATACAGCTCTGCACAGATTTGATAATGAAGTGATTTTTTTTTTTCCTCAGTGATATTCAACTGTTGAATAGTAATTTGTGAAATATTTTTTTGTTTTTCTGGATTTGATTAACTTATTTTATTCTAGCATGAGGTTTACTGGGAACAATTACATATGAACCAGAGGGTGTGTTTTTAATTTTCATGCTCTAAGCTTGTATAATGTTTTTATTATGGTTTATTCTAATTGAATCAGAAGCTATAAATCTACTTTCAAAGGAATCACAATCTTTGCAGATTGATAATTATAACTATTTTCTGTCAGATTTATCTTAACATCTAAATGACACCATAAAAATGCAAATCGAATCATTCTGTAAGAAGCTTAGCCTTCATGTTTATAGCTCTGAAATGTTCAAAACCTTCACTTCAACTGAAGAAAACTGTAAAGTTAGGAAAAAAAACAACAGGTTTTTAAACACTGTAAACTCTGTTTATTATTCAAGATACAACTACTACAGATATAAAACGAGTATCACACAGAAAGCAAAGTAAACCCTAACATTTTATATGAGCTTTAGCGACAGATTTTATATAGAATGGTTTGAGGTGGATTTTACTATACTCGTTTGCCAGTGCCATAACCCATAGCACTGTGGGTAATCCCATCTGTCCAAACAGAGGTCAAGTTAACTTTTAGTTTTTTCTTTTGGAGAAATAAATTACAGACTGATTGTCTTACATAGTTTCATTTTTTGCAAACCTTTTCATATTTATGCATTATTTCCATTCAAATTATTTCCAGAAGGCATTTTCCCTCTATTTTTCAAGAGAAAGCATCAAGGTGAGGATCAGTGAATTCAAAAAGCCTGTGGAATTCTTCCCATGCCCTGAGGAAATTCTATTTGAATATGAATCAGTAGTGTTAATTAGATGAATAGGCAGATTGCTGAGTATTTCACTTCAGGCTGTTAAACTCTGAATGTGTAAAATTGTTATTTCATTGCTTTGTTGTCCTCAGAGAAATTGCTTCATGGAATTATCATACTATGTTTGTGGAGAGATAGTAGAGTTAATTACAGCTTTCCTGTCTCATATTAATATTCTTTCCATTTCTTCAGTTTACAAATTTTCTGGCTTGGATTTGTTTGGGTTTTTAAATATCATTAAACATAGGTATTACCTTTTCAAGTTAAAAATAGTGGACGTATGCAGGTTAAAAAAACCTAGGATAGTTTCCAGGATAGGTTTTCTCAGACATTCAGGATATCTAAGCAAACATACATGCATAGTATTATTGCACTAAGGTGATTTTTTTTCTCCCTTTCTTACTTTTTGTGAATGAGACTGCTCATGCGAATCTGCAGATAGGGGTGGTCGGGGAGATAATAAAATGAATGCTCATGTTCAGCAAGTGATGATTCCTTTTGCCAGAATTGCTGAGTGGTCATTTACATAAAGCAAGGAATTACAGCACAGAAATTCCTGAGCTGTCCCCTAGCAAACATCCACATTGCTTTCACACACCACACTTGCCATTCCAGCACTGGCTCAGGGAACGTTAGCTTGGACATCACTACTTAAGTGTTGAAGGAAACTCAGTTTGTATGGGAGACAGAAAGAGGCTGCTTATCTCCCCACTATTGCATCACACAACCAGGAACAGGAGTTGACTTGGGTAATGTTAGCAGGGGTAAAGAAGAATAATTCTGCTAGTCCCCTGAGAACCAGAGGGAATGTCTGTCTAGTGCTCTATTAGACGTAAGGCTGCCCTTATGTATCATTTCTCTTTTCACTTTACCAGAACACAAACTCTGACAATACCGAGAAGGTGAACACCAGTTAGTCTCATCTACTTTGCATCAAGAGATATTGCTACTGACAGGAAAGGGAAATAAAAGTTAGGTGGGAAAAAGCAAAAACTGCACTGAACAAACCAAGTATGACACTTCAGATCATAAATCAAGCAGCAGGTATGATGCTATTTCTATGACTTTTACCAAAGCAACATTTTCCCCTTGTTGAATAAACTAAGATATTCCAATAGACTCGCTACTGTTGAAACAACCATGAAGCACATCTTTTAGAATGGTGGAACCATGACTATGAACAACTATTATGGGGAAAGCTTTTGCATTTTTTTTTGGGAAAACAACACAACTGAGTGCATTCCTCAAGTGCCTGTATGCTCACAGATGCAACATGTGGGAAGAGATGGGATGGAGTTGAGCTGTGGGCTGCGGGATGCACTTGCAGAAGCACATGGCAGCACAGAGAGGATTGTTTCCACCTGACCTTGGGGAAGGAGGTGTCCCACTGCAGATGCCTAAAGGACAGGAGCTTGCTGGAGGCTGACAGAGGAGTGAACAGTGCATAATCATCCCACAGAAGGACATTTAGAAAGCATGTTGCTGATGCGGCAATATGGGATAGGTCATGGAGTGAGAATTACCATGTAAGGAAATACTACGCCTTGAAAAGTGTATAAAACCAGCTTGTTTCTTTGAATAAACAATTCAGATTCCCTGCCGGTCTGAGTCCATGTCACAGTCACTCACAAAAACACATGGAATACACAAGAAAAATTAAAAGCCAGTGAAAACTGCAGGACCATAATCCCCTTGGTTTCACAAAGACATATTGAGTTAGCCAACTCAATTATGGCACAACCCTAATTCTGTTGAGTTAGACAACTCAACACAATTAGGGTTGTGCCATAAATGGATACAGGTTATTTAGGAAGGTAGGCAGAGAGGGCAAATTGCAAGTGAAAGAGGAGCAGGATCACAGAGAATTCTACCTTGGAATGGGTTACAAGACATTTGAAAGCTGACGGATCAGTTTTAGAGGTCAGATCAATGTGGATGATGCCATGGTGGCTGTTTCCTACAAACTGCCTGTTATGCCCTGATTAGTGAGAGATGCCTCTGCCTAAATTAAGGTGCAAATGAGAAAATATGCCAAAGTCAATAATATAGATTTTATTTAACAGTAAATGTGAGGTAGAGAGATTGAAAAGAGTTAGAAGAACTGGGGGAGGGAAAGATGAGACAGAGAGAGAGGGAGAGATAGAGCAAAAAATCACCACCTGTGGAGCCAGTGTCTTCATGCTGGTCCTTTTTCACCTGGGGCTTCTTCATGGTGGAGGTCCCAGAGTCCTCCTTCAGAGGTTACCACCTCTATACAGCCCAAGTTCTGGATATCCACAAGGTAGTTGGAGATGCGTTTCCCATAATTTGGGGTGATATGCATGAGTTCCTTCCGTTCCCACGGTTTGTCACAGTGGGAATTTTTTTCCAGATATATTAAACAAGATGTGGTAAAACAGGTCTCACCTTACCAGTCTTGGATTTAACACCTTCCTGTTGTAATTTCTAACCTCAAGTTCCCACTGTCATGGTTGATCTTGTGGTAAGTTACTTCTGAGGCTTTGGCAGTGTTGTGAGACACGCAACTGTGCTTTTTGCATCCTTACCCTGCCCGTTCAGGGGGAAGCAGCAGATGAGGTCTCTTCAGACACCAGGAAGAAGCCAAATATGTGCAGGCCTTTCACCTCATAGGTGAGTTAAATCACCCTGACATCTGCTGGAGGAGCAACACAAAAAGGAACAAGGAATTTGGGAGGTTTTGGGAACACATTGAGAAGAACTTCCTGGCAAAGGAAGCTAACGACCTCCTGACAGAACAGTTTGCAAGGGAAGATGCTCAGCTGGGCCTCATGCTTACAAAAAAAGGAAGGGCTTGTCAGAGCTGTGAAGGTCAAAGGCAGCTATGGCAGCAATTACCACGAGGTATAGAAATGCAAGATCCTGAAAGTAGGGAGCAAAGCTAAAAGCAAGATCATATCCCTGGACTTCATGAGACAACTTTGGCCTCTTCCACGATCTGCTTGAAAATGCCCCATCAAATAAAGCTCTAGAGGCAATAGGAACCAAAGAAAACTTATATTCTGGGATCATTTCTTTCAAGCTCGAGAATTGTCTGCTCCAAAACATAGGAAATGCAAAAATGCCAGGAGGCCTGCATGTATGAAGAACCAGCTCCTGGCAATTTTAATAGGTGAGAAGGAAGCATACAGAGTATGGAAAGCAGGGACAGCAAGCTGTGGTACACTGTCCAAGCATGCAAACACACAGTCAGGAAAGCCAAAGTTCATCTGGGATTGAATCTACCAAGGGAGGTCAAAGGCAAAGGAAGAACTTATATCAGCACTTAGGTAACAAAAGGAAGACTAGGGAAAATGTGAATCCACTGCCAAATGAGGCCAGGGAGCTGGGGATGGAGGCATGGAAAAGGATGGGACATTGAATTAGTTCTTCACGTCAGACTTTTCTAGCTGGATCAGCCTTCAAAAAATTCCAGGCCAGAGGGAAAATCTGGAGCAAGGAAGATGTACTAGTTGTGGAAGACACTCATGTCAGGAAAAACTTAAGAAAACTGGGTGCACCGGCTTTAACATGGGGTAGGACTAGATGGTGCCATGCTCAGCATATAAAGCTGGGGGAAGAATATGAAAGTGGGAAGACATTTAGGGTGATGATGTCTGTCTGTCCAAATCATTATTATGCGTGATGGAGCCCTGCTCTCCTGGAGGTGGCAGAGCACCTACCTGCCCATAGAAAGCAGTAAATTTATTCCTTGTTCTGCTTTGTATGAACGTGTAGCTTTTGTTTTATCTATTATACTACTTTTATCTCAACCCATGGGTTTTCTCACATTTACCCCTCCAGTTTTCTTTCCTATCCCACCAGGGGAGAACATGAATGAATGACTATGTGGGGTTTAGTTATCTTGCCAGATTAAACCATGACACCTCCATATGTAAAGTACTATCACTGCTAGCACTTAGGATGTCCCACTACATTCTGTATTTAGAAGTACAATTTAACTAATAAAGTGAAACCCCAAAGTTTTGTAGTACTGTGCAAAAATTTAATGAGTTTCTGATCACAGTCAGAGAAGAAAACAATTAAATAATGGAAATAAATTGAAATAATGGAGAACACAGACATATTTTCCTGCAATGGCACACAAATAAGTAGTTGAAAACAAACCAGTAGAGAGACAAAAGCAAATTAGCCCTATTTCTTTACTGCTTGTGCCATGAAATGTTGAAGAAGGCACATAGGATAAAGGGGAAATGGGATTATGTTTCCCAGAATACAGAACAACATCAGGTCAAATCCCTGAAAAGAAGTCATATCCTAAATGTTGCTTACATAGAAGCAGAAACCTTTTCAAGTACAACAATAGATAAAGAAAACATTCATTAATTAATTTCCTGATTTTTTAAGGGAAGTAAAAAATATTTCTGATGTTCCCTTTGATTTTATCACAATTTCATAGAAATGTTTTAATTTGATTTGGTTTCCTTCTGTTTAGGATTGCAAACTTTCAAAAAATGAATATATTTTGATATTGTGTTTTTGCACAGCCTGGTTTTGGTAGCAGGGGGCCACAGAGGTGGCTGCTGTGAGAAGCTGCTAGAAGTTTCCACCATGTCCAGCAGAGCCAATCCCTCATGGCTCTGAAGATGGACATGGTGCTGGCCAAGGCCTGGCCCAGTTGAAGAGATTGGTAACACCTTTGTGATAACATATTTAAGGAGAAAATCAAAACAAAGTGGCATAATTTTATTCTTCTAGTCAGAGAAAAGGACAAGGCGAGAACATGTGAGGGAAACAACATGGAGACACCAAGGTCAGTGGAGAAGGAGGGGCAGGAGGTGTTCCAGGTGTCAGAGCCAAGATTCCTCTGCAGGCCATGGTGAGGACCATGGTGAGGCAGCTGTGCCCCTGCAGCCCATGGGGATCCATGGGGGATGCAGAGATCCACCTGCAGCCCATGGTAGAGGTGCCCATGCTGGAGCAGGTGGATGCCTGGAGGAGCTATGATCCAGTGGGAGACCTGGCAGAGAGAGGGAACCCCTGCTCCCAGGCTGGAGTAGCCTGTCCTTGCAGGACTGACTGCACCCTGTGGAAGAGAGCCATGCTGCAGCAGTTTTGGGAGAACTGTGTGCCTGTGGGAGGGACTCACATTGCAGCGATTTTGAGAGGACTGCTGCTCGTGAGAGTGGACCCACACCAGGGAAGTTCACAGACAGCTTGGAGTCCCCTGTGGGAGGGAGTCCACAGCACTGGAGGAGAAGGAGTCCTCTCCTGCAGCAGTGGAAGAAAATCCTCAGGTGAGGAATTGACCAAAACCCCCCATACCCTGTCCCTCTGCACTGTTGGTGGGAATGAGGGAGGGGTTGAGGGGGAAAAGGTGTTTAAGGGCTCATTTTACTGCTCATTATCCTCCTCTGGCTCTATTAGTAATAAATTCACTTTTTACCTTTAAGTTGAGCCTATTTTGACCTTGTTTTCTCACAGTCCTTATCTCAGCTCATGAATCCTTTGCTAACTTTTTTGTCCTTCTCTGCCCAGCAGTGGCAGGGGAGGGTGAGTGATCAGCTATCGTGAGTGCCTGGCTTTTGGCCAGTGTCAAACCACAACAGACGTCTACTAGAAACCTTACAATAATTTTATGATGACAAAAAGGTATTTGACTTCCCTGTTTGTCAGTGCTAAAATCCATCCTGTTGCATATAAATTTACTAACTAGAAAAATAACCTGTTTAAAACTATGTAGGTTTTGGAGGTAATGACTTTGAAGTTTCTTTCAAGAATCCATCTGAACCAACAGTTTTACTCTCTGCTATGTCTTTAAAATCATTAATTACTACTCCTACAGTTATTATGTTGCTGTTTTGAACATCACATTGTTCTGACTTCAATTTAGCTAATTTTAGATTTTAAGCTGTTCCTGTGTTTAATTGTTATTAAGAAGCTGATAGCTATGTAATGATTTGAATTAGGAAATGAATTCCAATTAACTTCCTTTATATTCTCTAAAATAATGCAACTAAAGGTTTTAACTGCATTTTTTCCTGTCTCTAGCATCAAAATGTACACAATTTTCATTCCATAATTCTCATAATAAATGCAGTTCTATTCTCCTTTGTTCCTTATATGTCATGTATATTGATTTGTTTTCCCAATTCTACAATATTTTAAATAATGTTCTTCACCTATTGTTTCTAGTTGTGTTTCTATAAATTCTGAATTTTATTTTGAGAGAAAGGATATGATATGAAGTGATGTGTTGTGTTTGCCTTTGGATGTTCTTTATATTTGAGAATAATTACAAGAATTTCTGTAAATCAGTGTTTTGTACATAAAATTTGAAAAAATACAACTTTTATTGGAGTGCAACCAAGCTTTTCAATTAACATCTGGTGCGTGAACTTTCAAAATGGACTGAAACCTAATTTAAGGTGAGAATATGAGAAAAGAGTGATTACTAAAATTCTCTCTCACTATGATTTCTCCACAATTTATTTTTAGAAACATCTTCTATATTATTCTTCATGTACCTCTTCACCAGTTATGATTAATTTGTCAAAATAAAGCAATTTTAGTGACTTTTTTCTTCAAGAAACCTTAAACACTCAGCATCATCCTGCTGCATATCTGCTTTTAAAAATATTTTAATTTTTTTTTGGCAGAAATAAGTATATTACTATGCCATAAAGGTAATTGGGATATTTGGGCTGTCATTATGCAAGAATTATAGAGAAATGCATTTAAACACTTTCGGCAGGCAATTGGAGTGATCTGGAACAGTGATGTACTGACAAATACATTGTAATTACTGTTGTCTGTGATGTTGATAATGACAGTTGCAGACAGATTGCTGTAATGACAAGAAGAAATATTTCTGTCTTCCACAACTACTATCTGACTCTGATGTCACTCAAATCTCATGCAGAAGAACTAGAGCAGTGCTGCAGAAGCAGCATCAAACTCAATGTGTTGAGAGGCCCAGGCTCAGTTTCCTGAGGGGTTCTTCCATGAAAACACTGCTGCTTTCAATGGGCCATGACAGCTCACTTTGCTTAGGGCAGCAAGCAACTTCTTCCTACACAGCTCACTTTGCAGAGATGACCTTTCCTCTGAAATATTTTGCAAAAGGGTTATCAGCAAAAAACTTATAGGATCATCAAACTTCAGTGGAAGTTTGAGACAGAACAACTTACCCAATGAGGAGACTATCCTTGCTATCTTTAGTTTATGAACAATAAAGCATTTGGATAGAAAATGTCGCTTTAAGCAATGAAATAGGCATAGATCATCCAAGGTAAATGTATTGACTACAGAAAATTGTGCTAGGAAATAATAATAGTCTTTTAAAAAATCCAGAGTTTAACACTCTTTGTGAATTCAGAAAAAGATCTTAAAAATATATAGCTCTTATTTTATTTGTCCAATAGTATGTAAAACAAAGATATTAGGCTATATTTGTTATTCATTAAAATATTTTTTCCCAAAACATTAATCTCAGATAAATTAAACGAGAAAAGCATCAAATGATAAAAACAATTCTTCTAGACACACTAATTTAAAAGTTTTGGTGAAGTGGTTACATGGACACTCGAGGGAATATTTTTATATTTAAGCCAGATGAAACTGATTGGACTTGACAACACTTGATACCGTGTGTCTGTGTGGAGGGTGCTCACAACCTAAATGGTATTACCAGCCCAGAGAGTTAACAACATGCTCATTGGCCTCCTTTCAACTTTCCTTGCTGCGAGATAACCTTGGACTACAAAATAACAAAATTTACCTTACAACTATGCAATTTTCTGCGCTCTCTTTCCTTATATAGCTTGAAGAAATGTTAAGGATAGTTATTATTTGTTCTCCTGACATTAATAGTTTAACCACTGGCTAGTGGGAAGAAAAAGCTGTGGACTTAGTGCACTTATAGTGTAAGCTCTTTATTAAATGATCAGCTAAAGACTTCTCTAAAGCCAGACAAGATAAAGTTCTCCTTGATGAAGAGCATGGATTATTTTCCAGAGCATGCTGAGGCACTGAACAGCAGAAATGGGGTACTTGTTTTGACAGGGAGAACTTTCCCAGTTCTCAGAAGCAATTTGAATAAGAGAGTTTTCAGCACCCAGGGAAGTCACAGTGACAGGAACCAGCCTTGACAGTAGTGAAAAATAACATGTGCTACTCCTGAGAAACTGTGTGCTGTCACAGGTCTTGGCACACTCAGAGGAGAAGGGCAGATGCATAACCCATGCAACCCTAACTTGGCCTCAGACTCTGAGTCAGTTATTTCAGAGTTTTCTTCTCTTAGAGGCATAGTGGTATAAACTTTGTTGAATTTGGTGGGTCTTAAACACTTTCTGAATTGTTTTTCTACAATAGGGCTTTAAGTGAATTGCATGAAGAAAAGAGAAAAACAAAAATCCTCACAATCCATTGATATTGATCCTCCTGCCCTAGATGGGACTGCATTGTAGAAAAGAAAAAATCCAACTTAAAGGTTCAGAAAAATAAATGTTATACTTAAAAATATACATACTATATACTTTCTACAAAACTAAGAGTATTTTCTGAATACATTCAGTCCCTATTAACTTATTTTCTTATAGTTGTCATTAGAAGGAACAGATGGAGGTATATTTACAGTCCTTTATAGAATAAAGAACATTTATTTTTTATAGAATAAAGAACATAAATAAAACGTTTAATTTGCAAACCAGTCCTCTTAACATGTTGACTGATACAAATTGTCAAGCTTTACTTCTTTCTCCTCCCTTTCCATACAACATGATATGCTTTGAGTGTGGCTGTTATAAAAGTAGCTGTTCAAATCTGCCTTGATTTGGAAATACAGGTGTCTGCTAAGGAAGGGAGAAGCCTCCTCTGAAATGGAAAATGTAAGCCCCCTCCCACTGAATTGCTGCAATTTTGAAATTATTTGGGCTTTCAGGCAAAGATATGGGAGCAGGAATAACAGTTCTTTATTAGAAAAGAAAATAAAAATAAAATAAACAGCGCATTAATACAAAACAATGCTGAAAGAGTCAGAATATGACCTGACTCCCTGTTGGTCAGGGTGTTGGTAGCAGTCTGATTAAATGGTGGCTGCAGTCCTCCTGGAGTGTCAGGTGTGGTTCTGTTGAAGCAGTGATGCTGTAGAAGGGTGCAGTTTTCCTCTGAAGATCCAGTGGTGGTGTAGATGGGCCTGGTCTTCTTCTGGGAATCCAGTGGAGAAGAAAGATGCTCCTCTGGGAGTCCAGTGAAAAAGGCTGACTGCGGTGTTCCAAATCTTACATTATATCCATGTAGGAATGCTGGGCTCCTCCCCCTGGGTGGAGCATCTCAGAATGGGATGATGTAATTTTATCAGCCACGCAGTGACACGCAGTGGCCCGTTAACAGAAGATATTTCCCAGAGGGAGGATTGGTTGAGGAAGAGATAAAGAAAAATTGCCCATATAACAGAAGATAACTGCCCTACCTCTAACAGATGATAATAGAATATGCTCCTCCACCCACATCTTGCGACCCAGGAAAGCAGAGTGCTCACTAAGATAATAAATTCAGGGTTTGAAGGCAACAAAAATGAGAAGACAGTAAATGAGCACATTTAAAGAGGACAAAATTTTTAAAGATAGCATAGATTTTTCAGTATTTTCCCTGAAGTAGGGCAATCCTGAGAATATATTATGGCTTACACCAAGCTTGAAGAAACAGCTATCATTTAACCTCCTAAAGCAGACCTAATAATTAAAATAAACCCAAGGATGCAAATCAAGACATTGACTATGTTTGCATGAAACCCAGCAGCTGGTGAAGTCAATTTATAAGGGACTTCAGTGGGGCATTAATTATCCATTTTATATCCTGTATGTACATGCTGATGTAGATGTAAACAGAAACATTAGAACAAAACCCTTCATGATCAGCAAATTAAGTTTCCTGCATCAAGGAAAATACAGATTGGATATTAGAAAAAAGTTTTTTACAGAAAGAGTGATAAAGTTCTGGAATGGTCTGCCTGGGGAGGTTGTGGAGTCACCAACCCCGGATGCATTTTTCCTTGAAATGAAATATTGAAAAAATGTTGGTTTAGAAATCAAAAAAGTATTTGTTGATTCTTCTAAGTAATGGGCCTGGCTTTGGGTTTTTCCTAGAGATTATCCTTGTATCTCTGTTCCATGGAAGATGTCCTAACTATAAAATTAACAAGACATTAGAAATAAATAATTCCCTACAGAGTGGGCAGCAAAAAGCAAAAAAAAGTGCATAGCTCTGTAACCTGATAGTTACATTCCTGTGAATGATCATAAACCTGGATCCAAAATTGCTTTTATTCTGTAACTTCTTAATGCAAAGTACATAAATAACCATTATTCTATCTAACTCTCTGTAACTTATTTTCCACATATGAAATGAAGATGGTTACTTCTTTCACTTGTCTAAATTAATACAGTTTCTTCATATTAACCTGCAACATTTGCACTCAGGGCTGTCAAACCCCATTTTAACAGTGCTGAATAAACCATATTCTTCATTCACTACTCTAAGAAATATATGACAAATATCATAGGAAGGGCAGAGTAAATAAATGTCTAAATAATAAATAAATATCTAAAAGGAAGAAAGGCATAGGCTTTACTCTAAACTTCCTTATTCTAAACATCTTAGAATGGTAAATACATTTTCCCAGATTATCTGCATATTCAGACCACTATCTTACCTCTCCTGTGATGAAGCTGTTCATAAACCTTTCATAGTGGTGCATGTACAAACTATAAAAAACTATTTTCCTCGCATCATTGTCAGATACACCCTACATCCAGTATTTTGTTTTAATTGAACCATGAAATGGTTATATCTGCTTGGTTTTGGACTTTGCATGACATTCTGAAGACAAATGCATGGCACAGTGACACATAACATGTAATAACCATTTAAAATTGACTCAACATATGGATATAGAATTAACATGAGTTGTAGCACACTCGCTCACCAACTTACTGAGGTTAAACTACTTAGTAGCATGAAACACTTTGAATATATCATCCTGTCAAGGTGCAGAAGGGGTGAGCAGAACTTTAGACAAACAGTTCAATCTTGACTCTGATGAACACAGGCTTTCTCTTCTCCAGTGTAAAGCATCCTCAGGTCAGGCTTGTTTTATCTCATTTTCACCATGCAGAGGAGTGCTGAACATGCCTCAGCAAACTATTTCAAATATTTCATGCCTGCAGACATCACAGCTGTTCTTACACCAGCTCATTTCCTTTGTGTCTTTCTCATGGAAAATTGTGGCTGTGTGTCATGGCACCCTAGAAATTACCTATCACTCTGAGAACACTTCCTTCTCAGCTTTTAGAGGGAAACCTCTCAAGTATTTAGGATACAATGGATATGTACATAGACAGGTATTCTATAAGGAATTCAAAAATTATCTGTGATGTAAGCATATTTGTGTAGAGAAAGTGCATGAAAATATTAATTAATATACCGTCTCACTACTGCAGGGGAATGTAGTTTGTACAGTCATAGAATCATAGAATCATTAAAGTTTGAAAAGACTTCCAAGATCATTGAGTCCTACCTTTGACCAAAAACCAACTTGTCAATAAGACCATGCACTAAGTGCAACATCCAGTCATTTCTTGAGATGGTGATTCCACCCCTTTCCTGAGCAGTGCTGTTACAATGCTTAATAACCCTTACAGTGAAGAAATTCCCCCTGATTCCAACCTGGACCTCCTCTGGTGCAAATTGAGGCTGTATCCTTTTGTCCAATCACCTGGGAGAAGATCCTGACCCCCACCTGGCTACACACCTGGGAGTTGTAGAGAGTGAGAAGGTTCCCCCTGAGCCTCTTTTTCTCCGGGCTGACCCCATACAACTCCCTCATGTCTGCTTCTCATCAGATTTGTGCTCCAGACCCTTCCCCAGCTCCATTGGCCTTCTCTGGACATTTTCCAGCTCCTCAATATCTTTCCTTAATTAAGGGGTTTAAAACTGGACCTAGGATCTGAGGACAGTCACTGCCCTGGTCCTGCTGCCATTCTATTGCTGATACAGGCCAGCTGCCATTGCCCTCCTGCCCACCTTGGCACTGATGTCTCATGTTTAGCTGCTGTTGACCAGCACCCCCTGATCCTTTCCCACTGGGCCTCTTTCCAGCCAAAATAGAGTCCCCTCACCTGGGATGACCTGTAGGCACCAGAGAAAACAATTGCAGTGAAATTAATAGAAACAGAGAAGACAGTTTTCCATTTCTTGAAGGAATATATATCAGCTACAATATACAAAAAGCACCCCTTGACACCACTCTCCTTTGGTCTAACTAAATCTTATTTTAACATGGGTGGATTCATAGGAGAAATGAGACAGGAAGACTGTCATGTTTCACTGTGGGGAACTGCAAGGAGTTCTTTTAAAAATTGATGCTCGGGGATGAAATTCAGTCAAATGAGACAGCATTGTATCTGGAAACGGATAACTGGTAAAGAAAAAAAAAAGGAAAAAAAGGAGTTTCCCTACAAAGAGGACTAGAAAAGACAGAAAAGGAGGAAGGAAAATTGAGAAGGATGGGAAGACACAGAGAGGGAGGGGAGGAAGACAGAGAGAAAATGCTGGCATTAGCACCAGAATGCTGGGCAGTGCTGTCGACATCCACGCCATGGGGGAATGTGCATGCTGCCTGCCAAGGAGTCTGTGCAACTCTTGGAGAGCTCCACAAGCTCAGCTCCCCTGAGATGGGTGGCTGAACATGATGTGAGTGAGTGGAAGCGTGGGCAGGAGGTCCAGAACCTTGGAAAGGGAATGGTGGCCATGGGCTGGATCAGCAAAGTGGGGTTAGCGGCAAGCGGCTCAGGCAGGAACACAGGGACAAAGCAGGCAGGACACTGGGCAGGAACACAGGGACAAAGCAGGCAGGACACCGGGCAGGAACACAGGGAGGCAGGACAGTGAAGGGCAGACAGTGTCGAGCCAAGCACCCAGAGAGACAAAGAGAGAGGAGCGAGTGAGTGAAGGCAAACAAGGGCCAGTGAGGGCAGAAGAGCCAAAAAGCACACTGGAGCCATGACAAAAAGGACAAAACCAGGCTAAGGTCAGGGCAAGAAGCAGACCTCAGCAGGCTGGAGCCAAAGCAAAAACACAAAGACACAAAGAATCAAAAGGCCCCAAGATTCAAAAAGCCCCAAAAAGTCAGCTATGAAAAAGCCCAGACCAAAAAGCTTAAAGCCAAAATGCCCAAAGCCAAAAAGCTCAACTCGTTAGCTAAAGCAAAAAAACACAAGACCCAAAAGCCCCAGAGATTGTGTCAGAGTTACTTTTATACCCCCTGGCTCCTCCCAAAGTCTCTCCTGCTGACAGGAGACCACTGGCCCACTCCAACCTTCCACTGCAGTCTGTTGCTGGAGTCCTTTCACCATTGCTTGGAGAAACCTCTCTGGGGCGTGCAGCATCCTTGGTGCTCTGCTGCTGACTGCCTGTCCCATGTGAGGTGTGAAATGGTGACCAGGCAAACTCTCCCCAGAGACAAGGGTTTCCTCCATCTTCTCCTGGAGAATTTTTCATTCATGCAGCTTCAATATTTACAAGGTAGGCATAAAAGTGGTAACAAGAATTAATGGAAGTAGAAATGTGGCCAAAAACATAGAGGGCATCAAAAAACAGTTAATGTAGCTGGAAGCATACTATTCTATCATGAAAGTAATAACAGTATTTTCCTTTTGCTAGCCCCTTAAAATATCTTTTTTATGCTTTTCACCCTCAGAAGATGGCATTCTAAAAAATTCAGCCAGGTGCTGGGCAAAATTCTTTGAAAATGTTTAGCTGATAGGAAGATTAAGAAAGCAAACTCTAGTGTGGATTCAAAATCTTTAATGTCAGCAGTTACATGTATGTGCTCCATTTTTTTAGGAATAAAATCTAGATTAAGATATGTTTGACCCTAGATAAAACTCTTGGAGCGAGAATTCTGCATCATTAATAAGCCAGACTTATACTTGCAAATGTTATTTATAAAATACTTAATTCTTATTTACATAGTGCATGCATGTCCCAGGAGATGTAATTAATGATAAATTCAACTTTCACTATCTGGATGATTCAGTTTTTTGCTTTTACCCTCCTCTTATCATCATCCTCAAACGTGCTTTGAAATAAATAAATAGGGGTCAACCTATGATTTCTGAGTAAATTTTAACTGAGACTGTGAAGCTGCAAGCCATGATGAATGTGTAAATTGCTCTTCCAGCTTCCCCTGAACAGAAATGTATAAGTAGAGATACAATATTTTCCACTAGTGAAAAATTTTATATTTTTTCAAATGTTTGGACTTCTTAAAGTTATTTATAACAAGCTAAACACATACTGTTGATAACTGCAGATATTTTTTTTTTCATTAATTCCATAGATCAAAGATATTGCTAAGTCTAATTAGGAGAAGTCATATCAGCTTTGATAGCTGTGGCCCAGTAAATATGATTGTATTTGCTACTGCTGGGGGAAGGTGTTGGGCTGTTTCAGATGCCAGGGTGTGGCTGAGAAACCATTGCCTGAGCAGGGCTGAACTGGATTCACCAGGGCACACCAAATTAGGGCTGATCTGTAATTAGTGATGGACAGCAAAATGGAGCTTTCCTTCTAAACCTATGAAAGGTAAAATCTCATTTATTCATTATTGTTATACAAAGGATTTAAGTGCCTGATATTTTCTAGTCTTCTCCAGAATGGGACCTGGAGAAGATTGAGAAATGGCGCATGGGAGTCTTATGAAGTTTAACACAACAAAATCCAAGGCACTGCCCCTGGGTCAGGCCAACCCCAAATATCAGTCCAGGCTGGGGGATGAACAGAGCAGCCCTACAAGAAGGACTTGGGGCTGCTGGTGGGTGAGAGGCTGGCCATGCCCTGGCCATTGGGAGCCCAGAGCCCCCCATGTGCTGGGCTCACCCAGAGCCCCGTGGGCAGCAGGGCAGGGAGGGGATTCTGCCCCTCTGCCCCCTCTGCTGAGACCCCACCT
The DNA here is from genome assembly GCA_024362935.1 of Setophaga petechia. Lineage (NCBI taxonomy): Eukaryota > Metazoa > Chordata > Aves > Passeriformes > Parulidae > Setophaga > Setophaga petechia. Next base: position 14,047,466 of record JANCRA010000013.1, read on the forward strand.
GCAGGGCTGCATCCAGCTCTGGGCTCCCAGCACAGCAAGGACAGGGACCTGCTGGAGCCAGGCCAGAGGAGGCACCAAGGGGACCAGAGGGATGGAGCAGCTCTGCTGGGAGGAAAGGCTGAGAGAGCTGGGATTGTTCAGCCTGGAGAAGAGAAGGCTTTGGGATGAGCTAATTGCATCCCTGCAGTACATGAAGAGAGCCCACAATTTTCAAGGGTCTGGAGTGACATGGCAATGGGGAATGGCTTCAAAGTGAAATACAGGAAATTTCGATTAGACATTAGGAAAAAACTCCTCCCTGTGAGGGTGATGAGGGGCTGAAAGAGGTTTCCTAGAAGCTGTGGCTGCCCTATCCCTGGAAGAGTTCAAGGCCAGGCTGGATGGGGCTCTGAGCACCCTGTCTAGTGGAAGCTACCTCTGCCCATGGCATGGGGGTCGGAATATGATGATTCTCAAGGTCCTTGCCAATCCAGACCATTCTATGATTCTATGATAGTAGTCTGCTTTTTTCAGAATATCTGTAAGTTAAAACTCCCACAGCAATTAGTGAAACTGTTAAACCGCTGTCATGTCATGCTTTTTAAGGGCTTTGATCTGCTGCTTTTACATAACACATTAAACATAAATAAACTCCTACTTAATGCAAAATAACAATACTACTTCACTTAAAATTCCTCATGATATTCTCTACTTTTGACACCACCTATCCATCACATCAGTTATGTTGGTTAATGTTTACATTACATTGTGTAAATTGATTTACTGTGAAATACTTTTTAATTAATGTCTTTCTCACTCTCACTTTTATTTTTATTTCTCAATTTTCCTAAAATTATATAACCTAAAGCTGACAAGTTTAACTCAATTTATTAAACAGTCAAACTAAATTCCCACATTTGCACAGGTTTTTTAGGGTTTTGCTGTTTTTTTTTTTTTACAACACCCATTTACTAGTTATGAATGTCAATAGGATAAAGAAATACTGAGAAATCTAACATGTATACAAATATAAAATTTATTTTCAGCAGAAAAAAATCTGCCTTGATCTATGAAAATACTTCAGGGGAACACTCCTCCCATATGGCACTTAAAAATATATATTTTTATTTAAACTATCATATTAATTAACTAACTATCCTCATTATCAGACTTCTGTGAAATGTTGTAAAGTTATTTCAATTTAAAAGTATCCTGTCAAAAAAAAAAAAAAAAAGAAAAAAATAAAGGGTTGGAAAAGATATTGATTTGTAAGAAGAAGAATATAAGAACTGCTTGAAAAATTGGACTTGTCAACCCTTTAGATTGGTAGTCATATCCATAACTGCTCTTATCTGATGAGACTTACTAAAGCAAAATTCCTGAAGATTCTGTATGAGGATAGATTTAATGAGTTATGTCAGTAAAAATGCAGTTAGAATATGCGATAATAAAAAAAAAAATAGGCTTACTTGAAATTTGCACCAATCAACATGTTTTCTGATATATAAACATGTCAGACACACAACTTTTCCTAACACTTTCCTAAATCAAGGATCTCATCATTATAAATCTAACTTCTGTGTATTTTTGAGTGTTTGCAATACTTGCTGTTAAGTAAGACAAAGTCCTGCAATACTTTATGTTAAAATATGGGTACAAAATAGACAAAAATTTGGGAAATAAAACAACAGCCTTTCTATTTTTGATGAATTTGATCTGCTCTTGCAGATATGCACAGACAGACGGACGCACAGATTCATATCTTCCTCCTGCAGCTCAGCTTTGTGGAATTTTTTAGCACTGATGCACTGTGTGGAATCTGATGCACCTAGGAGACACCTTATCATGTGAGTCAAACTCACAATCTCACAAAGAGTTACAAAATCAGAACCCGATCTGTCTAAAATACTTGAGAATTATTCTTGTGAGATGACTTTTTGTGAGAGAAAGAGACTTGTGCAGCAGGTGCTTGTCTCTGCTTTTTTCTTGAATTCAGCCTTCTCATCTTCACCAATCATTCATCAGGAGGCCTACTGGCCTGCAATGAACAACAACGATTTGTTGTTTTCCCCAGACAAGTTAGGGCACTGAGGAAAAAGATAATCCTTTAGTCAAAGGAATAGCAGTGTTAGAGGAATCAAACTGGCACAGACCAAAGTGCTTTGCAGTGAAAAGAAGCCAAAAGTTGAGTTTTAAAAATTTCCTCAGGCTGTAGATCAGAAGATTTTCTGATCTGCATCCTGCCATGGATAGGGGCAACTGTAACTAGATCAGGTTTTTCAAAGATCCATCCAGCCTGTCCTTAAACACTTTGTGGAATGGAGCATCAACAACTTCTCTGGGATGCCTGTTCCAGGCCCTCATTACCCTCACCCTAAAAAATTTCTCCCTAATGTTCAATCTTAATTTACCCTCTTAAAAGTTTGAAAACATTGACTCTTATCACTACAGTCCTGGTAAAAAGTCTCTCCTTTTTTATAATCTCTGCTTTAAATAGTGAAAAGCCACAATAAATTCTCCCAAAAGTATTTTCTTCTTCAGACTAAATAAATCTAACTTTTTCAGCATTTTTTCATAGGAGACATGTTCCTGCACTCTGACTCTCTCCATCTTCTCAACCCACTGTAATATGACCAGGTCTTCTTTCTTGTGCTGGATCCAGAGCCAGTCTCCAGGTGGGGTCGTATGAGAGCAGAGCAGAGAGGGAGAATCCCCTCCCTCAACCTGCTGGCCAAATTACTTTTCATGCAGGTCAGGATACAGATGACTTTCTGAGATACAAGTACACATTGCCAGCTCTTGTCCATTTTTTTTACCACAAGAAATTACGTGTCTTTCTTTGCAGGGCTGCTCTCAATCTGCTCATCACACAGCCTGTATTACTATTGCATTTTGCCTTGATCCTGGCGCAGCACCTTGCACTTTTCCATGTTAAACTTCATGAGTATTGCACAGGCCCACTCTTCAAACCTGTCCAGGTCCCTCTGGATACCATCCCTTCCCTCCAGCCCATCAGTCATACCACACAGCTTGGGTTCATCAGCAAACTCGTTAAGGGTGCCTTGATCACACTATATCACCACTGTAAATATTTACTAGTATTGATCCGAGTGTGCATCCCTCAGGGATTCCATTTATACTGGTTTCAAATTAGGTATTGAATTATTGACACAGTCTGGATGTGGCAATCCAGCCAATTCCTAATCCATCTAAGAGTTCATGTGTCAAACCCATATATTTGCAATGTAGTATCAAGAATGTTGTGTGGGAGTGTGTCCAAGGCCTTACAGAAGTCAAGATAGCTGACAGCGACAGCTCTTGTCTTGCCCTTTCCACTGTAGAGGGCCACAGGATCAGTCAGGCACAATTTGACCTTGTTGAATCTTGTTGGTTGTATCTAATCATCTCCCTGTCTTCCATATGCTTGGACATGTGTTCCAGGAGGATCTGTTCCATGATTTTAAAGGCACTGAGGTGTGGGTGGCTGGTCAGTACTTCACACCCTCAGATTAATACCAATACCTGCAAGTACATTAATACAAATACCTACAAATACTTCAGAGGAAGAGAACCTTATGAGAATATAATGAAGATTTGAAGTGAAGGATCTCCTCTGAGTCATTGCAAATCACAAGGCCAGCAGAGACTTTACAAGCTCAACCACTCTTTCTATGTCTGTACCATCCTCATTAACAAGAATATCTGTCTCTGACAACACAAAAGCCTCTTGTAAGTCTGCTGGTTTTTGTACCTGTACCACTCTGTCATTACTGCCTTTAATGTTTGGTAGAAAGGTTTAAATTCCTGTCTTTCTCATCCAAACCCCAGGATAATTCTGGGAGAGGGAGACTGACAAATAGCTCTTCACTCTTTATTTTACATCCTAGAAGGCTATCTTGTTTATATCGTAATGTTTTCTTTCTTTTCTGTTGGCTTGATGAACTCAGGGAAAGGCAGTTGTTTTCAATGAGAAAATGACTCAGAACCCTCTGCTATGTGCCTTAAAAATTGTAGTGCAAAATGTATGCGTACAAGATATTCAACACATATCTTGAAGATAAATAAAACCTCAAAAAGGCAATAATTGAGGTCTATCAATTCTAATGCCAATTCCAATTAAACAGGATAACTGAACTTTAAAACCTAGTTTTAAAAGGTACTGCTGAAGGATTTTACTCCTTACAGCCTTTAGTTAGAATGCTAGTTGCTCAATAGCTCATGTTCTCTGACTCTAAAAGAATGCCAACAAGAAAATGAATTAGGGTTTCCTTTATGTTTTAGAGACAGGTAATGGATTACGACAACTTGGAAAGATGCTTCAGGACTAGACCATCCACATAAACGTAGACAATTTCAGAGAAATAAAAAATCCTGAATTTGCTGCTCTAGCAGCAAATAAAACATTTTAACTTAAACAATTTCAGTAATCAATATCTAATCTGCACTCACAGCATTTTTTTTTTAGTTAGAAACTAAAAAGGTGAAAAGGTGGAATGGTTTGTAGCCAAAGAAGGAGCTTCAACTTTGTTACTTGGTGTCTAATTTGCCACAAAGAAATTCCACTTTCATATTTCTAATATTGACAAAATAAGGCAATCCATCTTTTCTCTCTGTTACTTGCTCTCTAAACAGCAGTCTTATTTTGTCAGGCAATTTTTTTTTTTTTTAATTTCAACTGACCCCACTGACCATATCTTAGAGCATGATCCTCCTTTCGATGACTATTTTGTTCTGGTGTGTCTCAGATATTCAGAAACACTTGCTTGTCTCAGCCACACTTTATTCACTGTACTGCCCCAAAAATTCATATAGGTGACATATGATGTATGTCATATGACAATTGGTACAGAAAGACCTGTCCATACTACAGCATTAAAGCACAACAAACTGCAGGTATCCAATCCTACTTAAAATGATAAGGCACCTTATAAAGTTTGGGTATGGAAGTAGAATGCTTTCCATTGAGCACATGTTTTTCTTGCTGTTTTGAGAGACCTAAATTACATGAAAAGGGGAAAGAGGCATTTTTTCAATCAGCAAAAATGATTGCAAATTGAACCTTGTGATTAGAAATTAGAATTTCACAGCTTACTTATAGTGCTTGTGCACTTTATTGATATTGTAGGCAGTTTTGCAGTTCAGAGTCTGCATATAGAAATTGAGATCATATAAAAACTCATCTCTAGAAGTCTGAGCATAACATTTTTTATTTATTTACACATTTATGCATTTTTTTATAGAATAAAATAATTTGCCCTTATTTTGCTTGACCGAGGAACTGCTATTAGTATATTGTTTAAATAAAATATGCACATGCACCAAATAGAACGTTACCTTGCAGGTAAATATACTAGAAAATATTTTTCTCATTTTCAGCTGGCACAGCCCATTTACAAATGAGGAACTGAAGTTTATAGCTTCTTACAGCAATAAAGGTGTGTTAAAGACCATGAAAAATGTATGCATTACTGCTACCTATTTATAATTTAAGCTTTTGCCTGTTTTCTCATCTGAGAGCTATTAGTACAGTTTAAACCTATCATTCAATGACTGTGTTTTGGGATTAACTAAAAGAAAGGTTGTCTAAAACAAATACTGAAAACAGAATTCAACCCTGATGTGAGGCCCTGCAAAACCAAGAGAAGAATTCCCAATGTAATATAAAAATTAGAGTATGTATACATATGTAACTCTCGCAGTAAGACTGTGATGCCAACATGTAGAAATACCTACATTTTGTTAGCTATTTTATACAACTAGAAGCTAATATTTTTGGAGGTAGTGCTTAGACCTGAAGCTTTCCATCTGTGTTTTGGAATATTCTGTGTCTTTTCATGGAAAAAAATTGTTGTTGACAACATTAAATTATTTTTAATAATCTTTAGACAATACAGAAGAGTTATTGCATTTGTACAATTTTTGAACAAGGCAAAACTTGTTTCTTGCTATTGGGATTGTAGATTTTAAATGTAATGACACTTCTTTTCCTTAGATACACACTGAGGATTTTACAAGAGACATCATCTCTGATATTTCTTTTATACCACTATTTGGCAAACACTTCATATTTAGGTTCATTCTTTAAAATATATTTTCAAAGTTTTAGGCATCAATATTAAGAATATTGAATTTTACATTACAAAATGGTAAATATTTTGTGGAACATTCAGTCATATACAAAATTTAAGTCACATGGACTTATCAAAGATGACAACTAGTTTTGGCATATTTACTACATTTTACATTTCTTAATGTTAAGGTTTGGTATTCTCACCCCACTTTCATTTTTTTTAAATTTTAATTTGTGTAGACCTTGATGTAGAGTTTTCTGGAGCAGAGCTGATTGATTATGTTTTTTAAAACAGTCTTAATGGTTATTCATAACAAATTTGGAAATCCCTGTAAGATCAGAGTCACAGATGCAACCTCAAGAAGAGTAATGAATATTAGACAATAACACATTTTAATATTTTGTTTATAATAATATCAATTATAATATAGCTTTGGATGAGATATCTGAGCATTTTATACACTTGGAATCACCAATGGAAAAGAATTTCAAGAAGAAAAGAAATTCAATCTAATAGCATTCATAGAGTAGAATCTGCACATAGCTCGAATTTGTCTAGGCTGCAATCTTATTATGTAGTCACTGAACAAGTAATTATACTACCTATTATTATAATTAATTTGTTCTGTGAAGACATATGAAAATAATTAATAAGACTGAGGAAAATTATACTGTAAAAACTATTGTATAGTACATAAAGAGAAGGAAATTCTTCCTTTTTAATCCGTATACAATAATTCTGCCTTTATTTTTTTAGTACAGGGAAGATTGTAATCCTGTTAGCAGGGTACTGGAAAATATTTCTAAGACATTTTTAGCTTTTTCTAAACAAAATAACTGTTTCAAATTGGTTCATATTTGATGTTTTTGATAAAGAACTGTCAATCTCACAAGTTTTATTGCTACAAATCACAATGAATTTTTATTGGGCTAATCTTAGGAGGCATTTGAGATGTTTTAGACTCAGCCTTCATCCTGGCTGTGATACATACATTTTTATTTTCAAGTATCTATTCCTACTGCTGAAGAAGTCTACAGAATTCAATTTGAATCAACAATAGGAATAAAATCTACTTTTTAACCTCACACTTTTCAGTGCTTGTTTTTTTACGCTACTTGAGTTCCTTTGCCATGACCAGTGAAATCTTTCCAGGACTTTGTGAGATCATTATTTTCCCACAACTATGTGTCATTTCCCTATAAAATAAACTTCATTGTTACAGCTAACTTTTCAAATATGCATACTTGGGTATTAAAATTATTTTAGATCCTTTCAGAAGACAAAGTGAAAGCTTCAAGATTGCTTTATCAACAACATTTATATTTGTGATTTTATTTTTCCAGAAGAAATTTTCATTTCAGTAAAAGGCCTCATAAACTTTTACTTCCAGTGCCAATATTAAGGCATAGTCTTCATATTTTCAAATTTTAATTATCATTGCTAACCATTAGGGTATACCAAAGTCCTATTCTTTCAACTATATCTTACTCTCCTTTCTGTATGAAGTGCATGGAATATGCTCAAGGATTGCAAAACGCAAAGGCACAGAACATGAAAAATAACACTAAAGGAACCCTGCCAAATACTACTGTGATAGGTGGCACTGAAATGCCACAGATTTCTACCAATGCTTAAAATCTTCTACTCATTGCTTTAGATGGTGCAATAACACTGCCATTAACCAAGACGAGAGCTAGTTTGTGAACAATTTATGTTCCAATTCTTGTAATAAAATTGGCACATATGTTTTCATCTGAATTGTTTATATCTCGTTCATATGCCAAATGATTACAATAATATATATCACTGATGGTCTTCACATAAATATAAATTTAGCTACAACTTTCCTATATCATTAGCCATAAAAACTTCAGGAGCACTGAGGCAGTAAGAGATACCAATGGGCAAGCAGTACAGCACTGTACCTTCAGGGGATAATTTCAGCAAATCATTGTCAGCTTTACTTTCATTAACTCACTCAAGCAAAGATCGACAATCACCTTGGTTTTGCTTTATTGACAAGCGTTATAATCCAGGGTAAAAGAATTTAGTTCATTCTAATACAAAACATATAATGTGTGTGTTAGACTGATTGTGAGCTTAGGAAGTTTCTTCCTAGGGTATCAATGACACTCATTGGCACCTGCAGCAGGTTTTACCTCAGAAGTTAAAAATAAACCTCCTAAAAATGGCCTGCACTTTGCTCTGTTATTATGAGTTCATTTGACTCTTATTGCCACTTTTATATGGCCTGCTATTGGTATGCAAGGAGAAAATGTGAAAAATCATACTTGCTATATATATAATCTATCAAGAGAGGAAAAAAACTGCACACTGCAAAAGAAGATGGATATTTTATTCCACTTGATATGCAATATTTTAATGATATTCTAGTGGCATTACTCAGGTATGTCCATTTGTGAACTGGAGTGTCCCAATAGCCAAAGAAATTTTACTATTTCATTTGGTCTGGCATGTGTCAAAACAGTTATACATATACAAGACAATTACAAATTTATTTATGCTAAACATTTCATTAAAATTCTGGGCATGTATCTTGTAATCCCATCAAACAGTCAGCTTTCAGACCACACAATGTAAGCAATATTACTTTTGGTACAGAGTTGTGTTGGACCTTTCTGTAGTTGACCAGGAGCTCTCTACTGCATCAGCTGTTGCAGGAACATCAATAAACTGATAGTTGGTGCTTGATTCAGGATTTATTCATTTGGAAGTGATTCAAGTCAGGGTGGAGAAAGGAAATCAAGATCATATTTAGAAGTCTGACAAGAAAAAGAGTGGAGAAAGCTTGAATTACTAGAAGTAATCCTGCTTTGAATTTTGTAGATTGAAAATCTCTAATTTTCTCATTTTATATGAACACTAAAATTTAGTTCATGGTTGATGGTGGTCATTACATGTTTCTATATCTTTTTTTCTACCTGCGCCTGCATCAATTAAATGCAAAGCCTACATCTACTGTACAATGTCAGTCTGTTAAGTCAAATTTCTGTGAAGACCCATTCCCATAATTCTTAGAAAAATATCAACATAACTGACAAGATACTGCTGCTGTAGTGACCCTCTTTCAAATATGCAGTTTACAATTTGCAAGTAGGAAAAGAGCTTACTCTCAGAATAAGACTCGTAACAAGACATGTTAGTTTGTGGCAAGGACAATGAGCTGCTGATAGCAGCATCTTGTAGCTTCATGGATGGCAGTGTCCCATCACAATGGTGTGAGATGGGACTTTGTTCTGGAAGTTACAGAGTTTGGAAACTTGTCAGATAGACACCTATTTCTCAGTGGCATGCAGATTACATGACCTCTTAAGGCCACCTTTCCATTCATCTGTGTATGATTTTTAACGTGGGCCAAGACTCTTGAACCAGTAAACTTTGCCCAGGAGTTTCTCTGGAATATACTTCCAACTTAAAACTTTTCAAATGTTGGTAGAGTCAGAACAATTTTTGATTCTTTTCAGTTTGACAGAATAAAACCCCTGAATTAGAAACTTCACCCCAGTCAGGTCCTCATCTAATTCTGTGTACTACTTGGACTGCCTTAAGTGGCTAAACTGCCTTTCTCCTGATTTTATTTTAACAGCATAAAATACTAGATATATGCTGCTTTCTTTATTTATAATTTAATTTCGTGCAGTGGCCATGCAGATGGCCCCTGTGTGGAGGGGCTGCCTCACGTGGGACAAAGCTGATTCCACCAGCTGCAACCAATCCACCACAGGGCCTGGCTGAGCCCCAGAGCTGGTGGCAGTGCCTTGGGAACACCAGGTATAAGAGAGAATGGTGAAGGGAACAGTAAAAGAGACAGCCCTGAGAGCCCTGAGGGGAGAGTTGGAGGGAGAGGAGATGCTCCAGGTGTCCCAGTAGGAATTCCCTGGGAGCCTCTGGAGGAAAGCATACAAAGAAAGTTGTCCCCTTGCTCCCAATGGAGGACTGCACACAAGATCCAGGGGATAAACCACCATGGAACTGCATGGAGAGACTACCCTGGAGTAGGTTTTTCCTAAAGGACTGCAGCCTGTGGACTGAAGATCTGAAGGTCCATGATGGAAGAAGGGAAAAGCATGAGAAGGATGAAAAGGTAGACAGGAACAACCATGAACTGACTACAACTTCAAATTCCCCATCCCATTGCACTGCTCAGGAGCAGGGAGGTAGATGAGTTCAGGATGAGCTGACACTGAGCCTGGGAAAAAGGAGAATAAAGGAAGGGGGTGCTTTAATTTGTCTTTGATTTTTTTTGCCATCTAAATATATTTTAATTGTCAATAAATGGAATTATTTTTGCTTGAGTCTGTTTTGCCTGTAAATAACGGCAGGTGAACTCTCCTTCATTATGAGCCATGGACTTTTCTATCTTTTTTTCTCCTCACCTCTTTAGTTGTGGAGGGAGAGTCCAAGAGCATCTGGAAGCCAACCAAGGTCAACCTACCATAGACATTTACAGCAGAAATTGGTGAAGCTGGGGAATGATCAGTAATTATATCTATAATTTTTTTTAAATCTGTCTTTTCAGAAATTGTGCAACACAAAAAGCAAAACTTTATTAATTGGCTCCTTAATTGGCCAGTTATGGATAATTACCTAGGAATTATGTGTTCAAACATTTGGAATCATTGTATTAGATCACAGGATGGATTTGGAGATTAAAATATAGAAGGAGATGATCTTGAAAAATCCAGAGCATTGGTTTTCTAATAAAAATACCAACTTTGTAAACAATATAATTAACAAAAAAACTGATAGGGAGCAATGTAAGACAAAATTAGCACTCTTGGAATGGAAGTAGGTTACTAGTCACTTGTTACACTTAACAGTCACTTTATAGTCACCTGAACGGGCTGTGGCTCTGAGCAGCCATATTAGGAGTATAGCCATAAAAACCTCTTTCTAAATTAGCTTTGTTTAGTGGTTGCTGGGGGAGCATAATGGTTTGCAGAGGTATCAGTAGACCAAGTCCAGCTTGAAATGATTCTCATAAATCTTAGTAGGTTACAGGGATAGACTCTTGATAAGGACATGGAGTGACAGGACAAGGGAGAATGACTTCCAGCTGACAGAGAGTAGGTTTAGATCAGTTTTTAGGAAGAAATTCTAGAGAGTAGGTTTAGATCAGTTTTTAGGAAGAAATTCTTGCCCACGAGGCTGTTGAGGCACTGACACAGACTGCTCAGAGCAGTTGTGGATGCCCTATCCCTGGGGCTGTTCAAGGTCAGACTTGATGGATCTCTGAGCCACCAGGTCTAGTAGAAGATGTCCCTGCCCTTGGCAGGGGGTTGGAATGAGATGAGCTTTAAGGACCTTTGCAACCCAAACCATTCATTTATTTGTGAACACGAGTAGAGTTGTAGCTGATCTAAGTCACTAGAACAGTATGGCTGCAAATGGACTATTTAGCCAAATGGAGTGGAAAAAGTTTTGAAGGCATCACTTTAGGCATAAAAGCTTTGAAGGCATACATCTTAGAGGGAGTAAGTGGCATGTTACAGACTGGAAATTTTCACTGTACTGATAGTGCAGATCTCGAGAACCTGCATATATTATATTGCTTTCCCCTTTTCAGCACATTTGAAATGCAACCTTGTCTTCTGGCTGCTGAGAGTAAATTCATTTAGAAAAGTACTAGAGGCCAAAAAATAACTTAGAAATATATAAATCTACATATGGGTGAAAAATAACTGCTTATTCTGGTGAACAATATTTCTATAGTTTATAAATAAACAATTTCAGCTTCTTAACATTCTCTGATTGAAGTAGCTCAGAAGCTACTCCATAATTTGACATTTGGATTTTAAGCTGAAGTGCAGGAAAATAGACCATGCGTGAAGGTCACCAACAATTCATCTAAAACATTTAAAGTTATAAACTGCCTAGCAACATTTCAGATATTCATTTATTTATTAAAAACCATTATACATTTCGTAAGGATTTAAAATGGTTTCTGAACAAATAAAATGAGGAAGGGAGTTAAATATTGTATAAGTATCAGCTAAACTATGTAGGCAGCTAGATTGCAGGTGCAAACATATTATTGTCACCATTTTTAGAAACAGAGGTTACATACCAATTTCTGTACTTAAATATTTTGTCAATGTGCAGTCAGCAACTTATCAGTATTCCCTTTGCAGAGGTCATCTGAATTTTTAATGGCATCTGAATTTTTAATAGCATGTAAGCTTGTTCCTTAAAAATTACAGCAAATATTTTATTTTTAAAAAAACACTTGAAATAATAGTTTTATTTTACAATTACAGTGATTAAAATCACCATGTATTGCAAGACAAATAAAGAGTGTCAGTTTTTGGTTGTCTATTTCCAAATATGTGCAAATGTGTGGGATGACTTCCAGAATACCATATTCATATATGATGTTCTAAAACTGTGTAATTTGGAGTTCTCTGATATGATCAGGCATTTGTGACACAGAGAGTAAGTGAAGATCAGCATATGTCCATTTTGGCACATCATTAAGAGAAAACTGAATTCTGCCTCAGGATCAAGGTGCTCCTATCAGAAATCTCTTCTAAGGAATCTCAATATGCCCCACCTCTTATGCTAAAGAAATGACTTGAAGTTGCAGCACTTTGGAAGGCTCTCCTGCATCAGAATGAGCTTTCTGAATAGAGACAAAAAGTAGAATAACTCATCTTTGCTTAAAAATCCTAAATTCTCCTGAATATCTTAAGATCCATGGGATTTACACTTGGGAGTAAGACCTGAAGGTCTTAATGCCAGGTTAACAACATAGACACTTTTTTTAACAAGTTCCATGGCAATATGGTAAATAAAAATAATTAAAATAATGGGACTGGGGAAACTTATTTCTAGAATTAGCATAGTTTTCTTCAAGCTAAGCTATATATATAACAAAATTTTATTGAAAGGTAAAGCAACGATCACAATTATACCCTGAAGAACCCTGTTTTACTTTATCTCATGAATTTCTGACAAGAAAATAGATCTCTTGCTCAATTTTAATAATCTTAAAGTTTTATAGCTACATTTAATATTGCAAAAGGCAAGTTCAGGTTAAAAATTACACCAGCAAACATGAGCAGTCATTTTAAATGAGATGGGCTTGTGCTCTTGTGCAATAACCACAGAAATAACCTGAAAACCAGCTAAAGTGAAAACAGGTTTTTGATCTAGCCCTAATCTAATCTATCTGCCTAATTTAATCTTAAATTCCCTGAAATGAAGTCCTCTCAAGCCATAACAAACAGGTTTATCTATGACAAACACAGTCTTAACACACCTGTGGTCTCCTTGGGCACATAAAGAGAAAAAGGCTCTCACATCACATTAGATTTCTGTAGCAGACTGAGCAAACTCAAATAATAGGAATAAGGAATGAAAAATTAAAAGTCAGTCACATTTCTGTAAATTCCACTGCACTGGTTTAGGATAATTCGGGTACTCTGATCCAGAGTTATTTTCTATAACCCATCTCTTAAAAATACTCAATTAATTTATGAGTAAAACTACATGTAATAAAAGCTGTTATTTTCTTTTTCTATATTATCATATGATAGTCTAAAATTACGATAAAATGTGGCATTATGAATGTTTAGATTTATACTATTCAACTTCATAAATATGACATGGCAGCTACATTCTATGAGGTAGAATATCCAATCTCATGAATTATAGAGCTGTCAGTTACTGGAGAAAAGAGAAAGAAAAACTTTGACATAACAAAATACCTCGAATTTCCATATTCGTTACTTGCAATATGCATACACAGTATGTTTGGAAGTTACTAATTAGAACACATTCTGTAACATAAAAGCTTACATTTAAAACAGTGAATACAGGCTTTCTTCACTGCAGAATTGTCTATTCTATTTTTGGTATGCAGGTAAGTTAATGCATTATTGAAAAATAAATCTAGTCTGATTTTTATTCCATAAATAATTAAATGTCTTGATTCAAAATTCCATCATTTACTTATAAACTGCAGCTGACATGTTTTTTATGCAATGTAACCCTTACATAGCTTACTTGTTAATATTAATTTAATTTCCAAATAACAAGAAGGAAAGAAACTTCCTATAGTTTTCAACCATGCATTGATGGTACTTCCCTGTGCAACTCTCTTCAAATTTCCTGAAGTTCCTTATAATCCTTGGTCAGATTAGTGCCTTAGGAATTTCATTTGGGCTGAAAAGCACAGAGATTATGTTATAGATGCCACTGCCAAGATGTCCAGTACTGTGATTTTCAAATTAACTACAGAACAGTAGAGTTTTGTACATTGAGTTTAAAAATCCCAAGGCTAAGTATTCTCCTCAGAGCATGGAAACAGGCTGCAGAGCTTACAGACACAGTAAGGTCAACAGAATGATCAATTGATAAAGTTTTGTCAAAATATTTTCTGGTTTTGATTCTTCTTTCAAAATTAAAATAAAAGACCAAATAAAAGACAACAGTTATCTACAAGTAGATGAGGTCACTGGCATAACTCTTACCCCATCTGTCACTTACATGTCCATGATCAATATGTCAAAACAATAAAGTCAACAGAGATTAGTCTGGTTTCTGATTTTAACTCCAACATTACTCTACACTCCTAAATTAAAAACAAAAACAAAACCAAAAACAAACAAACAAACAAAAACCCACCCTAATACCTTAGGAGACAAAATATGTTAAGCAATATAAAAATGTATGTCCTTTTGTAACAATAACTAAAAGGAGCTGGGTATTTTTCATTATGTTATGAAGCATGTAATCCATATGCAATAAACTTCATTTTAATCTAATTAACAAGAATTTTTTTAACAGTTCTTTGCTCACCAGCTGAAGTGTTGTGGCTATTTATAAACTTGACAGCCTAACATTCTTCTCGATTGTGGATTTTCTCCATAATTTCTTTGGGAGTTTCCTCAAAGCTTGCCCTCTATGTATTTTAGGACTGTGAACTGAGATGAAAATATAATTGGAATTGCACTTTGTAGGTTTCAACTCCCTGTTCTGGTACTCGATCATGAGCAAGAGAGACAGGGTAGAGCATCTTCTATAAATGTGAAGTCTAATATTCTAAAGAAAATCTTTCTTTCTTTCTTTCTTTCTTTCTTTCTTTCTTTCTTTCTTTCTTTCTTTCTTTCTTTCTTTCTTTCTTTCTTTCTTTCTTTCTTTCTTTCTTTCTTTCTTTCTTTCTTTCTTTCTTTCTTTCTTTCTTTCTTTCTTTCTTTCTTTCTTCCTTCCTTCCTTCCTTCCTTCCTTCCTTCCTTCCTTCCTTCCTTCCTTCCTTCCTTCCTTCCTTCCTTCCTTCCTTCCTTCCTTCCTTCCTTCCTTCCTTCCTTCCTTTTCTCTTTTCTCTTTCAGCTAGAAATACCTCGAAAATATGTAAGTTATTGCTGGCAGGTTTTACTGAAAAAAAACCAAAAAACAAACCAAAGCAAACATCCACCTCAAAAAAAAAACCCCAAAACAAAACCAAGCAAACCTAACTAAGAAGAAGCCCTCAATGTTTGTTACTGGATGACTGAATTGTATAAAGTAGTAGACAGACCCTAAACTAATAGAAAATATCTTGTCTTCATGAAATCTCTTTGCAGTAAAACACTGTTTTTTCAGGCGATTTCAATTAACAAGTCTGCTCCTTCTGTCTTGTCCCTCCCTGGCCTCTTGGATTCTTCTTGGCAGTAAGGTGAAAACACACTACAGTTTTCTGCCACTCAATACACCTCTGAAAATTCTTACACCAAGAAATGGAAATTGGTGCATTTTTGATTAAACTGATGAAATATTCTGGTTTTCTTCACAGAACCGCAAAATGGGAACAATTCTCCCAAGGCCAACGGCAAAGCAGGGCTGTAAGACCAAAATAAGGGACATGTTCATACTTTTAACACTGACTATTTTTAATGTTATTGTCTACCATATTTTCCATCACAATGTAGCACGTAGATAATGTCTTTTAAAGCTTCTTAATGTTCTCAAAATGAAAGACCCAATGAACTGAAGTTGGTAAATACCCAAATGAGGTTTAATTTTTCTAATGAAAATATAGTTGTTTCTGTGAGGCAGCACATAACATTCTAAAGGACGTAGATGTCTCCAGAAAAGAATATTTGAAAACACTTTTGAAATGCACTTTAACCATCCAACACTCAGCTAGCTGCTTTGAATATTTTCAGCTTTAACTGCTATGAAAATTCAAGTCTCATTTAAAGGGAGTATGATTTAATGGAACTTCAGAAAATTTAATTTTGTCAATATTGCCAGACTGTACATATTTAGATTACTGCATAACTGAACAGATTTAAAACAACTTTTTGATTAAAAGCATCTCTTTCAGAATAACAAAACACTTGATGGTATACTGAATTAGCTGTTGGAAGAAACAGAAAAGAGCTCGGAGATGTATGCAAACTGAAGAGAAATAATTCTTTTTTTTTTTATTTTAACTTATCCAAATATTAAGACCTCCAAGACAAAGAGAAAAAATATATTTCTTAAAATTGATCTGCAGGTACAAAACAAAGAATAGTCTTCTATAAAACTTCCCTGATGAGAAATATCCAGTAGTCGTTAAATGAGACATAAAATATAATTAAATTTTAAATGAGGTTTGGGGAGAGGAGCATACTTGTCTCCAATGTAATATCACAGGGAGAAAGAGGAAAAGAAAAATCTCCTGATGTAAAAATTTCTCTTATTAGTTGTGCTAGGCATTTCCTTGAAGAAGTCTTTTTGAGTCATATATGCAACAAAGCTTCTCTGAACCAAAACTACTGTGTATAGGTGGTCAGAAAAACACCAAGTCATGCAACCTCAAGGATTTCTTGTATGTGACACAGATAAAATTCTTGCATTCATCACAGAGAAGCAAATCATTTGTTCTACTTCTAGAGCTGTCTGTACCACCTCTAGTGGTGTTCTCAGATAACAGTCCTCAGTTATTCACAAAATGTGTCAAAATGAACCAATACAGCTAGCACTATCATTATCAATATCATGAATATGAAGAAATATTCTTGTTGAGATTTAAACATATACCTATAAATACAGAAATCTTGACAAATGTAACTTAAATGTTATCCCCAGATTAGGAAGGGAATTTTCGTCCTCTTTTCAGACATTGACAAGATGAGGAATTTAGTAAAAAATATTCATTAAAAACACCTACCATAACTCTGATATTACTGTAATGCAAGGAAATGTGTTTAGGGCTAGAAATAACAAAGAAAATACGTTCTCCTTATGCATTCACAGTTCCACCTGAATCAACAACTATCAAAAGGTCTCCCTTTAGAAGAGGAGGAGAAGGACTCATGCTGAGGAAGTGTTACTTCCAAATGATCTTTTGTTGTTGCTAGGAAGAGTTCTCTGAATTTTTCTTCGCCACAGAAAAAACATACCACAACCCTTTAAACAGAGTCAAGCACATCCACAATAAAATCAGTAACACCTCTGTAGGGCACATGTTTAAAAAGCCAGGTTTGATCTATTAGTACCCAAAATTTTAGCATATTTTTTCATCTTTTGTTAGACATTCACTATTCTCTCCCATCCAAATTCATGGAAGTGCACTGCACACAATTTCAATAATTATTTTTTCTGAATAGAACTCAGAAATTAAAGCTAGGGCCTCATTGTACTATGGCTTGTGCACATCTGGGTTGAAAAGATTGTCTCTTCACCAGAGAGCTTATATCTAAATTGTTAGAAAGAGTGTGCTGTTACACAGGTGATTCAAGTTATTTGGTCAAAATGCCAGGATTTTCAAAGACAGATAAGAAAATTGAGTCTGTGCTCAACAGCATTAAGTATTCATAAGATTTCTTGCATTATTCTCATTTTATCTCTTATATAAACCACTACCATATATTCATTCAAGACAGACTAAAAATTTCAGACTCAAGCAATCAATAAGTATTAAAACTTTCAAAGAGCGGTGTTCATTCAGCCAGGATTCTGACAATAAATTCTAAATATTATTGCTGAAACTGAAAAATGTTTGGTTTTGTGGTTCTACAAGACCTATTGCATAAGAGGATGATAAAGCATACCTAAGAACCCTTCCAAAACACTTTGCACTTTGGAATATTTTCCTGGCTTCATAGAAATCCACAGAAAGTCCACAATTAACTGCTGGAACTGAGCTCATACTGTATTTATAACTGCTCTGGCGACAACAGTTTCTAATATGTTTTCTGATAAAGTGTTATCTGCAATGGTTGGTGTCTCACATCTCAGGGGAAGATAGATTCTGCTGTTGCTGAGAGGTGCCATGAGATGAGCACCGAATCTATCCTCACATGCTCAGATTTCCATCTGTGACAGCAAACGCTGCCGTGAAACTCACTCTATCAGCTTGTGCTGACAATCAGTTTTCTAACCTACCCAGCCCTTTCCTGAGTGTGAGAAGCAGAACCTCTGAGCTTTCTGTGTTCCCTCCCCAGGCAGTCTGCCACCCACATACCTGCTCTCCCCAGTGTGTGACTCATTATCCTGCCAAATGCTCGTTTTGACGTACAGGGCCAGGGGTGCTGACACACCTGCTCTGTGTGCCCCTCATGGAGCACGGCCACAATATACAATCTCTTCACATCTTTGGGTTATTATAGAAATGCATTCCCCCATGGGTACAGCCCTAGCAGCACTCAGCCTGAAGTTCAACACAGGCAAGGCAAGCAACCTGCTTGAAATCACTCTTAAATTCAGCTCAGTTTTGTAGTCCAGACTTCAGAACTGGTTCTAAAAGAACACATCTCAGGATCTTTTGGTGGTCGCTGTGACCCCGAGAGATGTTAAAGTCTCTTTTCCCAGCCCGGGCGCTTGAAGAATGAATCAGAATTCTTCAGTTCTCCATCTCAAGGTTGTTTATTGCGTCTTATCTATAAAAAATTTTCTCCTGCCCTGCCGAGGTCTGTCCAGCAGGACAGTTCCAGGCACTCTGCCTGCCCCAGGGGCCATGTTATGTCTTTACATAACATACTACATGTACATAAAAACTACATGTACAATGTTTACAGTTACTTTCCAATACCCATCACCTATGTTAGACAGTGAGCTTCTACTCTAAACCAATCTAAAAGTGCCAACATCACAGCAGAAGATGGAGGCCAAGAAGAAGAAGGAGAAAGGCTGGACATGCCCAGATTCCTCCATCTTGCCTCCTGAACCCCCATACCAAAAACCCCAAAATCTACTTTTCCACCCCGTGATAATTTCACTGTTATTCTACCTAAACTGTTGTGGCTTGCTGATCTTCATATAAGGTTGGTAATTTGCTCCACAGGTCATAATCAAAACCACAGGGGCCTTGGGCTCTGTGCCAGGGCTTCTGAGCCCCCTGGAAGGGGTCCTGGCCATCCTGGAACGCCAAAGGGATATCCTGGGTTCCCACAAACACATGCAAACAGTAAAGCTTGAGCGAGTCAGTAAAATTAATGATATGCATTGTTTATCTTATCTGAGGTTGTGTACAAAACATGTGTTATAACTATAAAAACACAAAATAGAAATGAAGTTATTGGTCTGATTTAAACATAGAACATAAAGAAATATTTATCTGATAAATTATCTATGCAACATTCACATTTTTGTGGCATTTCTTCAATATATTTTAGTAGTTCCAAAGTTGAAAAAGCTTAACTTCAGATCAATATTGATTTTCAGCTGATAAGCTTCTTTCAATCTTCAGTAAATTAAAACTGTAAATTGTGGCTACAGTTACACAGTGTGTTTTTCTTTCTGAAGTACTCTACAGGACTTCTCTATTCTAAAATAATAATCTTATTTGAAAAGATGAAAAAAGACATGGAATTTCCAATGAATTCTCTTAAGAATACTTAATTCTAAAGCACATTTTTCTTCATTGACTTGAAAACAATACCTGAATTATTATTGATTAAAGAGATTTTGCTGGGGTTTTTTTCCAATTTTTCAGTCTACAATTGTCTGTTCTCCTTGTTTTTTAAAAAAATAAATTAATACAAATACATTTTCTACATGAGTAGGTAGCTCCAATTTGACTCTAAGGATTTTTATATATGCCAAACTGAGGGACACTGAAATTAAGCAACAATAAAAAAGAAGCCGTAAAGAATTTTGAGGACAATTGAAGTCTTGTCTGAACGCAGACATATACAGTAGACTTTACTATAGCATCTCCCTTTAATAAAAGTAGATTTATTTGGCATATTAGACCCTGAAGAAAAATAAAAGGTGAAAAATGTTATTTGTAAGCATAAAATTTTAAACTAAATTATGTTAAAGTATGAAAAGTGGTGAGAAAAGTTAGTGAGAAAAGGAGATGCTAATATAAGGTGTTGCTTGTAGAACTGAGGCCCTTCTGGAGACCAAGACCTGCTTTTCTGCATTGCAAGTCTCTATATCTCACAACAAACATAGAATTAGGTGTCCCTTCTCAACAACAGTTTGCAGGCAGAGGAAGATTCTCAACTGGGAATAAAAGATCAGACACATAAACCCAGATTATACTGATGGTTAGAAAACAGCTGCAGCAAAGACTCAATACTGGTATTCTCCTCCTGCTTCCAGCGGCAGAGCTGGAGCAATATTGCCATGCAATCCCAAACCATCCTTCATTGCTGTGCTGCCCTGGATGGGACACAGTGCTCTTTCTGCCTAAGGAACACAGCTGTTAATGAGTTACAGGATCCAGTTAGTTATAGCTCAAGGAGAGGAAGCCAATGAGTTACCAGAGGAGAAAATGGCCTTATGACTAATGTAATGATTTGGAAATGTTTGAAATTACAGGATTTTATGGAAGCTGCTACAGCAATAGGATCAGTGGAGGTATAAGAATGAGGGTTTCCCAAAGTGGTTTTGATGAGATACCTGTATGATACCGAAAATCTTGGTTTCTTTAAAAATGAAGAATATACACTGCAGCTCTTCATTCATGCTAAAAAATGATCAAAAATTTTGTATGTGAGTAATATGTCTTGGAATGAACAGTATTATAACCTATAAAGCTCAAACATGAATTGGCATGAAAATGCAAATTATACTGCTTGTTACATTACTTAGATATGTACATTGCTGCAAAAATCTTTTAGCGGCTAATCATCTTGCCAAGATTTTAATCTGATGGTTGCTACAGGTTGAGATAATTTAGAAAAGGATTTTCCCACTTTTTATTCGATTAAAGCACCTTTTTCCTAATAAATTTAAACTTGAATATACATGGTAGAAATATGCAAAACTATTATTATGAAAATAAACCGTAAAATATTACATATATATACCATTGCAATCAGCATTAGAAAATCTTTGTTTTAATAATCTGTGTGTGATGAAGGTCTTTGGTTAATTGAGAATTATTAGGAATAGCTAAAGTAGGAGACCAAGATATAGATGTTGTTTGGATTGGCTTGATTTTTTTTTCTGGACTTCTTTCTGTGATATAAATTCTTACTTCAAATCGGCTGTTAAAAATCCCTTACAATCAGTGTGTGAGTTTACTCTAGGATACATTTGGAAAAAATGGGAAGTAAGCATGGGATTGGAATTGTGAGAGAAAGAGTGCGAGAGGAAGAGAGTGGGAAACCATTAGAAAAGAACCAGAGATTAGAAAATCAAAATTGCGACCAAGAAATGAGCTATTAAACATAGACTGAAACACATTGGAATAAAGGCTTCACTTAAGAAGAACAAAAAACAAGACAGTAACAGGAATAGCAAATTTAAGACCTGAAAAGGACTTGATGAGAGGACAGGAATTAGCATATCTTCAAATAAATATCATTAAATTAAACAAATGAAGATTTCGGGAATAACTCTTATTTTTATTTCAATGTACATAATTGAGCTAGAACTTGTGTTTGCAGCTGATCTACAAGCCATATTTTTTATTCTGTCATTGCTTGTACTTTGCTTTTCTGGTTGGCAATACTCCTTGTTATGTCTTAAGTTTTATGAAAGCTAAAAGAACTACAGTAACTTATGATCAAATTTGTTCAATGGAAATTCACCTGTACACCTTGCTTTATTTATATCAATTAATATTTTTTGTGAGACACTGGAAACACTGTTTCAGAATCTAAGTTTGTTATAAGAGTCATCTTGTGTTTTTAGAATTCTTCAGCCCTTTTTTTCTCACATTTTACATGGCCCCTCAGCCAACTCCTCTCTGTTCCAGGTCACTTGAAAAGTATGGATTAAAAATGTATGTTTGGCAGGTTTTCCAAAGTTACATAAAACTTGAATGATTTGGATTTCATGCATAATTTTATTTTAAAACTCTCTCCTTGACCACATCTTTCCTGCAGTCACCAAGGGTTACCTCCTCAGAGTTCCCTAGGAAAATACAACTGTGAGCATTGCCCAGGGCCTTCAAGATCTGTTGTTACGAATTTAGCTGTGCTGTACCATTTCTTCACTTGACTCACCATCTTTAAACATTTATGTACAGCCCCTCTGCTTCTTCCTTCAGACTCCAAACAGTCCATGAAGCTGCCCTTGATGGTGACAGCCTCATCGTGCCATTGTTTTAGTCCCATTGTGCAGGAGGTTAACATGTCTCTGCTGCCAGGTTAGCAGTGCCTTGGGGGTTTAACAGTGTAGCTGATCAAATCCTTCCCTTTTAAAGATGGATTTAAACATGTCTGTTGAAGCTTGGTGGGGTTTACTTTTAACAGAAAAAGAAGGAAAACGTGAAAGACAGGTAAGACTTTCTCCTGTAGAGAGGTAACTGGAAAAGATTGCATTGTGAAAGAGAAGAACAGCTGGTGGAAACATTCACAGTAGAGATCATGTGGAGACATCTTAATCTTGTCTCCTCCTCCATGCTTATTTTTTGGGATTTTTTTCAGTTTAAGGATGAAAAGTTTTACCTACTTTTTCCCTTAATTCAGATGTTTATCCTCACTTCTTTATCCTCCCTAAAGTGAAATGGGTTGTCAAAATATCAAATGCTTCAGGAACTCCACTGGAGAATTAGTTGTTAACTTTCCCAGGAAAAGGCTTAGAAATGTTGGAATAGATGACAAAACTACAAAACTCTTGGGGGGGGGGGGGGTGATGGATGGACAGGTGGAAGGACAGACAGAATAGCAAAATGGAAAGATGGAAAGGAAGAGAGAGCTCTGATCCTGTATAAATACAGAAAAAAGGATGACTTCAGCAAAACAGATGAAACAAGGGTTACAATTCGCAGTTGCTTCCATGGCAGACCCCTTGACTGAGGGCTGACACTGGGGCTAATATACAAATGCTACCAAAGAGAACATATTATGAGATAATTTAAAACATTTCTGTACTATTTCTGACTCTTATCTCCTCAACGGTGTCATTAGTTTCTAAGTTTCAGCTCCTGCACTCAACAGTGATATTATTTACAACAGCTGCTTCTGCTATTGACTGATGAAATTAAAATTCACTTAAAAGCATTACAAAGAACAGACTTGCAGATTGTTCAGTGAGGACTGACATTACCTTGAGAAACTGTATTGATTTGCCATATTTATTTATGGGGCATCTTCCATGACAATTTTTCATGGATATCTGGAGGTGAGAAAAAAAAACCCACAGCTATGATTCATTTCAAAGACTTCAAGTCCTCTGACTTTTTTCTTTTTTTATCTGCTTCTGAATGGCAAAACCTGCAACCCTGTTAAGAATTTTGAGCCTCAAATGTACACAGGCAAAGATTATTTTACAAATAATTGAATGTGGCAAAAGGTCTATTTCTCAGCCTTCCTGAATATACATAGAGTTGAAATTCACACCTTTTTTTGTTACTTTTACCTGTCTCTACTTTGTGCCAGAGACCTTCCTTCTACATTTCTCTACCTCTTCCATGTAGAATAACAAATGGAGCTAAATGAGCTCACAGAACAAACTCACTATTATGTCATTAATGTTTAAACTCCTATTAACTGTCAAGGTAGAAAGTTCAGCATGAAATTACTCAAAATAGACTGTCAAAAATATCATTTGAAAAAGCTGTTTTTTCATAATTCTGGCATAGTGTTATTGCTATTATTGCATAAACAAATAAATATATTTTAAAGCCTCTTAGATGTTAGTATAAAGGTTGTTTTAATTGCATGGTGGCACAGAAAAACATATATACATGTTTATAAATAGTAACCATTTGCAATGGAGACAGTACGTGCAATGCAGACAGTATTACCATGATGTTTAATAGGATCTTTCTGATTTCAGTCTCATTATCTTAACAATTTCAGAGAGAACAAGAATATTGATGAGACAAGATAAGTCTTCTGGTCCTTTATAGCTGAAATAGTGAAGCTATTTCATCACTAAAATACTGTCTCTAACTGCATGTCATTCCTTGAAAAATACTATTGTGTCACAGTTAAACATATTATGAAGTTTATTCTTGAAGCTAAACTGACCTCATTCATTGAAGTCATGCTTCTAAACATTCCTAACCAAAACAGTTTAAGAATTTTCTTCTCCACTCTGCTGAGACCCCACCTGCAGGGCTGCATCCAGCTCTGGGCTCCCAGCACAGCAAGGACAGGGACCTGCTGGAGCCAGGCCAGAGGAGGCACCAAGGGGATCAGAGGGATGGAGCAGCTCTGCTGGGAGGAAAGGCTGAGAGAATTGGGATTGTTCTGACTGGAACAGAGAAGGCTTTGGGGCGACTGAATTGTGTCTTTCAGGTACCTGAAGGGAGCCCAGAGGAAAGATGGGGAGAGACTGTTTATATGGGTCTGGAGAGACAGGACAAGGGGGAATGGCTTCAAACTGAGAGCAGCTTTAGATTGGATATTAGGAAGAAATTCTTCCCTGTGAGGGTGATGAGGCAATGGAACAGTTTTCCAAGAGAATTTGTGTGTGTCCCATCTCTGGAAGGGTTCAAGACCAGATTGGATGGAGACCAGAGCAACCCGGCCTAGTGGGAAGTGTCCCTGCCCATGGCAGGGGTTTGGAATGAGATGATCTTTAAGGTCCCTTTTAACTGAAACCATTCTACTGTAACTCATCACATTTCTACCAAACAATGGACAGATGAGATAAATACCATAAAAATCAAGGCATGTGTTTCAAGAATGTGAAACATGCATTTTCAGGAAGAATATAAGAGGAGTACTATCTTTTTATCAAATCTGCTATTACACATTAATGCAGGGATTGAAAGATGTTCACAAATAAGTAACAGTTCAGCAACTTTTATACATTGAAGTTCTTAGAAATATAGATCTACCATGACTACTTTCAAGAAACATATAATTGATATCAGTTAGTGCTATAATACAGCATTTGGAGTTACATAGTTTCATAGAAAATTTATACAGTATTTTTAAAAAATAATTTGAAATGTCAGTCCTTTATGTTACCAGTTTATGTCATTTATCCATACCTATTCCCCTTGTAAATCAAACTTTGCTAAGATAACATACAATTCTGTTGAAGGCAATTTGGATTTGATTTATTGCTTACCTTGTCCTTCTACTATATCTTCTTCACATTTCTTCCTATGTTGTAGTGAATAAAATGGTCTGAGTTTCTCAGAGCAATATTTGGTCAGTTCTAAAAACCTAGAGTCTATATAAGGTATCATCTTTATTTTTGTCATCATTGGGAGTGGTGTTGATCCTTTAAGTAGCAAAAAAGAACTGCACTGAAAATGCAACTTAAAATACCCATGAAATTCAATCAGCTTATAGATATGAATGTTCTTTCTTCATCTTTTATGGTTTACGAAACAGCGCCAAAGTTTGTAAGATGCTGTAAATAGCTGATGTATAAAAGACAGTTTTGAAATAAGGAAAGACTGAGAATAAAAAAACTGCAAAATTTTATTTAGAAAAGATGACTTTTTCTGTTTTATTGAAAAAGATATTTGTATATGTTATCGCAAGATACTAGAAGAATTTCAAAGGCTGTTCATGCAAAAGATTTAAATGTATCTTATTTTGTTGCAGACTTTGAAATGTGACCACATCTTTTAGTATCACTGCTTGGAATAAACACAATATATGCAGCAGCTTCTCAGTAAGCAGATAGATATTTTGGAAATATATTAAGTGAATTCATTGTGAAGGGGTATTGTTCTATTTATCTTGATAAGAGGATTAAATTCACATGCCCTAAACTAAGGCAAAATGTGCCAGAAAAATGTTGATCACATAGCTGAATTTTCTGCTTCAAACAACAAATCACAGTCAGTAGAAAGAAAAAAAAAAAGATAAAAAATTGTCCAATAGTGCATGAATAGTGAGCCAAAAAGAAAAAACCATAGAGCTAACCTCTCCAGCAATGGCCTATATTTGTAGTCATGATATTTTAAGCTATGTGAAATGTTACTTCTCCTTTCATTTACTCAGCTCAGCATTATACAATGTAATGGTTGGACAAACAGAGGTTAAGTGAAAGACAGCCTGTGTTTGAATAAGTTGTGTCTGTTCTTTAATCGCTGTGTCTTTCACTGCTTTAGATGTACTGAGTGATCACGTTGATAAAGACTGTAGTTATGCAGAGTCCAAGGTGAATTAGGGAGACTGAATGGGCTCATTTTGTGTTTGTGAAACTATATATAAAGACATATGCAAATACATCTACACACAGATTCACTATTTCTTGTCATAATATTAGCAGATTTCCATATATCCACACCATGTAGCAATATTGATCCAAACACTGTGTGTTGGCTGCAAATTTGTGCTTTGGTTCCTGTGATGGTGGTCATAGGGGTTTTTTAGAGGATGGAAGAGTCAGGATCTTGATTCCATGATCAGAAGGCTTGATTTATTATATTATGATATATATATATATATATAACATTATAACTATACTACATAGAAATAGGAAAGGAAAGGAACTTCTTCAGAAGCTGGCTATGCTACAAATAGAAAGGAAAGAAAAATAACAAAGGTCTGTCTCTCCGCAGAGAGCGATAGCAGCTCCACCGTGAGTGGTCAGCAAATCCAAACACCTACAGAAGACCAATCACAGGTGGACCTGTTGCATTCCACAGCAGCAGATAATAACTGTTTACATTTGTTACTGAGCTTCTCAGCTCTAGCAGGAAAAATCCTAACGAAAGGATTTTTCACAAAAGATGTCTGTGACAGGTTGCAAATTGGTCTCAGTTATTTTAAGTTGGCAAATTATCCAATTACTTAGTTCTTGTCTTTTGGTTACTTGTGGGAAAATAATCAAGGCAAAATGTTCCTTATTTTTATAAACGTGGAAAAAGGGGTATGTGGTGTTCAGTAGTTTTCCCAAAATTTATTTAGTACCAAATTGGAATGAATAACACTATTTTAAAGTAAAGGTTTAGCTTTTTTGATTGGAGTTTATTTTGGTTTGCCCAAGGAATACCACATCCTAGATTGTTTGAGGAGCTATATCTATAGTGAGCCTCACTTTTGTAGTAGTTACACATCATTAATGTGTTCTCCTATTAATCTAATAGGAGAACTGGTGATATGTGGACCAGTCAGTTACAAAGTATTACTATTTAACAGCAAGGAGTAAGGGGTCAAACAAAAAAGCAAAAATAATTTAGGCGTAGTATCTTAGGTTACAATGTAAGATGTAACCAAAAGTATGTATTCTATCACCATTTCCATAGGCTTTTAAAGCAAGGTGAGGCAGTGATCTTTATCTGGTCCATGACACAGCCTTGATAAGTCCAGGGGATAACTTCTGTTACTACGCCATTGCATCACAGTGTGTGGCTCGTGAAGTTGCATCATCCCACTGTGGGATTCTCTGCCCAGGGGGAGGAACCAAGCATTCCTATCTGGATAAAATCTGAGGTTTGGAACACCATAAGCAGCCTTATCCACTGGATTGCCAGAGGACAAGAGCTACATAATCACCACTCGACCTTCAGAGGAGGACCAGACTCTTCTGCAGGATCACTGTTTCAACAGAACCACATCTATAAGTCCAACAGGAATGCAGCCACCATTTAATCAGACTGCTATCACCACCTTGGCTAACAGGGTGTCAGGATGCATCCTAATTTTCAGTTTAAGCCAGTGTTTTCTGCTTTTATTTTAATCTTCCTATTAAATTATAGTTCTGACTTGGAATCTCTCACTGGTTTGCTTTCAAACTAGCACACATACAAAGATGTAATAGCCAGAAAACAAGCAGCAGAAGGAAACTGGCAGCAAACTTCTGCTCAGTTTGTACAGTGCGAATCTAGACATCCTCTTAAGGTGATTGGAATTTCTCAAATTTTTTTTTTTCTAAGAACACATATTTTTGCCATATTCTCAGAGGCATTGAAGAGGTTGTTGGTGTAGGTTTTTTTTGGAGTGGAAAAGAACAATTTTTCATATAGATAATTTTCACAGAATTACTGTCTTAAAGAGTCTCATTGGGAAACCGAGTTGTTGGAATTACCCATTAAAAGGTCCAGTTAACATAACATTAGGGTACATATTTGGTTATTTGAATTGCCTGTTTCTTGACAAAAATTATGTAGCTACTGAAATGCTTACTGGGACAGAGAGAAAGTGACACCAAGGGCAAAGATATCAGAGATCTTCAAAGTGGCTGGAAAACGTAGCTGTATATTTTCAAATGGAGCTGAATTATTTCTAGAGTAGAAAACTCTTTTCCTCAACTAAGAGACAATGGAAAGGTGGCTCAGGTAGGCACTAGGGATGTGAGGAATTGGCAGCATGCCAGTTTAGCAGCACAAATACCTGTCACAGCTCCATTAAGCTTTGCACCCCTCTTTAAGAAAGAAGGCCAGCCAACAGATCTCTGCCCCTCTGCCTTCACTAACCTGGTCAAGATACAAAAACCTATAAATAACAACATTAAAGAGCAACTTTCAGTTTCACCACAGTGCACCTGATGAAAAAGTTGAAAATATTGAGAAGATAGATGAATTGGAAAAAATTGTTTCTTATTTTTTAATACTAAGATCTAGAACCCTGTTTTTAAAGGAAAAGGTGTTTTCATCGCAAGGGTCTTAGCAGCAGCACATTTGAAATATATAAGGTGCAAGACAACATGAAGAGTTGAATGGGAGAATTGTGGACTTTCTGTAGCTGCTAAACAATTGTGCTTAATTCTTTTGTCACAAGAACAAGATAAATTGTATGTTCATCTGTTGACCATCCTTTCCTGTTATATGATATCTGATCTTATTGGGAGAATTTTTGTCAAATATTACTTGGACCTTGACATTTTTTTCTGCTGAATATGGACACAATCTCTTCCCATCTCCTGCTTATAGTTCCACTACTGTTTTCAATTAATCTTTTGACTCAACTCAGAACCATGCAGGTACTGCAAAAAATCATTAACCTGTGAACAGTTTCTGGAAGTCCCTCACCTGTCCTCTGCATGTGAGTTCTGTAGATAAATGTCATAATGAAGATTAGTACCTGCCTTCTAAGACCAGGTCATCTCAAATAAGGACTTACTTGCAAAACATCTTGCAAGAATTGTAAAGACATTTCTTCCACAGACAATTAAGAAAAGTTGTGCTGGGTCGCCATCTGTTTGTTCTGTCATCTCATATTTATCACCAGAGGCATGCACTTAGACAAAAATTTCCTTCACAAATAAGGAATTGGGTTGAGTGAGACTTCAGAAATCATTGTCTCTAAAACCATATGTAAATTTATGAAAAATATCTACTAAAAGAAACTAAGAAATAATTTCAACAGCACTTTCATGAAACATTCTTTCAATTGATGAATAACATGGGTCTTACTGAACAGTATTAACTCAGTTTTACCCTTTCATAAATTACAACTATGATTTCTTTTTCTGTGAATTACATGGACAAGTAAAATTTAATTTCTCACTGTGTGAAATTGAGACCAGTTCCTCTGCACAGTTTCCATCTTGACTTGCTCAGTAGGCCTAAGTGACACGGAAGGTGTCAGAGTCCTTGGCAGACTCGTCTTTCAGCTCAGTTTCACTCAGAAAAGGAATGGGCATCCTCTAAAATTAGATTTATGTGCTTTGGCATTCTTTGAAATCAGACAAAAATATTTTGCAGAGACTACTAAGTTACAAAGGATAAATTATTAATTCAAAGTAAGTAATAGCTGTAGAATTTACATCTTCCAAACACCTAGAACACACACAACTCTCCTAAACAAAAACAATTACATCAATAGAATGCCAGCAGCATAAAGCCTGAGCAATGAACTGTTAAATCACAGTCTCTAGTCTCAGAGGAATTACAGTGCTTATGCACTGTTTTCAAGATGGCACCAGACTACTTAAACAGGCAAATCTAGGATTTGGGTTTGATTTTTTGTCTTTTAATAGAAAACTTTCTGTTTCCAATAAAACAGACAAATTGAAGTAAAATTTAGGCACAAATATATATTTTCCAATGTATTTTTTTCTTTATGATACTAATTTTCTTGTTAAAATGTTGCCTGCTACATCACGTGTTTCACTGCTAAATGACCTGAAACAGATTTCTATAAAATGGTAAAATAAGATTTGCATGACAAGGAAGAGAGTTCCTTTGGGTTTTGATTTGGTTTCATTTTGGGATTTTTTTTTAAATTGTGTACAAGAAGGATGGAAAAAAGTAAAATTAGTAAACAATGTTGCTATCAAATTTTATACAAGTGGGACACTAACTCTCTTTGAACACAGAGTTAGGTACAATGTTGGTCACAGCTACTTCTAATAATGAAAATAATACAGTAAGATATACTTGCTCATTTTCTGAAAGTCTGACATAAAAAAACCCCTCTTAATATTTAATATTAAACTGATTCCAAAAATCAACCAGTTTGTATCAACTGGTATCTGGGATTTTGGGTTGATTTAAATGTATGTGCCTCTTCTAAAGTCAACAGAGTTGAATTTCAATAGCTATTCATCTGATGAATTATTTCTAAATTGCAAATTGCAGACTTTAGTTTCAAGGAAGGCCAAAAGGTTTGCTAAGGATATTCTTCTATCCCACTTAACTTAGCATATAAGTCTTCATGTATTTCAAGCTTTGCTAGTAATCAAGTCTTGATAGAAATGAACTAACAAAGTAGAAAAATTACTGTTTGGTTCATATTAACTGGGACCAGAATTAAAAATATTTTCAAATTTATACCTTTTTAAACCTAAGTTTAATGATTGGCTGCCAGAAATGAATACAGAACCAAGAGGTTTGCTGTACACTTGCCTTTTTATAGTCATTAATGAGAAAATAAAACATTCTGTATGACAGATAGAAAGAATGCTAGTTGAGATTAAAATGCTTTAATAAAAGAGCAGAAAAACAATGTTTTTCAGGAGGACAGGTACCTGTATGTCACTGACAGGTGAGGCCCAAGAGTGAAGGACCAAAGTTGAATGCAGCTCATGGTGACCCCAGGGCTCGATACCCACATCACACCTTGACTAGCAGTGAAGCCTGTACAGATGGCCCAGGGTCTCAGAACACAGAATATGGTATTCTGTGGCAGTGGTATATCCACCAAAGCTGCAAGACACCCACATGGATCACCAGTCCAGCTCCCAGCCCTGCACAACACCATCCCCAAGAGTCACACCCTGTGCCTGAGAGCATTGTTCAAACACTCCTTGAACTCTGTCAGGATTAGGGCTGTGACCACTCCCTGGGGAGCCCACTCCAATGACCATCCACGCTCTGGGTGAAGAACTTTTTCCTAATATACAGCATAAACCTCCTCTGACACAGGTCCAGCCATTCCTTTGGGTCTTGTCACTGGTCACCAGGGCGCAGAGATACATGTCTGCCCCTCCACTCCCCCTGAAGAGGAAGCTGCAAACAGCAATAAGGTCATCTCTCAGCCTCCTCTGCTCCAGGCTTAACAGCCAAGGTGACCTCAGCTGGTCCTCACAGAGCTTCCCCTCCATACCCTTCAACATCTTTATTATTCTACTTCGGGTGCTCTATAGTAATTTAATATCTTTCTTCTATTGTGGTGACTGAAACTGCATATGATATTCAAGGTGAGGCCAAATCAGTGCAGACAAATGTCTGTGGAAGATCTTTGCTTTCTTATAACATAAGTAGGGCTTTCTGACACACCCCTTCTGTGTTTGACAAAGTCAAGCATCCCTCCAACCTTAGTTCCCCCAGGAAGGAAGATGTTTGCAGCCCATCCACGATGCTCCTGAAGGGATACTGTGAGTTTCCTAGTACACACACAGAATTAATCTGTGCCCAAAAGGAAACCTCCAACACTAAATCACTGGTGTTGGCAAACCATGTCTCTTGTAAGGGACTTACAGAGCCCCCCAGTGTTCAAATTGTTAGTCCTTCCATAAAAAGTGAAGGGGTTTTTTACATATACCTGACAAAGTCTTGCTAGAATGGTAAGAGGAAACATTGGGCTGCAGCAGACTCGTGGTCAGGACACTCATCAAAATACAAGATATCCAAATTCTAGTCCCTTCCCAATTAAATTGATTTAATTACAGGAGAGACTATCATCCATTCAAGAACAAGATACACCTTGCTGTCTGCTGTGCTAGTTTTGGCTGGGGTAGAGATAATTTTGTTCATAGTGGTTAGTACAGGGCTGTGTTTTGATTTGGTTAAACCATGGCACCTGCCAAGAAAGCAAAAAATTCCAAATTTCTGTGCCAGAAGTAGATTGTAAAAATACTGTGTCTGTACGTCCTACTGGATAAGGTCCTTGGGAAATTATCATGTTTAATAATATCATGTTTAATATCCATGTGTTCCGTGGAGTGGTGGTCAGAGACAGGGACAACACATACACACACACCAGAGCTTTTTGTGACAAACAGTGTGTTTTATTGTTCAGAGCTTACTTTTATAGGGAGTCCAAAACTCTCAGGTCTAGACAGCTCATTGGTCTGATCCTCTCACAGCCCAACTCCTGACTAAGGAGATACCTCCAGCCCAGGCTGGAATGTGATAGGTGCAGGTCTCTGTCTATCCACCAAGGGACTCCAATGCCACAGCTGGTGGGGTGATATCTTTCTTTCCAAAGATTGTTGCAAGAAATGTATGCATTTTATACCATCAAAGTAAGAATTTTCTAAACTAAGATGGTTTTTTTTGCTTTTATGTGAGATCAGAACGAAAATTCCTAATGATGATGGAGTGCCTTTACCAGCAGGGGTAAAACTGCTTGCACTTCCATGCTTTGCAACCAGCAAAAGGGAAGATAAAAGCTCAGTCTCCCTTCATGTCAGGAAGACTTCAGTATAAATTTGCAAATTGATGTGCCCTGATCAGTGGGACATACTGGGCAGTACAGACCCTACTGTGCATACCAGGAATGTTCAACATTTGCCTGTTGGACCAAGCCTTTGGGGAATAGTGACCCACTTCTTTCTAATTCCCAGATCCCTGTGTGGCTTGAAAATGTATTAAATTCTTTGCTATTTATATGAGAAGACTTTTGACTTGGACAGAAGCAGAATGTAATTGGATGCTGAGGTTTAGATGCCTACAGGTGTGCACAGTTACAGAGCAGCCTCTGTCAATTCTCCTTTTGGACACATTATTCTGTGCTCACCTGTGCCTTTCTTAGCTGTCTCAGACAGTGTTTAGAGCATTTTTACACTAAAAAATGCTTTTCTTTTCTTGTTTGGAGTAGCGAATATAAACAAATATTTTGATTGCCATCAACACGAATGATTTCTGAGGAAAAAATAAAGAGCTAACATTTTTTTCATTATCAAGACGCACTTGAAATTAAATTTTAACAACTAAAAATACACAGAGAGATGCATATTCATTATGTTCTTCACTACTCAGGTGTTTTTAGGATTAGCTTGGCATCAATTTCAACAGTGGGCAAAGACTGCCATCTTCTGACTTCCACAATATAGCTGCACAACTGGATAGACATGTTAGTTTGCCCTGTTTATCACAGTGCTCCTAACTGGGAAAACACCTTGGTGACATCTTGATCCTGTTGTCTGAAATACTGTGCCCTAAGGAGGGCCTTCACAGGACACGGTTTCACCTCTGAAAGAGAAACATTTACTTCCGACAAGTAAAACTTGTTCACTTCTTGGTTTTCTTGATGAGCTCTTTCTTACAGAAATTTATCATCTCATCCACACTTCCAAAGAAGTATTTTCTACTGCCATGAGTTAATTGATCAGCTGATCATTTTCTTAGTACCTTTCATACCCAGTGGTCAATGCTGTGACAACACAGAGCAAATGTGCATCTACCTCCCATTAGAGGTCAAGAATATCCCAGCAATGGATGCTAGTACTTTTAGAATTCCCACCCAAAGATTTGGCTATCTGGCCTGTGAACCTAAAAGTAAATATCAGGCAGT
Organism: Setophaga petechia; assembly: GCA_024362935.1. Classification (NCBI taxonomy): domain Eukaryota; kingdom Metazoa; phylum Chordata; class Aves; order Passeriformes; family Parulidae; genus Setophaga; species Setophaga petechia. The sequence goes on from JANCRA010000013.1 coordinate 14,081,721, forward strand.
TAATGAGATGCCTCAAGCTGTTCACTTAATTCAAAGTGATATTACAGGAGATCTGCAGCACATGGAACAGATGTATCTATAAATATTGTGACCAATTTCCATGCACTTGTTACTCAAAAAACAGACTGAGATAAATGCACAGGCCTCTCTTAGAAGGAGGAAAGCATAGCTGGCAGCATGAAACTGCTGTTTTCCAAAGCTTTTATTCAGACTTAAGCCCCTGGCATGACGCTGGCAGAAACCACAGAGAGATCACAAGCTCAAGGGGTGGGAGCCCTGTCTCTGGAGCACATTCCACCCAGATACCACACAACAAAATGCAGTCTCTTTTGGTGGATTTACCCCTGACACAGAAGACCAGCTGGCAGGAAATGCTCAGCAGGAAATCATGTTCTTCTCCTGCTAATCCAGCAGGCTTCCCTAACAAGAAGGAAATCTCTTGGCTACCAGAACTCATCTAAAGTTTAGATCACTTTCCATGTGACCTACAGCACTTGCAGCCTCCAGGTGTATCCTGCCACACAGCGTAACTAACACAGCAGATTCAGAATATCTCATACAGCCAGATCAATTTCTATACTTCACAGTTTGATCAGTAGTCTGGAAGAGTAAAAGAGTGAAATATTAACTGATTTGGGTGAAGAAAACAGACACCTGTACTTGCATTTGCTCTACTACTTCCATCCTTATTTTCCTCCTTTAAGGAGGTTCTTTCCTCAAATTTTTATTTCATGACTTTCAGAGTGTTGTTATCTTATTTAAATAATCCTTTCAGCTCTTTCCTGAGGGGAAAACCTACTACTTAGAAATATTTTATGTCATATTATACAAGACCACCTTTCATGTTAATTCATTTAAGTGTATTAAAGTGCTAACCCAAGATTTATTCAAATATAGAAGTGACTGGATCTGAATGTTTCAGTGTGTTTATGGAAGAATAGGTAAATATCCTTCATCCAAAAGCCTCAATCATCAAAAAAAATTCCCACTGTTTAACCACTCCAAGTAGAATCCTCACCTCTTCCTTTCCCAGCTTTTTGATGTCACTTGTTCAACCATCAGTTATCCATTTGGTCCCTTGAGACAACAGCTGGGTCTTTGAGACCTTACTTGTGGTCTCAGGCTCTGTATAGGGATGACAAGAACTGGGCATACTAAAACACAAACTGAAATACAGGAAACTGGGATTAAAGTTAAGGAAATATTTTTATCTCACTATCTGAATAAACATTGGTTTCGCATTTTGTTAGGAAATATATGCAACTAATTGTGGTAACAAATTCTTCTATGTGTGTAAATTCTTTTCTTTCCATTCAGCAGTCAAAAAAAAAAAAAAATAAGCAAAAAGCCCTCCTGAGCTGAAGCAAGACAACTGACACTTCCTTAAATCATATAAAAGCAATAAGGACACTTCCCACAAGACTGCTAAAGAAACAGATCTTCATCCTGCTGGTGAGTATAAAAAACCAAAAGAGAAGAAAGATGTTCATCTGGAGTTGTAGTGTAGCCTGTACTGGTTCACACTTCACTGTTCTGTTTTTCTTTTAATCTTGCATTAAAAAAAAAAAAAATCGAACAAGGTCTTTAAATTTTCTGAATGTGACATTAATTTTAGAGAAAAATATGCAGAACAAAAATTATCATGAATGAGGAAGGTAAGAGTCCTGATATCATTTCAGACAATGATTAATTATTTACACAAGATAGAACAATGTCAGCAGTACACACAGCACAGAGTGCATAGGTTCAGATTCAAATGGCATCAGACAGAAAATTACTTTGTTTCCAATTTCTGAGCATAGGAGGAAGATATAAGTGTGAAATGAAGTGTTTGTTCTGACCAATTGAGAGATGGATCAGTACCCATTTTTAGCCTTTCTAAACCAAAACTTTTCATCTAATAAACTTCATTTCAACAGAACTTAATAGACAGCCTAGACCTAATTTCATGGACATAACTTCACATGACAGCCATGCTACTTCAGTACACCAATAGAATTATAAATTTATTTTTTAAATTATACATTTTTTAAAAAATTTGTACTTGCATTCTTTTTTCTGGTCAAGTTATCCATTATGATCTCTGCTGTGGTCTCTTCATCACTGAACAGGTATATTTGCTTTCTTGACTTCCATTTCAATCTTAGAAAACAAAGACAACAATGACCATTCACAGTCCTTCTGAGCATTGTGTGTCTGACTATCAGACTAAAACCAGACAATAAATAAAGTAAAATTCAAATTTCTTCTCATCCAAGATTTCTGGTAACAAAAATAAAACCTTCTCCTTTTTCTCCTTTCTCATATCCTGTACAAAGTATGTGCTTAGGTTTAAAGAATTATGCAGAAATTCTTAGATAATTTCACTCTCAAAGAGTGAATTAAACAAGCTGTAGCATCATATCCTTAATCTATGGATCTGTGTTTAAGTGTTTCAAAGTCCAGGAAATGCTTTAGCAGCTGTAAATGTTCCATTAGTTGGTTTCCTACTTAAAGCATTACTTTATTACATCAAGGAATATATTTATGATAATCAGCACAGATAAAATCTTGAACTATAAGGATGATCATGATCAAATAAGAAACAGAAACCCTGCATTATCTATCCAGAAAATAATCAAGTTCTAAATTCCCACATTACACATACTTAAGTGAGTATCTGAACATGACACTATTCAAATACATTCACCTATTCCGACTTCACTTCAAGTGTTCACTTGCATGCTGGCAGAAATATTACGAAAGGAAAAAGCAAACAAGGTGATCCTGAATTGCCTAAAGAGATTAGGCTGCAGCAACATGAAGTACATCCAAAATCTTTGAAATTCAAACTGTACAATTTTCCAGTGCTCACATGATGGTGTGGGAAATCTTACCACTCCTTTGCCCGTGTTGAATGCTAATAGTCTGAAGAAAATCAGTATTAATGAATATTAAGATAGGAACAAGCAGCTGAAAAGAACCTAAGTCATCTTACAGTTCATATAACATCCTGGACATTGTCCTTCTTTTTCCTAACCTTTACAATCACATATTGCTGTGTTAAAAATATATTCTGGAAGATTAAAAAAAAAATCAATTGAAGGATGGGGTTTTGCTGTAGTCACATATTTACCATACTGCTCATTGTCTTTCCAACAGTGTCACAGTCATACCCATGATTTTCCTAATTGGTATGCTCAATTGATTAACTATGTTATACCAATGAGAAAAAAGGCTCTGGGAATGGAAAAAAATCAAAATAAGCTAAAGCAAATATAATCAGAAAGTTGGGGTTTTTTTGTAAAGTGACCATGTCAATGGATTGAATTATTTTCTTCTTTTTTTTTTCCTTTTTCTAAACATATCTTTAAAGGTAAGAAATAAGACTGGAAATTTTAGTAAGCAATTTGAACCCTCTTCAATGCTCAGAACTTTGAGGAATACACCGAAATAATTGACAAATGATACAACTTTGCTTTCAAATACCTAATAGGTGCAAATGAGGAAAACTGTTGCAAAAAATGTTGCTAAATGTTGCAAATGCAAAACTGTTGCAAAATTTTCAAAATGTTGCAAATGATTGCATTGTTAGTAAGTTTGGGCACATCCTTCTATATAAAACAGATGAGGATCCATGCGGTTACGAATGTCTTTATGCTCTTCTGGGGCTACAATACCTTTTTCAGTATTCCACTTAACTAGATATTTGGCAGTATTTCAATCAGTTTTTCTTATTTAAATTTTAATAATATGGAATTTAGCAAAAAGCAAAGAGCAAGTAAAACCACCCCCAAAGCGCAGATGTTATATGAAACCCAGAGAAATCTTTGGGTTTTGTCTTCAGGTGACTTACTAGCCTTCAAGATTGGTACTGGAAATTTCCCTACCAATACATGGGCTTTTTTCAATTTTGTCTTTTTTCCTTCATATTTGACCAGCATAATTGTGATGGCTTTTGGTACAATAGGTTTAGGCAATTATTCTCACATTATTGTAAAGGCTATCTGAAAATGACCATAATTTTTGTTCCTTCCTGCATGTCTTCTTTAACAATGTTCTGAAAAGGGGAAATTGGCACACACTAGAATATTCAAGTCCTCTAATTTTAAGACATTTCTATCTTGTATTGGATTGAAAAGCATATCAGTAATAAGAGGAGAGACATTAGCAGTAAAGATCACAATTTCAAAGTAAATAATGTGGATCACTCCCTGTTGGAAACAATGTCTTTCTATAATTTCTTTTATAAAATTTAGAATGTATGTGAAGGAATACAAAATGTGTGTGAAGAAGAAAGAATCTTTCTCAAATTCATCTCGTTTTGCATGGAGTGTTATGTACCCAGTTTCAGCACAACTATAATTCAATTTAACTAAATTGAAATAGCATTCTCCTAAGTAGAGTCACCTAATCTGAGGAGTCCTTTTCATCTCATATGCAGGGTCTGAATGCAATGCTTGTGGAGTTTTCTTTTATTAAAAGCTTAATGTACGTTCACTAATGTAGGTTTAAATGTGGCCTAATTATTAATCAAATATATTTCAGCAGCAGGAGGGCCAACATTCAAATAATGATTAATTGAAAACTTAATTAAATACTTCAAGACATCGCATGAAAGTGTTCTGATAAAGTTTCAGGTCATGCAGTTTGCATCTGAATCTGAGCAATGAAAATGAAGGATTTGATCCAGAAGCCTTTGTAGTCAGTGGATGAAATTACCCCAAAGCTGCTGAAGAAAATCTGTCTGAATATTTGCAATTAAGTTTTCTGAGAGAGCTTTGCACGTGGAATATAAAACAAAGAGTTTGCTTTGCTTCACCTGACCATTCCAAACTGCTGAGCTTCTGTGTTTCCTGTGCTGTAGAACAGCACATACAAAACTTTATCCAAGAATCCCAGAAAAAATATTTTTGCACTCTAATTGGAAAGAGGCTAAAAGATGCAAAGATTTTTGGTTTTAAGTAAATTAAATTTAATGGCTTACATACTTTATTCTGCATGGTTAGTCACAGCATGCTGATGTGTAGCAACTCGCACACCTTCTAAAAACTTCCAGATTGTAAAACCAGTCTGATCCATTCACAACAGAAAACATTTGTTTAATTATTTTCACTTTATGCTACATTTTTCCCAACCCACAGGTGGTTCATATCATGTATGATATAACTTCAATTTAGCACTGTTCCTAGCCATTCTGGATGATGGTTCATTTTAAAATCAGTTATGGAGGGTTGAATTAATATCGAGAGTCCTGTATGCAATTATGCTGATGTGTGACCTTCCTACATAAAATCTTCAGGACAAAGATTCATTTAATTCATAGAAAATAAATCCAGAGGCAGGGAAGACAAAATGGGAAGAAATGGTAAGAACATGTTACCAAAAGTCTTGTCAAAATGTAAAACAAATAAATAAATTAGACTGCAGATGTATTTTCCATGGAGGTAAGCTGGGATGGGAAATGGAGGTGGAAATGCATGTGGGTGCCTTGTTCCAGATTGCAAGGCAAGACATTTTCTATTACCATCTGTAGGGCAGATTATCTTTTGTCAACTGGGCTTTACTATCACTCTTCCCTTGAGAGGGGACATCTGTTGATAACAGGCTACTGAATGTCACTGCATGACTGATAAGAACTATACCGTCCCATTGGGAGATGCTCCGCCCAGAGGGAGGAGCCAAGCATTCCTGCCCAGAGGTTTTCGGACACCAGCACGGCTTCTCCACAAGACTTCCCAGGGGAACAGCAGCTGCCTCTTCTTCAACTGGATCTTCGGAGGAAGAATACATCCTTCTCTACAAATCCCCCTTGCTCCAACAGAAGCACCCCTGATACTTCAGGAGGACTGCAGCCACATTTCCAACAGGACTGCTACCAACACCCCACAGGGTGTCAGGTTGGGTTCTGACTCTGTCACTGTTGTTCTAGTGTACTGCATTGTTTATTTTTTCCTTTTATTTTTCTTCCCTATTAAAGAACTGTTATTTCCTGCTCCCATATTTTTTGCCTGAGAGCCCCTTAATTTAAAATTTATAGCAATTCAGAGGGGTGGGGAGGGTTTACATTCTCCATTTTAGGGGAGGGTCCTGCCTTTCTTAGCAGACTCCTGTCTTCCCAAACCAAGACATGCTTGCACACACGTACCTGACCACATGGCCATATATGTACAGAACAAGGGGTCACAGCCTCAAGCTGCACCAGGAAGGTTCAAGTTAGACATCAGGAAGCATTTCTTCATGGAAAGGATAATTCCCCAATGTAGTGTTCTCACTGAGACCACTCCAAACCATGCACCTCTCCCTCACTCCCCTGTCCTCCCATCCCTCCTCTGCAGCTGGATGGAGAGGAGAACTGGAGGTACAAAAGGTAAAAGATCATGGGATAAGATAATATCAGTTTTCTGGGAACAGCAATGAAATAAGACAATGAAACAATACTGAAACAGTAACAGGAACATTACTGAAAGAGTACAAGAAAAAGGTGAATTATTTCAACGAGATTGCTTCCCAGCCGTAGAAAAGCCCCTGACAATACCTGACCACTCCCTCTGCCTAGAAGGGTCCTGGAAGCCAGCCTTTCCCTGCACCTCCTTGTTGGAACCCAGTGCAGCCCTCTGGCTGTCCTGGATGGCTCAAGCCCCTGCCAGGGGGCTCAGAGACCTTGGCACAGAGCCCAGGACCCCTGTGCCTTTGATTTTGACCCATGGAAAAGTTACCAACCTTATATGAGGACCTGCAAACCATGAAAGTTTAAGCAGAATAATAGTTAGTTTGTTACAGGGTGAAAAGTAGAATTTTGGGGTTTTAGAATGGGGGCTTGGGCTCCCAAGACAGAGGAATTTGGGTATGCCTTGTCCTTCCTTCTCCTTCTTCCTAGCCTCCATCTTCTGGGTGATGGTGCCACTTTTGGATTGGTTTAAGGTAGAGACAAACTGTCTAACATAGGTGATAGGTGTTGGAAAATTATTGTAAATAATGTACGTGTAGTTTTTACTGTAAAAACTGTAAAAAACTGGGGTGGTCAGTGTGCCATGAACCAACCTGCCAGACAGACCTTGGCTGGTCAGAGAAAGAATGTTATAGATAACAGAAAATTAACAACCTTGAAAACCAGAGCAGAAGAATCCTGACTCCTTCTTCAGTTGCTGGGCCAGGAAAAGAGACTCTCTAACATATCTCGGGGTCATCCTTACCACAGAGACCCCTGAGACCCCCTCACACAGCAATGGTGTGAGGCTGTGGAGAACAACCTCTGGGCCACAGTCAGGCCTCCTCCCAGCTACTGCAAGAATTAACCCTGTCCTGGCTGGAACCAATAGCCCAGCTCACTTCTCTTTCCTAAAGTAGTGCTGTGGCCCATTTATTATGTCATATTTTTTGGCACAAATTGATCAGCTCTGGCAGTACAAACCCATCCACAGCACAGGGCTTGAAGAACATACTTTACCAGACTGCTGGAGCTGTGTGTATTCTGTGCTACAGTGGGCTTCAAGTGCCTTGTTAATGCTCATGTAAAAGTGGGATATATCTCCCTGCTTCCTGTTATTAAGACCAATTTCGTAAACATCTACAGATTTTACTTTTCCAGCTCCACAAAGCAGTTCCTTAAATTGTTTGATTGATTTCCCAGTTCTGCCTGGTTCTTGCTCCTGTATGCCTTGATGTCTTTCTTTGAAGTATAGAAAGGGAATTACATCATTAAATAAGGAAAAGAGGAATACTGTAGCTTGATTTCCACTGCCAGCAGCAGCATATTATATGGCTACATACATCTGAGCCCATTTATGAAAATAGAGAAATCCATACCTACTACAGAGAAAAGCTCCTCAACTATATAACCTGTCATTCAAGAGAGATAACTCACATTCTTACTATCAAGAAAAGCAAAAATGAGAGTGATTCATAAATAGATTTTTGATGCAAAGCTTATAAGGAGATAGTATCACAATATCTTTCAGTCATGTACAAGAGTGCCTTAACAGCTGAGACAATGCAGCCTACCTTGCTTCTCATATCTTTAGCTATACAGAAGCTCTAATTTAACCTTCTCTGTTTCATTGGAAACAAAACCAAGCACAGCACAAATCTAAGAAAAAAACAAAAACAAAAAAAACAAACTAACACACCTGGGGACTGTGTATGGTTATCAGTGTTTTCTATTTGTTGTCTGTTAGAAACAATTCATTTTTTTGCACTCCTCATTACTGGGTTTTTTAGGAGTCTTCACCAACATATAGATTTCTTTCTATTACTGGCCTCATAATGACACATTTATCTCTGAAATTAATATCTCCATAGTTTGCCCTAATAATAATTTATATCCTCACAAGCACAGATTATGTACAGATGTTCATCTATAAAGCTGATAAAAAAGGAACCCTCATGTCAGATTGGACTCAGCCTGGAGAGTGTTCCATTCCAACAATCTCACTGCTCTTTTAAAACACAGTTTAAACGAACCAGAGTGACACCATATTGAAAAGCACCCAACCCCTCCCCTGTGGAGCTGTTCTTCAGTCCTTTCCTCTCTGAAGCATCATGTTACCCAGGTCTCTGCAGCAGAGATCTAATAGGCTGTGCCTATGGTTTTTGCTCTTCTTAGCTGGAATAAATGAACAATTTATAACACATAAGTGATTGTTATGATGGATTGGGAAATTATAATTTGTTATCAGGTTTCATCCAGACTTTGTATTGTCTCCTTTTGTGTCCTCTACAATAAATCCATGAAAAGGGTGGAAAACCGGTGTTTAAAATTACCCATTTGTTTCTATTCCCAAGCATAAATTCTGACTGCCCAAACATTCCCCTATGTGGAGCAGGCCATGCTCTTGCTGTTTGCTTCCTACTAAACCAGAGCAGAGAGTACATTTGGCCCTTGGATCCTCCTATCTGTAGCTCAGTAAATTGTCCTGAGCACTCTGCTCTGTAGTTTTGGCTGTGGCTGACAGCAGTAGGAGCAGCCCCACTGGACTGGCAATCACACAGGCAGCCCTGCAACCACCACCTCCTTCAGCCTAATCAGCCTGGCAGGTGTTCAGTGCCTACACACCTACCTGAGGTTGCTGGTAGGTGGAGCACTGTAACTCTGACCACTGATTTTCCAGACTCCCCAGGGAGCTTCAGGAAACATTTGTTTCACATGCCCCTGTCCGGTACATCATCTCACACAAATTTTGATCTGAAAGTTTTCCCATGTCCTCTGGTCTGTCATGGTGTGTGTTGGTGCATGTAAGTGCACAAAACAGAAACATGGAGTTTTTCTTAAGATTCCCTTATCTCAGTGACATATTTGTACATGATACTCAATGCAGGGTAGAGCCAGTCATCTTCAGTGTTTTCTTTTTATTTTTTTAATTTTCCTTCTTTTCATAGTAAACTACTTTTTGGCTTATAAAGTTTTAATTTCATTAAATTCTGCGATGATGTGTAAAAGTCAGGAAACACTGCATAGGAAACAAGAATGGCAAACATGAAGGAAGTCTCTATGTTTCTACTCTTGCTTTACTTATGCCTTTTATCAACCCTCTCACTACCATCCACCTGATCTTGGACCTCTTGTGGTCTACAGATCCTTCTTGCAATCAATCTCTTTTAGAAAATCCTTTGTCTTAATCTGTAAATGCCTTTTGAAGTACCTGATTCAGTGTCTTAATCACTAAAATCCAGTCACTTCACTAGCTTAATTCTTTCCATTCTCTCCAAACTGAGTCAATCCAAACTGATTCCAGAAAAAGTCAAAAAGGAGCTGCACCCATGTTCCAACTTTTCCATTTAAAGTTTTCTAACCTCCTTACATGTGCCTTGTTTATTTTGTCATTAGATATCTGGATGCTGTCATAAACTTCATTTTCTTCAAGTTCTTTTTTATCTCACTCACTGCTGTAATTCTAATGAACATGTCCTTAGGCTAAACACCTTGATGCTACAGATAGCTTCCTTCCAAACAAACAATTTTCAAACTTCTTGTTTCCTTTTCTGAGCACTGTGCAATCTTACAGCACTTACTTGCTTCTTTATTTTCCCTCCACTCCCCTTCACTACTGTCAGTCTTTTACTGTCAGCTTCGATCTGAAAGCTGTGGCTGTTGGGATAGAGAAATTAAAATTCATTCACCTGCACAGGGATGTAGAGCAGAAGAGGAGCACAAGGCTGTATATCCACTGAGACAAGTATTCCTAGTTCAAACAGGTATTAAGTTTTATATTTAATTGTGTCTTTTATTTTTCACATTTTTGGTAGTTCCTCTTTTACCTCTCTTTTTTTATCTTTGATCTTTATCAAGCAAGGTCAAGAGCTTTCACTGTGTGTTTTACTGTGATCCAATTAAAAACTATTATAATCAATTTTAGAGTTTTCAAGGCAGTGCTGCCACTAAATTTTGGTGTAATTCAAAGAATGATAACCTCCTGTATATGAGGTTTCAACTGGTTTTTGATTTTTTTTTCATAAAATAAATAGTTCATTCTCAAAACCTTGAACAATTTTGTTTCCTTGTTCCTTCCACTTACCAGGGTAAAGAACAAAACAGGCATCTTCCCAGTGAATGTACCTGATACAGAACTCTCTTTCTAAATTTTAAAAGAGCAAACAGGCCACCCTTAAGGGAAAGTTTAAATTTACCACTTCCTTTAAAGTGATGTGTAAGTAGTAGGCTTATGAGTTATTCTCATTTGCAGACAACAACTTGACTCTCGAATCAAGGAAGTTCCCATCAACTTTTAAATTCAGGTCATAGCGATTCTTCTGTGCTCTGGAATATTAATGCCTATTTCTGTGTTGATTTTTCTCTGATAGACGGCATGCATTCTTGCTATGTAGCCACTACTGAAGAAAAACTAAAGCAAAAAACCCAAATAAACAAGATACAGTGGTTGATGTTAAGATAATGAAGTTTTATTGCATCCAGCTCTGGGGTCTCAGCACAGGAAGGACATTGACCTGTTGGAGTGGGACTGGAGAACAGCAAAATGATGAGAGGGCTGAAGCACTTCTCCAACAAAGACCAGCTGAGAGAACTGGAATTGTTCAGCCTGGAAAAGAGAAGACTGGGGTGAACTAATTGAGGTGAGAAAAGCAAGCCCATCTAGGTCAAACTGAACTGACCAGTCTTTGCCCTTCTTTTAGATATGGAAGTACATTCAAATTGAATTGCTAGTAGCAAAAATTCAAAGAAATTCTTAATTCTTGATTTGGAAAAAAAAGGGAGTTTTCTTTTATCCAAAGTAGTTTACCCCAAATTTTACCTGAATTCTGGATTCTGGTTCAAAAAGTACACCTTTTGAAGTGCTTAGCTGTTTATCTTAAATTGATTTCCTTGTAGTGGAAAAGACATTAAAGAACACTGTACTGAAGTGTTTATTTATCTTGGCTTTAAGATTTGTTCCATGTTACATATCACTTTCTACTTCCTTTTAAATTTTTTAATTAATTTCCTTTAAAGAACACACATAATGTTTGTGGGTTTTTTCCCTCCAGTGTTACCTACTTTATTCATCTGGATGTGCCTTAATTAGATTTTAAAGGGAATTAATCTATAATAACTTCCCTCAGAATAATTTGGAATTCTTTTAGTGTGAGCATTAATCAGTTTTCCTCACTGAATATGCCACACACACAACAGCAAAAATGCAAACAAGTCTCACCTCTGACTCATATTTACACATGCCCCTTATTAATGTTTTTAATGCAAAATTATTTAAACAGCACATTATCAGAGTAATCAAACATTAAATTTTATTAATAAATTCTATTTTAAAATGTAATTCCTACAGTATTAAGAAGAAAAATACATGGATAAGGGTTACAGTAACTTGTTTGTTTATAGAATGGTTTTGCAACAATATAATGAGTTATTTGCAGTGAATTATGCCTGGACAATCACTGTGTCATGCTGGGGAAATCGTCACCAGTGGAGCTTATGCCAAGATATTCCTGGCAGCCGTTGATATTAAAGATGTAGTAAAGAAAATATATCATGTACATTTAATTGTAATCAATCCCTTATATATAGAAATAGATACATTTACATGCCCTTGCATCTCACTACAAAGCTAAATATTTACAGAATAATTTTTAAATTATTTTATATTAATAATTACAGAATAAATATTTACAGAAATAATGCTTATTAATATTTAGAGCTAAAGCCAAACATTTAGTTTCTCCAAATGTGCCTATGTTCAGTCAATGTTCATGTCTTATTTAATATTCACCATTAAATGCACATATGAATTTCATTAGTGAAATGGAATATATATTACAGGTTACACTAAGAGCTTAAATACAACAACTTACCTTTATACCAATGCAAGTCTATTCTAGCAAACATGCTTTTTTTTTTACTTATGACTAATGGTGTTGTGAGCACTTTGCTATTGAATTTAAAGTTGGAAGGATTTAACAGGGAAAATTGTTGTCACAAAATACTTGAAAGATTAGTCTAAAGTTCCTTTTACTTGATCATTAATATCATCTTGATATTGTAAGTCTTCCTGAATAGCAATGGGAGCTACATCTGTGAACAGTAAGATCCAGCTATTATAAAGTCATTAATTTTAATCCCCCTTAGAAAGGAGAGATTACTCTAGAGTTAAATCACTGAGCCAAGCATTTGGTTTGGTAAAATTAAATCTCCAATAAATGTCTCTCTTGTGGTTTAACCTGCCTTTAAATAAATTCAATTCAGACTGATTTTACTCTGAAAATAAGTGATACATGTGAACTGCAGCAGGACATACCCAACTGGCATGAAGATTGCCTAGACCTGTATCTCTGGCTTCAAGCTATCCACAAGCACTAGAATATGGATTTATTAAAAAAGCAAGTGGTGCAGCGAGGGCTTCTGTCATTCTTGAATAGATGAGACACATATTTTCTCCTATGAAATCTACACATCTAGGTTTTTTCCTGGCTGAAAAATAGACAACATGGCAAAGGTTAAATTCCATAGGGAGGCTTGTAGAACAGTAAAGCCAACCCCTCTTTGTACTGCCCAAAATGCAGTGATTATGGCTGAAGGCTCTTATTCCTATTGTCCTAGTAAGGTAAGCCAGCCAGAAGCTAGATCTAAACATTTTTAAAGAGGTTTTAGTAGAGATGGTAAAGGGGATTTGGAGAGGGGAGGGATCAGGCACGGAGTTTTACCCCGGTTTCTCTACAGAAGTGAGGAGAATTCTGACTTCAGTTGGAGAAATCATCACTGAAAGGAAAAGCTAAAATAGCTTGGTGAAAAGATGAGTTATAGCTATAGACTTCAAAGCCAAAGAGGCAATCTAAAATGAAAGAATTGTAATTGCCCAACTGAGTTGCTTCAGACACATATGTTTGTGGGGTTTTATACCTTATATACCTTATTCATTAAATATAGTCATTGCATTACACCGTTCCTAATAGAAAGTCTAGAATTTAAAATATGTCCTTTGCTTTGGGGCAATTGCCTATGAAAAGGTTTTTAGCAGTAGTTTCTCTTTTCAGACATTTGAGCTACAATCTGTATAACTCCATGACACTGACACCATCACTAGGGAATATGTTCTGATACTATCCAAAGACAATTCAGAATTACTCGTTCTAACTTTTGTGCAGTGTTATTAGAATTATTGTCAATGAAACCAAATGTGCTGGTGTGAAGAGAACATCTCCTCCATTAACTGCAGTAATTGTAATTTGCATGATATCTTTTACTTTCAGATGTTACAGAGATCACCCAATGGTCCACTGAGATTATCAGGTAATTAGGATTCCATTTTTATGTTACAAGTGCATTTAAGGGTCCAGGAAAAAGATCTGAATATAGGTACTGAGCACACTCAAAGAAATACAGAGTTTCTGCACCAAGAGAGTTACAGATTATAAAGGAGAGAAAGAGAAATGGAACTGAGAGATAATAGTGGGGAAAAAATGAGCAAATGCTCATAGCAGCACAGATCCAGGAATAAAATCCAAGTCCCCAATACCAGACCGTGTTAATGCTCCTCCTTTCAAAAGATTAACTGTGAGCTGCATCCTGTAAAACTTCTTCCATCCTTTTAATATATAGAAACACATACATTAAACATAAACATTTGGGACACAGAATACTGTACACATTTATTGATATCTTCTCCAGCAATGGCATTTTATAACCTGTGACCGGGGTCATAGGGGTTTTCAGGATGAGAGGAGGAACGAGAATGTTGACTCCATGGTCAGAAGGCTTGATTTATTATTTTATGATATATATATTACATTATGATTATACTAAAAAGAAAAGAAAGGAAAAGGTTCCTCAGCAGGCTAAGCTAAGAATAGAATTGAAAAGAATGATACCAAAGGCAGCTGGCTCAGACTGTCCAAGATAGCTCGGTCCTTGATTGGCCATTAATTATACACATCCAAGATGGGCCAATCACGGGTGGACCTGTTGCATTCCACAGCAGTAGATAAAAATTGTTTACATTTGTTGCTGAAACTTCTCAGCTTCAGCAGGATAATCCTAAAGAAAAGATTTTCACAAAAAGATATCTGTGACAATAACCCATCTTTATACTTAATGTATTTTTTTTCTTTTTATCATATCCAAACCTTGACTTTCTGAAAAACAGATTTGGTGATAGGAATGTGAGATCTCCTTGCTTTCTAAAGGTCTGTTCTCTGTACATTTGAAAACCCCAACTTACATCAGAAAGAGCAAGATTACTCAAAAAGATTGGTTTATGTTAATATGACATAAAATATCCTGTAAAATTGTCCTCTAATCAAGGTCTTCTTTGAGAGAACCCCTGCAGCAAATAGTCCCTTCAGTTATCATAAAAATAAAAATCTGACCGTCTCTCTCCCCTAACACCCCTCTGCAAGCAGAGATACTGAAAATAAGACTTTTCATCCTTAGAAAATTCTGGAATTTTGAATAATGGTTCATAAATTAAAAAAAACTAGACAATATTTCAGAGTTTCATCTTATGTAAAACGCCCCAGCAAAAATCAACAAACTAAGATATGGGCTATTGGTTTTCCTAGAAAACAAGCACCTTAAACAAATTATCCATTCTTTTGGATCTTTAAGGACATACACATTGCACACAAGTTTATGCCCAGTAAATATATCATATGCATGAGAATTTAGTATGTTGTTTTTAGAAAACTTAAACCACATTTTTGGCTTTGAAAAAAATCCTCATGGATACAAATTTATAGGCATTAACTTTGAGAGCAAAGGTCTAGTTTATTTTTAGCTTCAAAACCAGGCATTCTTATTTTATTCACAAGTAAGATTCCACATTGGCACAGCAAAGACAACAAATCCAATAATTCTCACTTCCAGATGATGCTGGCAATCTTTCCATTTCATTTCCAGACAGAACTCTTAGCAATGTTATTGTTACAGTCTCCCTCTTCTACGACCTTCCCAAAAACAATAGATATGAAATAAATTGCTGGAATAGGAATTTGTTCCAGTTTGCAATAGTTAATCCAGCCCAGAGATCTGTTAATTTCTTTCTTCTTCCTTCCTGAAGACACTCATTCACATCATCTACACCTGCTGTGTAATTCAGTGGTGTCCTGGAGGCAGAGTTTGAGATCAAGTTACCTGTATCACCTCCTTTCAAGACATCTCAAAGGCAGCTTTGCAGATCTTGGAAGGGCTCTCTAGAAAGCAATTCCAGTGAGAAAAGACATAATTGGTGAGGTTAATAAACTTATTTCTTCATAAGCCATATCGAAAGGATGCTCAGTTCTGAAAAAAAAAATCAGAAAATCAAATTATTTTTTGGAGTGCCTATCTTTTCAGCGAGGGATTGTTTTAAATTTCTTATATTTTCACATATGATCATTATCTTCTCATCGCTAGAAACTTGCCATTGAAACAGATATAACTGTAGAAAGACAGCATATTAAACAAACTTCTGTAAAGCAGCTGTTATAATATGTTCCTTAAAAACCCAGGGTAAGAACAATTTTAGTCAGAGTATAGTAATTAGTCAAAAAATTGAAATATTTTGAACTTCATGGTTACAGATGCAAATTTTTATGAGCTTGAAAGTTGTATTTTTATTTTCTGTTTCACTTTTCATGTATTTTAAGCTGATCAAGAGAGAAATGGGAAAATGTAGATCTAATTAATAGTATGAATATTCCCAATGGATTTCCATTATGCTATTTAACACATATATTTCAATAATTGTGATATATCAAGAGAATTTTGTATTAAAATGTTTTGTAAATATTGTTCATTTTTTATCTAGAGAGAACTGACCCATGGGAGAGAACATTTGGGAAACTCCTCAATCTGCATTAAACACTGAGTTTTCCCAGTAACATTATGTAATTCATGATCAATCTTAAACTATCAGGATAGATATTTTTATATTGGAAATTATTTTCGCGAATCTTGTGTACACACCTACATAAATACCCACACAAAACCATGGACGATTTCCGGAAGAAACAGCCAAAATATCCAGAGGAAACAGCCAAAATATTTTCATGATTTTGCTTCTTCAGATCAGTCATATTCATTGTCAGTTTGACTCAGAGGAGGTAACAGTAACAACCCAAGAAGTCTGGTAGTAGCTCTGCCTTGGAAAAGCAAATACTTGCTATTAAAAAAGTGAAAAAATCAATAATTAGAAAACCAAATACCTCTTATAATTTGTATGGCAAACAGTGTATCTATACAAGCAGATTTGGGACCTTCAACAAAATGCAAGGAATATATGAGAAATTGACACTTTTACAAATTGAACCATTTGTCAAGACAATAAGAAGGCATTTATTTGTGCAAACCTCATCACATTTGACTCCTGCACTGCTCCTTAGTCATGATCCCTCCTCTCCTTATTTCTCACATCAGTGACATTTCTCCATGTAATTTAGAAGTTCCAGACTATTTTATTGCTGATCTCTCAATTCTGGAGCTCAGCTGAAGTCCAGAAAGGAGGCCAAGCCAATTCACCAGACGAATCAATATGAATGTCTTCTTCAGTCTCCTCGCTTCAAATTGAAGTCCTGTTCTATCACTGACTTCATGAATATTTCCTTGGGAAATTGAGGAACTTCCAAAATTAAAATTTTCTCTATGAGGCAAACACCTATATATCTAGAGCACTAAGAGTCAGATTTTGAAACATTTAAATTAACAAGATGGTCGCATATTTTATTGGGGGTTTTTTACATCAAGAATCACAATTTGAAACTGTAGCAACCAAAGCATTTCATTATTACTCTCCCTACTATCAGCACCACAACCCAAGTTTCTGAAGATGTCAGCTGTTTGCTTTGGTAACTTAGTTTAACCAGTACCAACTCATAAATGTTTATGAAACACTGCTCAGTAATTACTTTGGGGAAAAAAATAAGGCAGTAATTGCATGTCAATGGGATTAATTAATATAAGCCAAGGAATATTAAAGTGCTGTGTAATTTCTGCTGATCAAAATGATTTTTCAGTTTAACCATTCCAAAAACTAAGTAGGATTAGTTTACAGTTTAGATACTGAATTGAGGAGTGTTTGCTTTAAGAGATCCAACAAAGCTTCATTTAAAAAATAATTATTATTTAACTCTTATTGCAATTAAATAGAAATCATTCCTTTTATCAGTTCTACCAGCAGTGGAAATATTATCAGCACATTTGTTCAAATTATGCTTCATTGTCTGAAGGGGCTTAAGAAAATAAAGCAAAAAATATTAGTAAAATGGGGTCAAGTTTATGAAGTTTGGAACATCTGAATTATGGGAAACTTTAAATATAGCCTTCATTTCTGTTTGCTGAAATATTCACAGGCAGTATGAACACAGAGGCTCTACTGAGTGCTTATAATAGTGAAACTATATTTCTCTCAGTTTTAATGCAGGGAATGTAAAGAAAACTATATTGAAAATACAGGGAAAATCTCAATCTAAAGTTCTGACCATGTTTACAACATGTTAGTCACAAAACAAATATAGGAATAATATACTCTATATGTTTTATTGCCCCGAACAAGACAAACAAAACATCAATAAAATAAATAGACAAGGATAGAATAGATTAAAGCAGTGAGAGTGCTTTTAACAGTCTTTCCAGGTCATATTACCTCCTGCTGTAGAACATGGAACACTGTTGGGCTGGTGATGATGCATCCTGGTGGTGAGAGGAGGCCTGACCTGGGCAGGATTTTTGTTCATGCTGTGCTTCCAGAGGTTTCTGGGTGGTGCTGAAAGGGTTCAGGACACTCATCCCTGCTGTGGCTGAGCTCTTGCAGCTGTTGCTCTGTGTTGGCTCATGTCCCTGAC
The DNA here is from genome assembly GCA_024362935.1 of Setophaga petechia. Classification (NCBI taxonomy): domain Eukaryota; kingdom Metazoa; phylum Chordata; class Aves; order Passeriformes; family Parulidae; genus Setophaga; species Setophaga petechia. Next base: position 14,099,961 of record JANCRA010000013.1, read on the forward strand.
ACAAGATGAGATCCCTGGCTTGTCTTTGCTGCACATATTTTACATCAGATGTCAAATATAAAAGGTTTTTTGCTCTTCCACTATCTGGCTATAGTTGATAATTTCTCCCTTTTTTAATGTGTTTCCGTAGTGCTGTTGGAAAATTTGGATGTAATGAAAAGGCTTAGAGACTAATTAAAATTTCCTTATTGTGGAATCCAAATTGTCTGAAAAATTTTAAAACAGAATTACAAAGAGGAGAAGAAAAAATTCTACTGAAATTATTTCTTCTCGTTTTCTGTACAAGTTCAAATATTACTTGCACTGCAACCCAAAAATAAAGATTGTAATTCTCAGGGTTTGACCAGAAGAGGCAACTAGATTCTGAGTGCAAAACCTGAGTACCAGGACTTCAGAGATGTATTGATCTGAATATGTAGCATCAGTAACACTGAAGAAAAAATACACCCAGACAGATAACAGTATATAGAATATATACATATTAATTTGCAAGCTAAGAAATAATGTAGTAAAATTAATGTCCAGCTTTACATAGTCTGGAAAAATCAGAAGTGACTGTATTACCAACTGCTGTTTAAATCCAAAGAAACATTTTTCAGCAAAAATGTAGTCAGAACAGATATATATTTTGTTTTTAAAGTATCAAAATATAGGATATTTTGAATTTTGAAATGGTGAATTTACTATAGATGTTTACAGAGTAAAAACTCCAAAGCTGAGCCACAGAAGTCCTTGAAACACCACATTCCAATTCTTTGAACATACTTTCTTTATATGAACTTCAAACCTTATATAGGCAGGAAAAGTTTAATGAAAAATTAGGACTAAACCCTGCATATTAAACAGCACATTATACTCAAATGCATGTATTTCTTTTAGCTCTAAACCAATTTGTTTATAAGCAACTTTGACAAAGACCAAACAACATTTATACAAAGAAAACAAAAAATATGGAACCAAGTATTTACTCTAGTTTGGGTCTAACACTACATAACTTTCTTTTTTGGAAAAAAATGTGAAAGAAGAGACAAGCTGCCTTTAAGGAAATGCCAGATTGCGTTTAAATTCTGGAAAAGTAAGAAAAGACTCAGGGAAATAGAAGATTGTGACAGAGTGCTGCTTGCAGCAGATGACACAGCTTTGTCTGAGAAACAACAGCCAAAATTGCAAAGTCATTTTGAATCTTCATAAAAATCCACTGATATTGTTTCATACACTGTCAGGAAAAACACAATTCACGATAGATGCAAAAAGATGTGTGTTAAAGAATTGGAATTAAAACCCTTAACTCACATGTTGCCTATTTAGGGACAAATTCAGGTCCCAGTCTTGCATTAAAAGGTCTTCCTATATAATTTGTTTCAGAATCTTATGTATGCAATGGGCCTGAGTCCTTTCTGAAAAAACTTTTCTAAATTAAATGACTATTAATAAAATGTTTTTCCATTGCAGAATTTTATTAATGTTAAAATATAAAAACTACGCAAATATGAACACAGAAAACATATTTTGGAACATACTAGAAACATTACATTTGTCAGACTACCATTGATGCTTAGACAGACCCCAAATAGACTAATATACAAGTTATAAATACTAACTGGACATGCATCTGAAAACAGTCCATATCTCAAAGATTCTGCAGTATTAATTCTGTTGGATATATCTGGTCAAAATGTGCAAATTATGTAACTCTGCCTATGTGACTAACATGTTGATATGTAAAATCCAATGAATTTTTTAAAAATTGTCTGGAAAACTTTTTTCTTTCTTCATTTCCCCAGCAGAAATTCATCTACTGTTTGCACACAGAATCATAAAAAGAACTTCAGCCACATCAGTCAACTGTGTAGTTCTAAAAAAGTTATATTTTCATGGACTGCAGCCTTTCAAAAATGGATTGGACTAACACCAACAGAATGGCTGACAGCACTTATTAAGTCCTCTGTCTTGGATGAAACCCAGCCTACTCTGCCAGCTTGTTTCACAATGACATCCTTGTTTTCAGGCCACTGATAAAAAATCTTACCTGCTGTGGGTGATATGAAGCATTTTTTAATATTAGAATATACTTGTTTTTTGGTCCTACTGCAGAAATTACTTAGAGTATTTCAGCTTCCTCATATGTTAGATATAATTTTATATCTAAATTGGTCTTCCATTTAGCTGACAAATATTATTAGATACATGAGTTATCATAATTTCAGTGAAAATTTGAACAAATTTGAACAGAGAGTTCACGTTTTTAATAAGTATTTTAACTGATTGATTATTTAGAAAGGAGACATCTTTATTGACATTGATTATTTAGAAAGGAGACAATTTTGGCTGATTTAGAGGAATAGATACTGAAAGTTCACAGATTTAATGAAAATAAAGAATAATTTATACAAGATATTCTGTAAAAAGATGTGTTTCCATTTGCTAATTGAACTATTGTTATTTTAATAGTAAAGAAAAACTATTATTAAACATTTGAAGTAGCTGTGGCTTAGTCCACATTCAGTATTTATCCCTCAATTTTTATGGAAAACCCTATAGAAGGACCAAAAATTATTACACCACTTGGACAAAACTGGGAAAAGGAAGCATTGCTCAGCAGACACATCCTTCTAAACCAACACCAAACTGAAGGTTTAAACATCTTTGGGATTTTAACACATGCCTGTTGGAATCCCAGACTGCAATCCAGAGCACAGGCTTCCAAGGGACTCAGTCGTGTTGGTATTCCAGGTCACGACTACCCACAGAAACTAATTCAAGGCTAATGCTCCTCCTGAGGGGAAAATGCTAATTATGAAGATGGAAATGTTTCATTTAGACATCTCTGGTTTAGTGAAACACTGCCAAATGCAAAGTGTTTTCTGATAGATTGAGGCTGTGAACAAAATCCCACGTGGCAAAACCTTCAGGACTCAAAAATTCATACTGAATCTAGATGAGTCCTCCTGGCCCAGTAGAAGCTTACCCATTGTCTCTCCATTGTACCATTTTGAAAGGCTTATATATAAAAATATCTTTAGTCTATAACTCCAGTGTTGCTTTAGGATGTTTCAATCTGAAGCAATTTTAAAAGTGTCCCTTTCTTCCTTACTATAGCACATAAATCCATAAAATTTCACCTTCTCTCTGACATGCATTAAGGATTTTGGTTCTCCCTTCTCCTCCATAATGAAAATGCTCAAACACCTTCCTCAGAAACACTTTGTAGATATTTATAACTAGGAGAGACTTCTGTCCTCTCCACCTTATAAATTGGATATGAAGAATGTTCAGCCCAAGACTTGAGCACACATTGTGTCCATATATCCATCCATCCATCCATCCATCCATCCACCCACCCATCCATCCATCCATCCATCCACTCTCTTCATAAGGGCAGGCTCCTGGCTCTTGATCACTCTGCTGCAAGTTTCAGATCTCATTTGATTGCCCCAGTGTCCTGTTGTTGTCGGTGGTCACAGGGGTTTGTAGAGGATGGAAGAGACAGGATCTTGATTCCATTATCAGAAAGCTTGATTTATTATGTTATGATATATATATAACATTGTAACTACACTACATAGAGATAGAAAAGGAAGAGGCTTCTTCTGAAGCCGGCTATGCTAAGAAAAGAGATAGAAAGAAAGAATAACAAAGGTCTGTGTCTCGGCAGAGAGCGATAGCAGCTCCACCGTGAGGGGTCAGTAAATCCAAACATCTACAGGGGACCAACCACGGGTGGACCTGTTGCATTCCACAGCAGCAGATAATAATTGTTTACATTTGCTGCTGACCTCTCAGCTCCAGCAGGGAAAATCCCAAGAAAGGATTTTTCACAAAAGAGTGTCTGCGACATCCTCCTGCAAAAATGGAAGGAAAATGCAAATATCTTGCCCAAGAGTCATGGCATGTAATCTAACCTCAAGTCTCCCTTTAGTCTGCTCCTATAATTGGAACAGTAGACCTTCTTCTGTGACTCAGCTCCTTTTTGAATCCCTCCCTCAGACACTGTTTTCTTCTGCCTTCATATGTTTCGAAGGGTAGAAAATAATAAAAGGAGCCTTCATTCTACAGAGTGGGTCCTTCAATCTCTAAATCTCATTTAAGAACAAGTGAATTTTTCAACTGTGCCTCACCTCAGGAAACAGGCAAATTGCAGCAAACCACAATGTTTCTTAATACTAAAATTTCAAAACCTGCCTGTCTGAGCTCTTTTGGTGCCTCCAAGATTTTCTCTACCAAAAATATGCATGATTAGGATATGATGAATGTGATCTGGTTATTAGTGCAGATGTCTAGAAGACAATAAACTGTTTCTAAAATTAAAGCTTAAAAAGAGAAAATGAAAATGAGCAATTTGGTGAACCAGTTTGGAATACAAAATTGACCAAGTAGGAATTGGTCTATGGTAGTCTCCATTTACCCTCAAGGGATTAAATTACACCTGATAAACATCCAACAGCAAAGGTGCCTTCAAAGGCAATTAGGAAAATACATGTTTTTTCCTATAGATATAAGTTAATCTGACCAAATACAAGTTATTTCTGATCTGGAACCTAAATAGGTTACTTCTGCATCCAGGCAAATAAATTACACTGGGGAAACAGATGCTTAAGCATTTTTCACCATTGACAGTGATATTTATGGACAGCTCATGACAGCAGCAGGGTGAATGGACATCTGAATGCATCTGCTTCTATACAAAGGGCAGCTGTGGTGGAAAAAGGGAAAGAGGAATGACTGGAAGACTTTTTTGAAAAATAATTTTAAGAAATGGAAAGAGAATCTGGTATGTATTTCAGGAAAGATACTGTTAACGTGGTCTGTAAGCTCAGCTGTTCAAGGCAGGTGCCTGTCAAATAGATGGAAAAGTGGCCAGTGCTAACAAGCAGCTACAAAGCAGAGATTTTTCAAAAAAATAGCTAAGCTAGCCACACTCTCTGTCAAAAAGATAAATCTCCACATCTCATTGGAAAGTATTTAGCAATGTCAGTGCTTCTACAACGCCCTGATGTGGAAGAGAGATGTATTTTATCAGTGAACTATGGAAGGAAGAAAGTTGCAGAAGCACCTTTGGATATGCTAGAAGCATGCAAATACAATATGCAGTTACATCACAGAAAATCTATCTAGAAAAATCTGGCTAAAATTTGGTTTCTCCATACTCATACTCAAAGTTGAAAATAAGCAATAATAATTGAATAAGGAAATAACTAAGAATGGATCCCTGCTATACAGTTTCACTTTAACCCTTGTTCTTAGATGTAATTTAGAGAAGTGCTTAAGACTTCAGAGTAACGAGCTGGTTTAGGATTCCAAATGTAGCACTTAATTACACAGGACTTCCACAGCTTTATTCAGATCACTTTGTCACTCACATATCTCTCTTATCTTTTCACATTTCTTTCACATTAGACCTGTCTTTTCTGCTTATGTGATAATCTCTTTGTGACAAATGACATATTTATTCATGTTTGAGATCTGGCACCATGGGGCTGTAATCTCTACTGCATTATACAGAACACAAATGATAATTTCAACCTTATCTCTTCTATTTATTTTTCTTGTGTAACCACAATTGATTGAAATCCTGCTAGTGGAAATATTGACTCAGACAAATAATATCTTCATTTCACCATTCACTCTTTTTGTCTCACTGTCTGTGGCTACCTCAGTGCCATTTAAATAGAAAACACAATCACATCAGACACACCACTATAAACAGATGTTTTCCCAACTTTCCTCCCTTTTCAAGAGTAGTTATTCCTTTCATATGTGATAATGTGAGGTAAACCATGCTCTAGTTTCAATCTGAAGATATAACTCCACTAATTTTTGATTTCTTTCCATTCCTTCCCTGAAACCAGTCAGTGCCATCTGTCATTGTCCTGCCCAGCTGTTTGCAGGCTGCCCTATGGCTTTCAAGGCTTTAGTGACTTTTGTCCTATGAGGGGTCCCTCCAGGCACTCTGGCATTCCAGCTGTCTGCATATTGCCATTCCTGCTCTTCCTGGGGATGAAGTGCACCGTGTGGAATCACAGATCAAGGCTGGAAAAGACCTCTAAGATCATCGAGTCCAAACATTGACCCAGCACCACTTTGTCCACAACTAAACCATGTCCCCAAGAGCCACATTCAAATGTCTTTTGAGCATTTGATTCCACCACTTTCCAGGCTAGCCTGTTTCAAGGCCTGACAACCTTTCCAGTGAAGACTTTTTTCCAATCTAAACATTCCCTGGTTAAATTTGAGGTAATTTCCTCCTGTACTATCTCTTGTTTTCTGGAGAAGAGCTATTTTTCATTTAAAAATATGTCATCATTCATATTCCAAAAGCTATCAAGAATCAAAGATGATGTTTTACCCTTTTATTTAAAAATAAAGGAAAAATAATGCATTATTACCTACAGCACGGCATTACTTTTTCTCATTTCATATAAAGGAACCCAGAAAGGAGAAGAAAATAAGTATTTAAATTTTGGCTTGAAATTTTAAAATAAAAATTAATTTCTGTGCTTAAAAAAATTATATACTAATTATTAATTTTCAAAGCATATACTGGAAGTAAGAAAAACCAAATTTAAAAAAATTGATTCCTATGGATGAAAAAAGTCACCATGAAAACAAAAGAAATATTGAGGTTGGAAGGAAATATCTGATCAAACAGAATTTAAACTGTGCATAACTGGAACACAAAGTGGCAAAACCAAGAAAAATCAATGACAGACACGTTTGAATATACTACAAAAAATTTGCATCCTCAAAATAAACTAAAGGAGTAATACAACATCTATACTTCAATTTCTTCAAATGAAGAAAATAACAATAAATAGCTGCATAACAACATACAAGGATAGAAACATGGGGATTAAACATTTAATAAAATATGTGCAAATGTCTTTTATAATAACAGAAATCCTTCTTGCAGTAGTGAGAGCTACTATACTCCTTATTACAGTAAAAATGTATCAAATTTTAAAAACAGGCAAAAAGTTCTCTTGAGAAATAGGCAGATCATTCAAGCAAATATCTCAGTCTACATTGTAATTGAAAAGTGAATATATTCTCCTTAAAATATATATTCTTAAGTCTGAAACTCCCCTTGAACTTTGTTCAACAGTTTAACAGTTTGCTGACTAATTTTGTATAGTTCTGACTTCTCTATTATATGGTCATGTACTTGTGTATGTGCAAACTTTAATTACATGGGAACAGTCCAAGAGTCAGATGCTGGTTCTCCCTTGGTCCAATTATTCATATTTTTAAGAAATACTTTGCTGTCTGGTGACATCATCTGCTCTTTGTAAAGGAAATATGAACTACAAATCATAAAATATAATATATGTTATAAAACAGGTCAAAGCATTTTCCCTGTTCCTTCTCTAATTGTAATGTCTCATCTAAGCTGTGCACATCCTATAAGACTGTGTTCCCATAAAAAAATGGTCTATCTATTAAGTGCTGCCTCCAGGAGATTAAAATTGTCTAAAGTTTGTAATTTTACCATCTCTCACCCATTTCTATCTCATAATATCTTTCTCCAGATGTTTGGAAATTGGGTCTCAAGGAGTGGGAAGCTTTACAAGTTACAAGATCCCCTTTCCTAATACTTTCTGATAACAATATTTTATTAGTGTATGATGTCACAACAATCTCTGAATGATTATCTAAACCCGGAAGAGCAACACATTCTCCAAGAGGGCAAAAACAAAGCAATTTCCAGTAAAGCAATTTTCCACTTATGCAATAATGTTTCTATAGATACCCCTCTCCCTTTTTTTTTTTTTTTTTTCTAGGAATTGAAAACATCACTTGGTCATTTATTCTCCTAGAATGTGGTGGTTCATTCTCCTAGAAGATTCTAAAGTGATTACTAACAGAAATTGAGCATTAGTATTATTACATTCTTTATAGAATTCTCTTGCTTTTTTATTTTGTTCTCTTTAATGTGTAATGTACTTTTGATGGTATGAACTGATTCGTTCCACCATAACACTTCAGTCAGCATTAGAAACTGATGTACCCACAAAATCCTTCTCCTCTCCTTCAAACACTTTCTAACAATTTTTTCCTTTGTGTGAACAGTATATTTATCCCTTTATCTAAAGAACACTTTAATATTAACAAAATGAAATCGGAAAATGTAAGCCCCAACGTTATTGTTATCTGTATTTTCTTTAATTCTGGACATACTTTTCAATCATTACACTCACCAGTTACCTAGATGCTATCATGCAACTGTGAGTTTACTACTCAATGGCACATTAAAAAATCTTCTCTGGCTGTTGGTCCTAGAGTCAGTATAATATTTCCCAATGCTGTATGATAACTACACTGTATTCCTGGAGCCTCATTAAATACTTTACTGATGAGACATAGAGATAAAATATTTTGGCAGACTCATATTTGTCTTACAGAGAAAAAGCCAGAATGTACATGTTCCTATAAATGAATGAAAAATGTTTTTCACAAGACTATCATCTATTTAAAACTAGAAAGAGTAAAGAATTTAAGGGAAAAATGTATAAGGAAAAAAAGTTGAGAAAAATAATACCTGTATTTCTTTTAATAATTAAAGTCACATAGTATTTTGAATGCAAAAATAAGATATAGTATAGTTATATTAATTTCTCATTCTGGTCATTAGCATTCAATTTTGCCATTTACCAGCAGATCACAAGGTCTTCCAGTTACTGTGATCAGAAAAATAAATAACAGATTCACAAAGTCATTATCCTTCACCAATCCTTCCTTCCTCTCAGAGGATCCTGCAAATTTGGCAGTGGGAACTACAGGGATTGCGCCTTTAATTTTCCTGCCAGAAGAACTACGATCACTGGAACCATGAGAACAGTTGGGTCCATCAACCCTGAATGTCATGCAGCAGCCTAGCTCCTAAAGGTCTCTCCTAACACATGGAATTGAAGACTGCTGCAACCCCAAATGCATCTTTCAATGATTGTAGGGCACAATTTGGGCTGTAGAATTCATTGCCATAAATTATATCCATCCCTCTTTTTCTCTGTATCCTGATCTACGAGGGAAACTATACCTTCAAAAGATTAGTTCAGAAACAAGACATCATGCTTTAGATACAAAAAACAGGGCTTGAGAAAGAATATAATTTCACAAAACATAATTTATTTTTTTTACAACTCAGCATCAGCTGAGTTTTCAGTTTTCTGAGGGCAACAAAAGTTATATTTACTTATATTTCTCATTTACTGGAAAGAAGAAGATGTCTACTTCAACTTTTGTTAACATCGCACTGAAAGCATTTGTTTGCTTAATTAGGAAGACGCAGAAATACGCTTTCAAATATACGTTGAAGATGTCAGTTCTTGTATACCTTCATCCAAATAAACCAATGTAGATCTTTGGTTGCACTGTGAATTGAGAAAAATGGCAAACTTCCTGCTTTTTCTTTATTTTTTTCATTTTCTGAGACAGAGGCTGTTGAAATCCCAATATTTTCAAAGCAATCAATCTGTAATTTTACAGCAGAGGATTTTTTCTAGTTCCTGCATTCTGTTTTACGTAACTAAGATCCTTTGGTTGTCCATTAAAATTGTTGGACCTAGGGAGGAAATTCAGCATACTAAAAACACCAAGGACAGGATTTAGGATTTACAAATTTTTCTCTCAAACATCAGAATAAGAGCTAAAGCCAGTCTCAATGTTCATTTAAAGTTAAAAATTATACCAGTGCTTTTTTGTCTGTCTTCACTTTTGCAAAGAGGTTCATTCGAGCACTTTTCCCCTGCTGCTCTGCAGTGATGCTATAGCCTGCAATGATATACTTTATCTATCTAATTTCTCTCTATATCCAGATTCTAAGAAGTACTATAAACCCTGTTGAACTATCACCTGTTTTCTAGTTACCATTTAAAGAGATTTTCTACCTCATAAACTGATTTCTGATTGTATTGCAGTTTCAAGAGCTATCTCAATTGAAATAAAAGGTCAATGGTGCAGACTACATAAATAGAAAATAGTCAAAAGTTTGTAAGAGAAACCAACCTTGTTTGCAATAAAAAGGATAACCCACCAATGAGTTCAAAATTTCACTTTTATAGAAGTAATTTTCACTCACTGAAAATTGCAGTTAGTCTTGAAACTCAAAAGAGGTATTCCTCAGGCAGATGTTTAAATTACTGTTTCACAGCACAGTTCAAACAGCCATGGATTAGATGGTTTTGACATAAAACAGCTGAAACCACACTCAGTTCTGAGCTGCAGAACCCTCAGTTAGGACATATTCCTAATGCATCACCATCATCTTCATTTGGATTTCATTTGGTATTTAAAATATCTCTTTGAAATTATTTAAAGGCAGAAAGTACTTAGTGCCAGAATCATTCCATGCAGTGTAAAAAAATTAGATCTATAATAACCATCACTCATTCACTGATGTCAGAGTAACAATGAACAACTATTGTAAAAGAAGAGAAAGTTTGTTCCTCTTGAATTAATAAAGTCTTTGTGACTTGAGCTCAGCTGGGGTAACTTATTCATTCGTCATTTTTAAATTGTAAAAAAAGAAATTGAGGACAAAATCACAAGTCCTTTAGGCTGCACGGAGTAGACCCTGTGGCGAACACAAAACCAGTTGATTTCCTGTCATGATTTTGCTTACTGAGGTCAGTGTGAGCCAGTGTCCCTGGAGAGACACTTGTGTAATGGGGAAGGAATTGTGACCAGCAAGAATCCCTGATATGGCTGCAAAATGCTGCCTTCATTGGAGTTCTGCACATCCACTGCCCAGGGAACAGCACTTGGCTAGTGTTGACCAGCCAAGAGCCTTATTCAGCTTTTAGGATTAATAGACTACAGAAATAGGAGCCACCACGGTCACTGCAAACACAAGCAGGGTTATTCCTTCATGAAATGCTGCAGTATGTATCAACACCCTCCTTTTCACATAGAAACCATCTCAAGTTGACAATATTACATTCATTCTGTGATCCTTGGAAGGCCAAGTCTGAATTATGAGCCTGGAAGACTGTTATACTTTGTATTGCATCATAAAATCATACAATGGTTTGGGTTGCAAGGGACCTTAAAGATCATTGAGTGACAACCCCCTGCCCTGGGCAGGGACACTTCCCACTAGACTCATCCATATTAACTTTAGGGACTTTATCTGAAACTCCTTTGTTGCCACACAGAATTACTCAAATTATTCATTAAGTAGGAGAAAATCCAATTCTAGTCCTATCCATTATTTTCTTTCACATGTCATGGTTTAACCCCAGTCAGCCACCAAGCCCCACACAGCTGCTCACTCAGTCCCCCACCAGTGGGACTGGAGATAAAATCAGAAGGATGGAAGTAGAAAACACATGGATTGAGACAAAGACAGTTTAATAGGGAAAGCAAAAGCCACGCACACAAGCACAGCAAAGCAAAGCAAGGAATTAGCTCACTGTTTTCCATGGGCAGGCAGGTTTCATTGAGCCATCTCCAGAAGAGCAGGGCCCATCCCACATAACCACGACTTGGGAAGACAAATGCCATCACTCTCAATGTCCTCTCCTTCCTTTCCCTTCCCCACTTTCTATACTGAGCATGATGTCACATGGTTTGGAATATCCCTGTGGTCAGTTAGGGTCACCTGTCCTGGCTGTGTCTCCTCCAAACTCCCATGCACCCTCCCCAGTGGGAGTGTATGAAAAGCAGGAAAGGCCTTGGCTCTCTGTTAGCCCCACTCAGCAATAACAAAAGCATCTCTGTATTATCAACGCTGTGTTCAGCACAAATCTGAAACACAGCTCCACACTTGCCACTAGGAAGAAAATTAACTCTATCCTAGCCAAAACCAGCACGCGTATTTAATTAGTTAATTGTTGTGTGCATTATGTTTATACAGAGGTTCAAATACTCCACTGTGCACATGTTCATGATGTTAATTACAATTTAAACTACATCAGTCTTTTTTGAGATACATTGTTTTGCATTTTTCTAAGAGTCTTAAGATTTAGAAACTCTTCAGATCAGTAACAGTTCAGAAGCATTCAACTCTTTTTGTCCCTAAAGACAGGAAAGCTCAAGTATACATAGTGGCAGCAGGGAATCATGCCAGTTAGGTTCATGTTGTTATTGCCATGAGAACTAAACATTAAAACCAGCTATATCTTATTTACAAAACAGTTGCTCCCTGCTGAAATTTTTAATGCAAGCTTAATTTTGCAGAAAAACTTATTTTTTATTCACATTTTGTACCACAACATCATAATATTTTTCAGTGGATAATACAGCATTCACTCTGGGAATAGTTCTATATTTACTCTATTAGTTGCATGACAATGAACCTGAGGAAATTATAAGAAACTATGCATTTCAATGTTAAATTTATACTTATAATTCCAACTGCTTAAAGGAAATGTGTTTAAATCAAAAATGATGATGATGATGATGATGATGATGATGATAATGAAGAAAATATATTCAACGGGGGCTTCAGATTCAGGTGAGTCTTCTACTTCTTTCTGCATTTCATATGATTGAAAATGCTGGCAATATTCTGATGTCTCTTTTGTGTTATGTTCTCCTGCTAAATCTACCCTTGTTGACCTTGAGAACAAATGCTCATCAGAGAATCTTAAAATGGTTTGGGATGTAAGAGACCTTCAAAAGCCTCCTAGTCCAACCCCCCTGCAACGAGACATCCAGATCAGGTTGCTCAGTGTGGTCCAACCTGACTTCAATGTTTCCAGGGATGGGGCAGCTCAAACATCTCTGGGTAACCCACTCCAGAGTTTCACCCTCATTGTATCTAGTTCTTCCTTATATCTCATCTAAATCAGCTATCCTTCAGTTTGACACCATCACCCTTTGGTCCATCCCTAGAGGTCCTAGGGAAAGGTCTGTCCCTATCCTTCTTGTAAGCCTTGCTTAAGCACTAAAAGGATTCAAAAAGAAGGTAATGGTAAAGAACTGGGAGGAAAAAAGATGTAGAAAGAGCTTCTGAGTTATGGAAATATGGTCATGCATAATTCTGTTCAATTACAGCAATATTAAAATATCAATAACAAAAAATATAGGACATATTTACATTGGCAATAAAATTACTTGCTTTTAATTGTACACACAGCAGAGTACAGCTAAATATATTCTCTTAAATGAGGAATATAAATCCAAGCAATTTTGGTTATATATTTACAAAATACTGTATTATATTAAAGAGTGACCATAACAAGAGACATTTTTTGATTTTCCTGCTAGGAAGACACAAAATATAACTATAAACTAATCAATATTAGCTAGGTAAGCCAAAAATTTAATTAATCAGAAGACAGCACATTAAATATGTAGCTAGGGTTTCTTTTGTTCTGACCAATGTACTAAGGAGATTTCTATTAAAAAAATTAACGTTCATTGTTTTTCCTTGCTATGGATCTAATACAAATTCAATACTATACCCTTATAGTAAGCTTTGGATGCTAAGAGCACAAAGTTTCTGAAGCAATTTGTCATAGGATCTAAACTTAACAGTATGACTTACTCTAGATTGTATTCACAAATAATGGGATTAAATAGAAATTCTTTATTCCTATTATCCATTTTTCAGATTGGCATGTTTCAGACATGGAGACAAAATACTGAACTCCAAACAGTAGAAATTGCTTGGAGGTTTGCATTTGTACCAAAGACATGCCATACACAGGGTCCTATCACTGATCCAAACACTGAGAGCTGCAGGGACTATTAAGTGTATCACACTTCAACAAAAGTTGTTCTCATCCACAGATTGCATTTTTTTAACACTTTAGAAAAATTCCAGAAGCAGTCTGTAACTGATGAGAGATCTCTCCCCACCCTTATCTTGACCCAAGAGCTCTTTGCTATATTTTTTCTCACCTTTCCAGTTGATGAGGGGAGGGAAAGAGCAGCTTTGGGGGGCACCTGGCACCCAGACAGGGTCATCCCACCACACTTTGGAATTTTGATCTCTGTGTTTTCAAAGCTGAGTTTATTTTGATCATGAATTAACCAAAGTTAATGTAATGTAATGTAATGTAATGATTGAGAGATATGTCTGAAAATGGATTGAACATATCCTCTGTCTCAGAAATAACACATGCACTAAAGGATGGCTTGACTATCTACCTTGCTTTCTTCTATCATAGAAATACTTCTGAATTATTCCCATTCAGCACAATGTGGTTCTGTGCATTGGTTTCTCAGCCTTCTAAAGGGAAGACGTGTGGGTAATGAGTAGAAAAATAGGACGTACATGGAAAACCTGCAGTGTTTCTCCACACAAATGCTAGTAGAAGTACTGTGCCAGATAACAGGCCTTAGAGTTCGCCCCAGAACACAAAATTCAATTTTTCAGCTGAAATAAAATTTTAAAATTTTACATTTTCAACATTATGTAAGATTAATATTAAAATCAAGAAGAAAAATTGTAGGTTTTCTTTAGCATGATTTCACCTGGGTAAAGTTTTAGGTTTGTTTCAAGTCTGTTGTGACCAGTTTTTGGTTTTATAGTAACACTCATGTCACCTACTTTTTTGCAACTGTTTTCTTCCCCTCCCCCCAAATATGACTTTAAAATAGCCTGAAAATATAAGATATAATCCATCTAGAACATGAGTCCACTAATGTATGATAAATCTATTACAAAACTGCAAAAATTACTTTCACTATCTCTAGGCAACAAAAATTGTCAACCTGAATAATCTAAATTTATCACTTTATTTTATGAAATGCACACTTATAAAACTATGTATATAAACGGGCTGTACATGGGCAGATAATTTCTTTCAGTGTTTTATTCTATAAATCATAAGTTAATTCAGACAATTACAGCAATTCAGAGGCCAGCATAAGTTGAAATATCTTTGAAATGCAGTTTTCTTTATAATACAGATATTTTTGCAAATCTACTCCTGAAGTTTCAATATCTTGATTTTACGTTCTATTGCCACTAGCAAGACAGAAAAGACTGTTTGAAAGACAGAAATGCATAAAGGGAAAATCTTCAAAGATTTTACCTTCTAAATGTCTATTAGGTTTCTATTTCATGGTTCAATCTTACAAACTCTTTATTGAGCAAGATAGCAATGGCTGATATATTTAAACCTCTTGACCTCATGGATAATCCCCGTACAACAGAACACAAAAAGAATAGCCCTGCCCAGCATGGGCAGTGCTTCTCCTGTTGTTGTTGTAAACTCAGGAGCAAGATGAATGCAAAAAGTGAAAAAGGAAAGATGGATCATCCACCTTTTTTATCTTTTGTGAGTATATTGAATGGCATCAAGCCAAAATTGGGCAACATGCTACTATTAAACAGTGTACTTAGCTGGGTGCCAGCAAACCTACTTTGTGGTCCTGTAATTTTCTAGGATAGTTGCAGGCTTTGAAAAAGGCTGAATGAGTTCACATTCAGGACACACAGGAAGACAGTCAGGGTACAGGTCATTTCCTGGAAAAGTAGGAAAAAGAATCTCTCTTGGAGGCAAAGTTGTCAAGGATCAGGAAGGGTCTTCAATGTGGCAGATCAAGTCGAAGTTAGGAAATTTAAACAAACATGGATCACAGGTATTCCTCAGAGGTAAATGACACAAACAGTAAGGCAGACAAAATTGAGCTTCACTGGAAGATGTAGAGAGACTAATCTCCAAAGAAGTCAAATTCTTTACCTGTGAGACAGTTCCTAAATGGATCAAGGCAATCTGTTACCCACTATGGATAGGGACAACCTGCATGAGCAGTTATTACAGGTCATTTCACTATAGTGGGCACACGCTATGATTATAGTCAACATTGTTTCATTTACTTACCAAGATAAAGTTCTGGCCTGCCACTTAAGTCATGCTGTGCTCTACCTGCTCTCTTTGCCCGTTTTTGCAAACCAATTACTCTCCTTCTGATAAAGCACTGTTTGTGTTCAGCACAGCTTCCAAACTGCCCAAGGTCTTTTTGAACTAGAAATTTAATTGGAGAAAAATGTCTACTAAACACTAATTAGCTTGGAGGGCAATTCGAAAGAAATCTCAGTGAGATAAGTCACTCTCACCTCGAAGTGATTAATTATTTTCATGTCTAAGAGCCCATAATTGGACACACACAATAAACCTGTTTAGATATTTTGTCTTGTGTTTTTGATATAAACTGACACAGTGCAAGGGCTGTGAAAGGTGCATTCCTCAGGATGCTTGTTATCCAACAAAGGAAGAGACTATTGCATTGCATTAGACAAGGAATTGTTTAAAAAACAATTCTGTTCAAACTGTTCAAAAAACAGTTAAAAGCAAGAGATGGCTTCTAGGGATGCAAAATAAAGTTTACATATGTACAGAACTTTAGCATTAATGAAGAGCCTAACTATCCCAGAAAAAGGGGTGGAGGGGGGAACAGAGGGAGTTCTGAATGTAAGAATGAGGTGTATTTTCACCTCCCCATCCTGCAAAAGGACTTGGCTAATACAGTCTTGGAAGAGAAGAGAAAGTGTAAAAAATCTCCAAAACCTGTATGATCATCTTGAGGGAAATATTGCCTGAAGTAAAGACACTTCCCATATCTAATCTTATATAAGGTGACGTGTTTTAGTGTGTTGATTCAGTTTGTTTTATTGCTCCCCTATTATGTATAGTACCCCCTACATTTTGTAATGGTTCGGTCCTCCTACTCCCTTCCCGCCACTGACCTGCCTATCATTTTGTATCCTTGGTTACTCCCGCCACCCCACTTGTCAATTATATAAGTTACATAATTCCTCCTCTCCTTCTCTCCCTTATATGTATGCTTATTCCCCTCCCCGGGCCCAGTCAATCACTCCCTGCTCCTTCCCAGTTTCCAGAATGTTCGCCTTCTTGGGAGCAGTGATTGGCTGTGGTCCTGGGGTCCCTCCCTCACTATGTTTCCATTTGTTCATATGGAATGTCAGTTATGTTCTGTTCACTCCTCTGTTGTTCCTTATTGGTCCCTTGTAAACCCCTCCCTATGTAACCTCCCCCATATATAATCTTGTTTCTCCCTCCCCTCTTTGTCACTCGCCGGGGGTTCTCCCTGTTGTTCTTCCTTTGGGGTTGCTGCCTGGATTCCACCTTGGGTTTATCAATAAACCTGCTTAATCCCCAATGAGTGTCCAGACTCCAGACTCGTCGACACCGCAGTGCCAGCAGTCCGTCCTGGGGTCAGCCCAAGGCCATTAGATGCCGAAGGGACCCTCTGGTGCAGCTTGGGTGTTGGCCACTCAGAGCTTGCCGGACGCTTGACCATCAGGCCAACGCCGCTGCAGTGACGTGATTTCTTCAATTTCTTCAACCACAGAACTCAAATCTCTGGAATTTGACATTCTGGGACATTCTGTGGTGTCTGCTTTGAATTTGATAAATGAATTCACATTTTATTGTGTCCTGACTCCAGTGAAATGTGATAAAGTAGCCCCACAGGAAAAATATTTTGTGTCAGGCTAATACTTTCTAAATGTCAGGGAAGAAAATAACCGCATATATACCCGCTAATTTAAATTTAAAAATTACAAAAATTTTAAGCTCTTCTCCAGCTTACTACAGATATGAAAGTAAATATTTGCCTTTAAGATGATCCAACATTTTCCCACGGTGGTGAAACATAATTTTCTGAAGCAGTTCTTGCAGTACACACACTTGTGAATGTGTGTTTACACTTCCTTCTCCTTTTCAGAATTTTGCTTTTTTGCTGGCAAGATTCTTAAGCACTTTCATTGGAAATAAAAGCCAGCAATCAACTTGCTATGAATTCATTAGTAGCTAAAAGGAATAAACAAAAACTTTTACGCTAACATCTTTTTTGCTATGAAACTCTTGTCTCAGAATATAAACAGTTTACAAGAGCATGATTTTTGTGTCAGAACAGTACATACATTTGTGAGCTTCCATAACTGTTTGTAATTAGTTGTTCTTAAAAAAAACCCTCTTGAAAGGTTAAACAGAAACTAAAAAAGAGGCATTGAGAGAAACCACATAATGCCATAAAATTTTGTCTTATGCACAATAAGACAATTGCTATTGTCTTATTACTACAGGTTGCTAATTTAAACTAGTAATTGTCTTGCCCACTTTTGTCCACGTCTAAGTGTTATGTGGTTTTAGAGATTAGTTCCTAAAGTCCTTGACATAATCTTAAAAAGCTCCTAAGCATAATTTCAGAAGACATCACTAACTGCTGTTTACTTCATTTGTTTCATAAGTATTTCTCTGATATTTATCACTTATTCAACACAAAAAAGTTATGGCTAAGTTTATGCTTTTCTTTCAAATGCAATTTGTGAGTAAACACCTGGGCTGAGATGCCAGCTCCAAGACAAAACTGTGAAGACCTAGACATGAAATTTCTGCTGAAGGAGAGAATCCTTCACATTGCAGAATTTATTATGACTTTCATTCTGGTGAGAAATTTAATGGAATAAAAACAATTAGTCTGGTATTTGGCACACCTTGAACTAGAATTAATTCCGCTCTTGACCATGAAAACTCTCTTGAACGTGAAAGACAGAGAGCACAGAAATGCACATTGATAAATAAGTAAAAAAGTTTGGCTGCACAGCAGACAAGTCCATTTTTAACTTTGTTCAGAATTCATTTTCTCATCTCCTAAACACTCATAAGCTTTCAAGACCAGAAAGAGAACATGTATTATTTCCATGATTTTTTTTTAAAAAGAAATATTTCTACAACTGCACAAGTAGCAAGGTTTTTAAAGTTTTTTTCCAGTCTAAATGAATCTGTGATTCCATTATTTAATTCCTCACACAAAGCAGGCTCACAAATTTATTTTCAATTTTATTTCCAAGCATGCAGGACCTGTCACGTAAAAATTTTTGTTTCTAAGGTACTGAGAAGCCAATATAGAATGGTACAAGCATAACTGCAGAAGATTAGTAACAACTGATTAATTTGTATAATAAGTTACAGCATAACCTGTCAATTTTGCAGCTAATCATGCCAATGCTAATCCTGCACATTTTAACCCTATATTATAGTTGTGAATCTCTGTGTTTTTGCAAAAGTCTGTGAGAGAATAGTTTTAACAACTATTTCTGGGGAGTAAAGTTGCTGGAAAGAAGAAAAGAAGAAATTTCCTTTAGGGGAACACTGACTATCTCTTGGCTTACTCATTCCTGATTTTGAGCAGATATTCTATATGCAGAAGCAAAACCTCTTAATTCAGCTCTCATATACCTCAAGTAAACACCCTGGCCATTTGGATTCCCTTTGGACTCATCCACTGCAGAGTCATTCTACTGATACAGTATTCAGGTTCACTTGGATGGCAATAAAGGTCATCTTGGACTGTCAAAGTACTCAAAAGCTGAGGAACTGTCTGACAAGTCTTATACAAGGCTGTGTTTTCCTCATATGAAGTTCTCTGTATTGTTGCAGCAGCCTCAGATGTAGCAGGAAAAACATTTCCTGTCCCAGTTCTCACAACTAAATTAGACATGGTCATGAGAGACTGCAGGAGTGCTGAACAGCAAAATTGAGTGCTTTGTCAGACTATTCTTATTTTCTTACAGACCTGTGCTTTATGTCAATTAGAATCTTGTTAGCACTTAAAGAGAGTTAAGTGGCAAGATCAAATATTTTTAATCATTCCCTTGTTTTGCAAACTGAGGGAAATACTCCCAGCATCTTACACTCCACTGAACAAACTGGTCTGGAAGAGGAGAAGAATCTGAGAGAATGGATAACTCCTTATCATGGTTTATTTGCATGGTATGTTCATACATATTTTTGGTAAATTTATTATGGTCTAAATTCATGAAGATCAAGTTCAAAACCCATGTGTTTTGGTAGGTAACAAGTCCAGTGAATTAGCCCATATCCATATATGTAGCCTTTTTTAGTTGTTTTGTTTGTTTCCCTATGAAGTGTTCTAAGTTGCTGTCCCAATGTGTAAATTAGAAACCTTTTAACTTCCAACTCCTCTGACCACTACTAATCCTGTGAGACGTTCCAACTCTCATTAAAACAAAATCCTTTTCATTCTGGAGGCACAATACATGTGTAATTCATTCTTCTGCTCTTCTTCATCTCTGTTATCCTGCTAATAAACAATCTAAAATTTCCATTTTTCTAGAACTAAATTATTCTTACAGAAACATATCCTTATGTGGAATATGGATAATGATATTCATCACCTTGGTAAACCACTTGAGATCTTCAGATGGAAAATAGCAGATAAGCAAATATTATCATAACAAGCATGTTTTTCATACAAAAAACCAATTATAATATAAATCAGATGAATTGTCAAAAGAAGTAAACATCGATAGCCTCCCAAACACATTATTGTGTTGAACAATATTCTAACATACAGATGGTAATTATTTGAAAAGTGGCAAGGAAAATATATACTCAAAGAAAAATATGCTGAAAGTTTAATAATTAAAAAAAAGAAAATAAAGAAAATATATTCTTGGTAGACTGTTTCTAAACTTAGTGATTTTCTTCTGACAAAAGGAAGAAAGAAAATTAATAAGCACTGCAATTATTTGTTCACTACTGAGTCTAAATGGGCAATAAGTAAAACAATCAATTAGTTGAACTTTCAGTGTTTATCTTTCAGTGTGTCATCATTCTACCATGGGACTAAAATATCTCCTTGTGTATAGCAATGTTTGTCATGACTTCATAGAAACTCTGGTTCAAAAATGTCGCTTTCTTACTTCTAACTTGTGCAACATAGCGTGGAGTTCTGTGGACAAGGTTATTAACATAATGATCTCATGTTTTGATACTATTCAGCTCATTACCAGTTCTTAAAAGAAAAATAATAAATAATTAATATTGACCCTGAAATACATTCTCTGTGACTAGAAATCCATCAAGATTTTTAGTCAATAATACTCTGTTATTTCATTACTCTCCTGCAAATTTTGCTAACTGCAATTCAATATTTACTCTAAAATATTTTCAACCATGTTTTCCTATTAAAATAAAATAAATCGTCTTATACACATCAAACAATAACTAAATTAGAAAAATCTCACAGAAATACCTTGGTTTTGAAGGATGTCTCCTCATGAAATGTATCATTATTTGTGCTGTATAGCATCTGTGCTGGGAGCCCAGAAACCCCCCATGTGCTGGGCTGCATCAAAAGCCCCACAGCAGAGAGAGCGGGGCTCCTCTGCCCTGCTCTGCTGAGACCCCCCTGCAGGGCTGCATCCAGCTCTGGGCTCCCAGCACAGCAAGGACAGGGACCTGCTGGAGCCAGGCCAGAGGAGGCACCAAGGGGATCAGAGGGATGGAGCAGCTCTGCTGGGAGGAAAGGCTGAGAGAGCTGGGGTTGTTCAGCCTGGAACAGAGAAGGCTCGGGCAACTGAATTGTGGCCTTCCAGTGCCTGAAGGAAGCCGACAAGAAAGGTGGAGAGAGACTCTTTATAAGGGCCTGGAGTTACAGGACAAGGGGGAATGGCTTCAAACTGAGAGTAGATTTAGATTGCTTATTAGGAAGAAATTATTCCCTGTGAGGGTGATGAGGCACTGGAACAGCTTTCCAATAGAAGCTTTGTCTGCCCCACTCCTGAAAGTGTTCAAGACCAGATTAGATGGAGCCCTAAGCAACCTGGTCTAGTGGGAGGTGTCCCTGCCCGTGGCAGGGGTTTGGAACTAGATAGTCTTTAAAGTCACTACCAACCCAAAACATTCTATGATTCTTTGATGATTGTATTTTTTCCAAAATTTACTTATATATATATACTGGGATATTGTTCACCTAAGCAATTATTTTCTAGTTGAAAATGGAATATAGAGGGGAAAATCAGAGAGAGTAGCTATTAATTATTTCTCTTGGGGTGATTTTATGATGATACTGTACTCCCTGATTGTCTGTCTTATGCCCAGAAATAGTTGCTGTAGCTTTGAGGTGGGACAAGGGGACCCCAAGATGGAGCAAGTGAAGCACTCATCTCTGTGAGCAGTGGCAAGAACAGTGTGTGACAACCTGACTGTAACCTCCATTCCCTGTCTTCTGAGCCTCTGGAGGGAGGAGATAGAGCTTAGAAAGACGGAGAAATGATGGGAAGGTGTTTTTAAGATTTGGTTTGCTTCTCATTATCCTGCTCTGAATTTGTTGATAATAAATTCAGTTAATATTCTCAATTAGAGTCTGTTTCGCCCCTGACAGTAACTGGTGAGTGAACTCTCCCTGTCCCTAACTCATGAACATTCTGTTTTATTTTTTCTCCCCTGTGCAGATGTGGAAGGCAGTGATAGAGTTGCTTTGGTGGATGCCTGATGTACAGCCAGGGTCAAACCACCACAACACCCAGTGTAATAGCACCCAATCGAAGAACCATGGGCTGCAATGAGCCAGGAGATGGGTGTGGCTGCAGCAGTGGCATGAGCCATTCTGCCACCACCTGCCCTGAGCAAGGGCTGGTGACAGAGAGCAGGGTCTCCCCACAGCCATGTGGTGACCACTACAATAGGTGAGCTGGTCCAGCTGGACAAGTGAGGGAGTAAGCCAGGTCTTCCTGTGAGGCCAAATCCAAAACAGGGCTCTTGTTTTCCTGGGATTGGGGCAAGAAGGTGGTCTCAGATTTGTCCCAGGGCAATTCAGGACTGCTGGTGCCCTCACAGCTCTGATATTGACTGATGTACACGTTTGTGCCGCATGTTTGAAGTAGCCCTTATCATTCTCTCTGTGTATAAATGTAGTTGTAAGAGATTGTTAAATTTGATTCTTGTGTGCTCTCAATCATATTTTATGTAATTTATATGGGTAAGCCCCCTAATAAGATTTGTAAGAAGTTTTTCTACCTATAGCTTATGGTAGAGACATTTACCATATGCCCATCTTTGCAGGCGTGACAGAAAATCAGGGAATAGAGTATCGTCTTAAAATCACCACAAGAAAAATAATTAACAGCTGATCTCTCTGATTTTTTCCCTCTATATTCCATTTTAAACTAGAAAACAATTGCTTGGGTGAACAATATCACATTACATGTATAAGTAAATGCTGGGAAAAAAATGCAATCATCAAAGAATCATAGAATGTTTTGGGTTGGTAGCAACACTAAAGATTATCTAGTTCAGAAAAATATTAAAAACAGTAAACAATGACAGTCACTGAGAAATAAAGAATATAATTTTGGAAAATGCATTGAATTACAGGTACATTGATGGTACTTTATGTCTCTTGGATTTATGAATATACAATAATATGGCAACAGTCATACTATATAGTGGATGAATTTCTTTTCTTCCATTTATTGTACAGTTGAGTACTCTATCTACATTACAAGTGGTTTCTGTAGTTTAAAGGTTCCTTTGGATGAGTTCACTCTTTATTAAAGAATTACCATGTATTTCTGCTACTAGTAGTAGAAACTAAAAAAAGAATTCCCATTGGAGACATCTCCATTGTTATTCCAGGAGTACTTACCCCTGGTTAAAATTTTATATTTTAACTTGCAGATAATTTTCAAAACACATGGGGAGCAGCACTTATATGCATTAGATGATTAGATACTGTTAATGTGAGAAAAAATAGGATAGTAGGAATCTGTTTTCCAGGAAATCAAATTTCTTTCAGTGGAGACTATGAAGCAATCCATGATGAAATTTTAAAAAGAAACTATTGCAGTACAGATAAATTATGTTAAGTTGCATTAGATGTCATGTATGAAGTTAGTGTTTATCAAATTTAGTCTCAATCTAAGAAAATTTATTTCAGATTTTTGCAAAATTATAGAAAAAATAGAAACATTATGGGTGAGCAGGACATTGAGAAGTATCTTCTAGCATTTGAAAAAGATGTCATAGACTATTTCTTATAAGAAATATGACAAGAAAGTTTAAAACAGGAAAAGAAATATTCTAAAATGTGTTAACTTTAGATGAAATATGTTTTATTTAAGAAATGTAGAATAATAAATCTAACCCTGGAAAATTTTGAATACAATAGTAACCATTGTGGCAAAATCTATGTAATTTAATAAAAACTACTAATACTGCAATGACTGTACTTGTTACTAGAACATTACAATATAACATTATGATTATTTGAGGAACTAACTGCAAAGCTTCCTTTATTAGACTTTAGGAAGAACTGATGACATGTGAACCACCTGGAGCTACCACAGCAGTATGAAATGCTTTCTTCTTGTTTTCCCTTTCCAGAATTCTACAAAAGTAATTTCTGAATTATATACTTTTTTTAATCCTGAAGGACTTTAGTATTTATTAAAATATTCAAAGTTTTTAACATTTATCAAAAATATTTTACTACCTTTTTTTTGTCGTGGAGATGTCATCAACTCTTACAAAGTTGATCAACATGAAACTTTACAGCAACAGTGCTCAGTTCCACATCTCTTACTCCTAAGGAATCCAGCTTCACATGAACTGATTCAAGTCTATTCATATGAATTTTACTCAAGTCTGAGATTTAATTAATGCCTTTAATGTATTAACAGGAATTCAAATCAAACTCTAGGAAATAGTGTCCTTCCTATAATTTTTCAATAAAGGAAGTTCAATTAAAATTTCACAGTCAAAAGAAAATTCAGGCTGAGGTTGTTAAGTGATAATAAACATTAGAATAGGAGAATTTTAGGCAGTGTGGAAGGCAGATATTTGAATGATATATAGAATTGCTGTTTAGAATTTATTTTTAATATCTTTTTGCTGAAGATAAATCTGAGATTTTTTCAGCTTCATAGAAATAACATATCAAGGGACATACTGGAGAAGGTGGCAAATATTTGGTAAATTAATTCAAAACCAGCATTCCCTTTTCCCTGAAGAAGCTGGAGTAATTAAAAACTACAAAAGTTTCCAATTTCGATTGACTGAAAGAACTGAAGAGCAAGTTTCAAATATATATATATAAATGTGTGTAGTGAGAGTACTCCACACTAGAAGCTGTCTTTAAATCAGTCCTGTTAAAACTATATCACACCCTTGTTTGCCTCAAAATCCAATTGTGTACAGATTGCTGTACATAAACACATACTTAAATATTCTCTCAGGTACTGATGTCTCTCATATATGTTCTTCAAAGGCCTTTATTCAAAAAGATTGTAAAAGCAGCTTTATCAAATCATTCTTAAATATAATTTCAAATACTGAGTTCCTCTTTCTTTGGTTGTCATATGGCAAATATACATTTTTAGAAAATGTCCTGGTGATAAAAGGTTAGCTTGCATGTAACCACCAAGCTTAAGTTGAGTATTTTTAACAGTCTCTTATCTACATTTTTCACTTTATGTCAAAGACATCTTGAATGTAAGCTTTTTATCTCCAGAATCAATTTTTTTAAAAATAGCTACATTTTTTTTTGTCTCCCTAACCAAGGTTGCCTCAAGGTATGAAATCTGTGATAGCAATTTTTGTCTTTACAAAGACAAAATAATTTTCAATATCAATATTGATTGACATTCATTCCACCTTTATAGGGCTTTGCATAATGGTTAGGTTAATATTAACAGTAATAAAACATCTTTTAACAACCAATCAATACTTGGATCACCACAATATCCTTCAACTCTCTAAAATTTATTTTATTAGAACTGGCATTTTGCTCCTACCTATATTTTACTATTTAATAATTAATGGCAATTATCAGTTATTTGACTGTACAATTCCTTAATAACATAAAAATGTCCTTGTGCTATGAACATATAAAATATCATCATTATTTGAAAAAATGATTAGAATTTCTGGATAGATATTTTTAACATCTTCATCTTCAAGAAAGAGAATCAAGTCAAAATTGTTTTCTGTTTATTGGGTAATTCCTTTCATATTCATTGTAAACCTTTACCTCTGGAACCGTATTTGAACTAGAATCTGAGTGGGGGCCTCTGGGTGGAATTCTGTTGACTGGTCCTATCAGCCCTATAGTCACAACTTGCTGAATGGCACTTGTCAGAGGTAGAGACAGTTTCAGGGGCAAAGTCAGAGGAAAGTCTTGCTGCACACTGCAATGGAGTTGGGAATTTAAAAATCAGTCAATATTTATTTATGACGAACTGAGCACTATTGAAAAAGAATAACCGATAAATTTGTGAAATGACTGGGGTTTTCTCTGAGTTTTTTCCACTGTTTTGGCAAGAACCCTATTGGGAATACAAAAATTTGATCTGCCTTACTTTTATCCAATATTAGAGTGGCTATTTTTCCCAAGTGACTCATTGCCTTCTTTCTTCATGAACTGATGAAAGAGCAGCATTCAAAAAACTGGCAAGAATGAGCACCTTGGTTAAAACATCCTAATTTATTTCTTGATGCAGGAAGTGAGAAAATAACATATTTTTTCAAATCAATACCAAATAATCATGTAAACATGGTGTGTATTTTAGCTCTGGGACTGTACATAGTACTGGGAGAAGCCAGATGCCAAATGTAAAGAATGACTGAGAACAGTGTGTCTCCAGGGACTCTGAGGAACAGCGGAGAGATCTTGCACAAGACTAAACCAGACCAAAGAAATCTTGCCAGATAGATCCATTACTACTTAAAAGCACAGCTTATGGTACATTTAAGAATATATGTATATTCTTAAAGATGCATGCACAACCATTCTACCCATGGTTAATGGCAAAGCATAGTTGCTTTTGTTCACACATGTTTATGTGACAGATACATGTTCAAACCTCATGTGACCCTTGTACTTGACCCTTCTCAAATTTCAAAAAGAAAGAGATCCTTGGAATATTTTCATATCACATTTCATAGGTTTTTCTCTCTCCTGTTCTTGTACTCTTCATTTAAATGTGAGGGCATAAAATCTTTTCCTTTTTCTAACCATTACCAAAAAATTAAATGAACACATGGGCTTAAAAAAGCCCCATGTGATGATACAACAAAGAAACAATTTTCTACTAAACTGAACTTCTCTAAGAACTTCAAAACATACTTTAGAATTCCACTGAAAAGAGCTATTTTGTATGAAAGCTATCACTTTAGGTCCCCCCATTTTCCCTTATGGTCAATTCATTTTTGGATGCTCCTAGTTTTGTTGGGATTTTTTTGGTGATTTTTTTTTTGTCTGTTGGTTGGTTGATTGGTTTGCATCCTCACATTCTAGCTCTGTGTTATCACTATGTGTTTTTGCATAGATTAGAGGACTTCCTTGTAGTATGATTCATCAATGTTTTAAATGGGATCAGGAATGACACATTTGGGAAACTTGCGAAAATTCCTATGAATTCACTTCCCCATGGTAACTTCTTTTTAATAATTAGCAATCTTGGTATGAAAATCAAAACCTGCACAAAGTAATAAAATAACAAAATAGAATCTCCAAAACATCCTAAGGTATTTACTGTAGTTTATTCATATATGGGCAAAAATTTTCCTCAGACTTCTTTGAGACTGTAAAAAGAAGAATCTGGGCACCAAGGAAGCTCCTTCCTTGACATCAGACATTTAGGTGTTGAGAGCTCAGACAAATAAATAAACTGTAGATCTATGTGTGCATGTATATGTGTTTGTGCAACTTCTGGCCTTTGTTTCAAGAGCAGTTGGAGCTCCAGAAGCAGAAAAAAACCCTGTTTTAATACTACGTATGAGATCTAGGAATTGCTGAGGGATTACACATCTGATTTATAGATTACAATTTGCCAAAATTTGATTATGATTCTTGCAGTGGGTTGACCCTCTCTCTAAGGCTGTAATAGATAATTCTGTTCTGCCTTTTCTTTATTTAACTAGCTTAAAATTATTGAGTGTTTGCAGTTATGCTTCTGTTTCAAACAGAGCAAATAAACCAACACAAAATATGTTTTGAATGTAATAGTCTTAAAAAAGGAATATAAACAGAATCAGTTTTCAAAATATTTGGACTTAAGCTAGATGCAAGTAGACTAAAATTGCTGTATCCAAGCATCATTAAAATGGTTACTCAAATAAATATGCAGATATTGCTTTGCCCAACTACATAATTAACCAGATGTTATAAATCAGAAATTCCATCAAAGTTTTATACAGTAAAGGTTGAAGAAAGATGTAGCATTAAATTTAAAGATTGCTAGACCTTATTTGTTATGGAGGTGCAAAACTGTACAGTGAATATCTTCAGAAAGCTGCTTCTGAAATGTGACCCACTCTATAATATGAACTTGACACTGTCCATCACAAATGGATTTCCCATCCCTCCCATTCCCATGAAAAAAACGTTATTATTCTTTTTAAACTGAAAGAAATATGGATTATTCCAATCAAGAAGAGCACTGATATTTGAAAGTTATTTGAAATAAAGTATGTCCCTTTATAAACTGATAGATGTAGACGATAACTATGATGATACTTCTGATAATTTCTATTTTGTACAAACAACTTGCAAACAAAGGGTCATATACAGGTGAATAAAACAGCTAGAAACTGCCACTGCCTGCTAACTGGCACACCTACCTCTGCAACTCAAGTTGAAGAAATGAGTTTTCATCTAGAGACTCTGGATGCAGTCCTCATCAGAGAGTATCTCAGCTGAATGCTTCATTCAGAGTCAAATAACACTGTATTTGAAATGAAGTTTTTAAATATACAACACTTTTTGGCAAAAGGTTGTTTTGACAAGAAGTGTTGTTTTTTCCCCCAACCTTTTAGGATGTGACCTTTTGCCACTGAAATACACAAGACTTATTGCAATGAAGAATCCTTTCATTCTGGAAGCCTAATGACAGTGGGTTTGGAACTAGATGACCTTTCAGGTCCTTTCCAATGCACAACATTCTATTATTCTCGGATTTATTCCACTTCCTTCTAGTATTTCTAAATATCTAGCGTAACTTATTGGAAATTAGGAAAAAAACCTCAAAGCTTAAAGTCTATACAACTATTACAAAGTAGGTATAGATGTTGATTCTTCTTTTAAAATGTTGTAACTAGGTGTACACAATTATCTTAATTTTAGTGGCAGGTGTTTGATGCCACATAAAAGAAATTACCAAGTTAACTTCAAAAAGACTAGTAATAGTTTCAAAAATTGCTTCTCAGTGAAGACAAATAATTATAAATTTTAGGAAACATCCTGTTGAATTGACACAGTTGTAATGACATCTCTGTAGGTGGTTCATATCTTGCACTGCTTTATAAGCTGCTTGGAGCATAATGACAGCATTTGCACAATAGGCCTACGCAAGGGTGAGGCAGCATAATTGCAGCAGAGGTGAAGCATGAATACAGACTAATTAACAAAATTGGAACTGCTACACTCATGCTCACATTTCATCTATCTTATTTCATTTACTTTTGCATGCTTTTGTGGTCACAGAATTGCTCTGTTTGTTGTCTGAATATTGCAGATAATATTGTCCATTTGCTGCCTCCATCTTCCTGTTTTCTTGGAATGCATCAGTTGTACAAGCAGAACCCCATTTACTGAGGATTCTCTTCTAATCTTTTACTCAAGGTCATGCCGTGGGCAGTCCATGTTCCCTTACATATGCAGTATATATGTAGTAATGTCCTAGGGTGACTTTATGATGCTTGTATTCCCAATCATCTGGTCTGTTTATGCTGGATATTATATTCTGTGCCTGCAAGCCTGGCTGAGAGTGCAGGCAAGAAGAAGAAGAACAGAGTTTTTTTATCAGAGACTGCACTCACTCACTCCCCCACATTCAGCACTGCCGTGTTCTCTGGGCACGGATGGAGCAGAACAGAGTGCTCCTTTGCTTTTTAGTTAGTTTAGCTAGCTGAGGCAGAGAAGTTTTCCCTGGACTGTTTTTCTTTCTCTTTTCTTGAAACTGTTCGAGCCTGCTCCAGACTGGGACCTGGGGAGATCCAAGAGTTTGTGCTTTGTGGCCTACCGGGGCCTATTTGTCCATGGTTTGCACTTTGTGACATACCGGGGCCTACTTGCCACCATGATATTGTATGAAAAATCCCTTCACCAGGATTTTTTTCTCCTGAGAAGCTGGGAAGCTCCAGTTTCTCCATGTTTTGCTCCTTTGGAATGTGATTTGGAGAATTATTTACCCAGCATGTGAATTGGTTTTAATTAATGGCCAATCACAGCCAGCAGTGTCAGACTCTTAGTCTGTCACAGGTTTTTATTATCATTCTTGTTTAGCCTTCTGATGTCTCCTTTCTCTTTCTTTAGTACAGTTTTAGTATATAATTTCTTTTAATACTATATAATAAAATAATAAATCAGCCTTCTGAGAACTTGGAGTCAGATTCTCATCTCTCACCTCATCCTGGGCACCCTCACAACACCACCGACAATTGGTGACCCCAAGTGAGTGACACCACAACACCAGCTCTGGACAGCAGCCTTTCCCAGTGCCAGAGGGACTGATAACAGAGCGACCACCCACAGGAAAGACTTCCTGAATCTGTCATCTCTTCAGAGTGGTGAATGAGTTTTGTCATCTGCTATTGTTCATTTTTTGTACTGGGGAGTGCTCTGTCTGTTAAATAAACAGGTTTGTTCCACTTCTCTCTGAAGAAATTTTTCCTGAACCAGATGAGAGGGACCATGTGGGTTTGCTTTCTGGGGGGGGGCCCTTTTGGAAGTTTTCTCCCAAATTTGCCCTAAACCAGGACCAGTTGTAAATAAGCATGTTTACACACCTATATGTACACAAGCCTAAATTCAAAGATTCTTCTAAGGAGCCTGCAAGGAAGATCAAGAGAGAAACTATTTACAAGAGCATATTTACTGGACAAGAGGGAATGGCTTCAAACTGAGAGAGAGCAGGTTTAGATCAGGTATTTAGAGCAACTTCTTCCCTGTGAGGTGGTAAGACAGGTTGCCCAGGTTGCCCAGTTATTTGACCTGGCTAATTTCAGTTGCTTTACATAGGTTTTCCTGGTTTTTTAGGTGACAACCTGTAGATTCTCTCATTCTAGATTTCAATCACCATCTGTTCTCCTACCAGGGAGGTTTCCAAGTTGTGGATGCCCCGTCTCTGGAACTGTTCAAGGCCAGGTTGGGTGGGGCTCTGAGCAAGCTGTAAAAGGTGTTCCTGCCCATAGTAGGAGGGTTAAAACTAGATGATCTTTATGGTCCCTTCCAACCTAAACCATTTTATGATTCTATGATTATCCCTTTCCTATGGTTTACCATTGGCCTAAAGCTACTATAAAATCTATGTTTGTATGTGTATGTAGCCCCTCCTAAATCCTGTCCCCTTTTTTAGGGACTAAATGTTGTTGATGGAAATGAGTCTCAGAGAGCTGGTTTTGACCTTGATTGCCAGGGAGAATCAAGACTGGACAGGGGCCCTTGTACCCCCCTGGTTCTTGGAGCTCTAGAATATATTTTGTCTTTCTGCCCAGGGAAAGGGTAAGGAAAAGTACTGGGAAAACTAGCTACAAATACACTTATAGGCTACAAAAATATGCAAAGAATACTAAGAATATGTAAAAGAAAAAAGACAAAAATCAGTTCAGGATCACTTCAAATCCTGTGTCACAAATACTGGTATAGGGAAAGAAAATTCCTTCCCAAAAGTGGGAACCAGGTGATATTTCTCACTGGAGGTACAAGGTAAAAGCATTCTCTTTAAATGAGCCCTTTCTTTATTTTTTAAACTGCTGAAATGACAGAGTTTAATTTGCGCCGACTGAAGAAAACTAAAATCAAGTGCTGGAAGATGAACAAAAAGCGATTAATATGGAAGATTAATTTCATAAATATGTTTAGTTTCTGTTGTATTTTCTCCAGCAGTAGGAAGAAATAGTCAGAACCTGCCATCTTTTCATTAGTGATACTCATTAATCCAAGCAGGGCAACACTGTGTGCGACTAAAAAAGGCATCTCTGAACAGCACCAAATATTCAATTCAACTAACAGGATCATTATGCACGGTTTTACTCAGATAACATTAATTGCTAATGATCATCCATAACATCTGGGAAAGAAGGGCAGTTGCACCACAAAAAATGCTTCTGGCGTTGAACCACACATTATCTTAGAGAAAAGACTTCTCTGAAGTGGCAACGCTGGGTCACCACAAAGGCATTACACAGCCAGACTTGCTTGTATTTTCTGCCTTTTTGTTTGTCACAAGTCAAATTTTGCAGTCTTGACTTGCAGCTCCTGTTTTTTCATGCTGTTTAACCCTGCTACCAGATTCTTCCTAGAACTAGAGCACATTGCATCTTAAAGAACAGTGGAGGGCAAGTTTTAATTATTTGACCTCACTAATTTCAGTTGCTTTACATAGGTTTTCTTTGTTTCTTAGAAGACAACCTGTAGATTCTCTCATTCTAGATTTCAATCACAATCTGTTGTCCTACCAGGCTTTCAATAATTTTGAGACCCCTAGATCATACCATTTTTTTCAGTCTTGATCTTTTCTTATTTTTAGAATAAGCTTTTTCACATCTCAATTTTGTTGAATTCATTTTCTGTAATAAAAATACATACAGTAAACATTACATTCTATGGTATCTTCCTATTGATATTATGAAAAATATATGTTTAAAATCAGTTTTTCCTGAAAATAATGATTCTCTTCCTTTCTGCCATCAGCATTAGTCAATCAGCTGTTTACCTAGTATGAAGCTTCCTTTAAGCTTCTCTGCTACTCTATCGTATTTTGAAATTATTTTAGCTTTTTAGGGCCTTTCTGTATTATTCCATTCTAGCCATGTTTCACTCTATATTTTATCCATGATACTCTATGTTCAGAATTCTCTCATAGACAAGTATGAATAAGGTCCATCTCAATTAGTCATAAGTTGTGTAATTAAACTTTTATAAATAATCAAACATTCAGTAGAAAATAACTGAAAGTGTTTTTCCTGAATTGTACATAAACTAATTTTTAGGCAAACGTTGAATGAATAAGAATGACTTTGTACTTTTAGCTAAGACAGTCCATGCAAATGCTTTAAGAAAAGTTCTATGTGCTTGAATATAGGCTTAGGAGATAAATATTGTCCTTTTTATTATTTGCTGCATATATATGTCTTAATGAAGATATAATTATTTTATTTCTTATATCTCTATCATGTTAATGTTGCTACTGCATATTAAAAATACTTTGAAATGGTACCACAAAAGTAAAAGAGAACAGTATTATTCTGGAAATATAAGGAAAAATAATTAATGAAATATATGGCTATTGGTCAGCAAAAAGTCAATCAGACTTTTAAAAATCACTAGTTCTACCATTCGTACTTTTACTCTTGTTATTTACAACACCAAATTTTTTGTTCAATGATATCAATGATATTTCAGAAGCGAGTGCTACCAGTAAGACAGTATTTTCTTAACAGTAAATGCTAACTGATGTTTGACCATTTCAAACTTCAAAAATGAGCAATGGACAAGCGACTATATTACCTTTGGAATTCAAGGCAGTAGACTGAACTCCATGAGGACTGAATTTTTCTAAAACTCCAGTTATAGAAAAAAATTAATTTAAAATATTTTTAATAATTTAAAGTTAATTTAATAATGATTTCTAATATTTTTTCAATTTTAGAAATAGTTTTATTTGTTTTTAAATATTTTTTTTCCTTTTTTTCCCCTTCTCATTGCTAACATTTAGTTAGTCTGGATAGCTGGAAAGAATACTTTGGGTAGTGTGACAGGTTGACCCGGCCAGCTACCAAGCACCACAGAGCTGCTCACTCACTTCCCTCTGCTGCACAAACACGAGAGAACTGGTTGACTGAGATAAAAACTGCTTAATGAGTGGAGAAAAGGTGAAGAGGGGAGAAGTGATGCAAAGGCAATTTCTCACCATTTCTCACAAGCAGAAGGATATCCAGGCAGTCTCTGAGCACCAGCTGCCTCCCAGACCAGCCTCTCACCACTGGACTCAATGATCCTGGTGGGTCCCTTCCAACTCAGAATATTCTGTGATTGTGTGATGCTTGGTGTGGAATATCTCTTTGGTTCACCTGGGTATGTTGTTCAGGTGATGTCCTTTCCTAACCTCTTGCTCCACAGCCTTGTCCCAGGGAGTGAGGCAGGGTGAGGAACATCAGTGTGTAATCTACACTTTGGGTCACAAATCCAAAACATAACACTGTACTGTCTGCTGGGGAGCAAGTTAACTCCATCACTGTTGTACATACACAAACCAGCATTACACAAACCAGCATTACACAAACTAGAGGAAACAGTTTTCAATTATGGCCCTTTTCATGAGGATAACCTTTGTTGAAAATGCAAGGTACTTTTAAATCCTGTATGGCTGTTTATAAAAATTCAAACCTCGCAGGTTTCTAGACAAGCTATGGAATATGTTTTGAGTTTCTGAAAGAGTCACAAATATAATTTTCAAGGGCCTTTCTAAGGGTTTGTTCCTTACATCACTATTCCATTCTTGATTTTTAATTTGTGTAAGTGAGAAAGTCTGAGTCAGAAATATTTAGTGATCTATTTCCCATGTGCAGCAGCAGCAAAAGCAAAAGTGTGAAGCAGAAATAACTAATTCTTATGGAACAATGAGCATTTTGCTGCATATGTACTTTTGGCAAACAGCATGATAATTCTGTGCAGATTATCAGTGTGTACTGCAAAAAAAATCAGATTAATTTTCTCAGTACTCAATATATGCAAGCAATGAAACAGAAAATCAAAATGACCCATAATCAATATCTGCATAGCATCATTCCCTCACCTAAGGATGTCATTTCCTCATCAGTAGAACAATCAAAATAAAAATGAAGACCAGCACAGCAACAAGTTGTAATGAACAAGATGAAACAAAAATACCCTTACTGTGACAGAACTATCACAAGCACAGTGAAATGCAGAAGGACAATGGCAGACATATAAACCACAAGTGAAAACCTCCAAGGAAAAGGTACAGAAAAACACTGAGACTCTCAAGAAGACAGAAGAATGACCAAGACAAGCATTTACCATCTAGTTAACTGTCTGAAAAATCAAAAGTAAGATGGACAAAGATGGATCTTATTTCCTTTAATGAGAATCATGAAAGATTTATGTTTATGTTTATGAATAAAATTCCTGTGACATTGAAGACATGCACAATTATCAACTCACTCAACTCACTTCCTTTGTATAGTAAGGGTTTGAACTAGATTACAGTCATCACCCAGAACCTGAACAAGGGCATATCTGTAAATAATAATCCAAGAGGTCATTTGAATCTGACAGGTCACAAAAACAGTCTGCAAGATGAGTAGGATCTTATTATCAGGTACAAGACGGTAACTGAGATAGAAATCAGTGGTAAGGGATTTAATATCCCCAACAAAACAGAGTTCTTTTACAAGGAAGCAATAATAGCAAAATAAAGTCTCCAGGCAAACTCTAATCTCTACTGAACTACATTATGTGAAGGTCAATGAGTAGGGAAGGAAGGAAATAGAAGTGTGGTCTATAGGGGCATAGAGATACAACTACAATAGCCTTGAAAAAAGCATCTGAAATTACAGTTAACTATTTAGGTCACGGCAGAAGAGAAAATCTTGACTTGAAGTATCAGCTATAACTCACAGTAAAGACAATAATGGATGAGGCACAGTTATTTAAAGAATCTACTGTTTGAATAAGCACTTTCATGCCCATTTTGTCAAAGAAACTAATTGATAAAGTCAAATAATGTATCCAAGAAAGTTTACCATGTGGCTCCTAGCTTATAACCAGGTAGCATCAGATATATGACACATGAGTGCAGTATGTGAATGAAACATTATTTTTATCTTTTCAGTGAATTATCTCCATCACTTACAAACACTTTACTGAGGCTCCTCTTCTAAGAGACTGTCATGAGTCACTACAGGTTTACCCCGATTCTCTTGGTTACAGTGCACACAAACTACCATCCCACAGCCTACTTAAAAATACAATTAGACAAAATTCAGTGAGCATTTATGCTTACTGTAGACCTTGGGCTTTACATTTTACCTTGAAAGTTAAAAAGATAGACTTTATGGTGGCCATCTCCCCAAAAAAGATAGAGAAATAACCCCTTGAACCTGTGCATTCCATCCCCATAGCATTCTCATTTTATTTTAGGGCTTTTCTTTGAAGCATTTGCTCTCAGTTTCTCTTTGCTCCCAGTTTCCTAAACTGTCCCTCAGTCTAAATACCAACTTGACAGGGTATGTCAAATATTCTTTCTCCACTATCACATAAAAATCAGCATGAATATTTCCTAGCAGAAAAAATTGTAGCTGCTGTAATTATATATATATAAAATATATATGTGGAACAAATCTTCAGGAATTAACTCTTTAAAACTTTATAAATGATCAGTATCACAAGAATCAGCTGAGCAGAGGAACTTTAATTCTATATATACATCTAACAATTATCAACCTAAAATTTTCCATTCTTGACACAAATGTCAATGCTGTGTAACATTTACCTTCAACTTAGGGGTTAAAACTGGATGACAACTACAAGAAAACATAAAAGTTATCTGTGTTTTCCCAATATATATCAGTATCTAGCTGACCACATTTCATGTATTTGTTGAAATTATTTGTGGGTATAAACAGAATATCTTTGAAAGAACTACACATCACCACCAGAGGAGTGGAAAAGTAAGTGGAGACTTCTGATAGCATCATTCACTAGATATATCATTACTTCTGTAATGCTCATTTTGACTTTGTTGTTGTTTTTGTACACCATCTCTTATCACATCCCAGACATTGCAGCTAAAGAGAGTATGGAAAACCAGGCAACTAGATGTAATACAAATATAATTAGCAAAAATAGCATTAACCTTTTAGTTGCAAAAGTTTCAAGCAAAAGTTCAAATTGTAGAAAAGTTACAGCAATTTTGCACTTCATAAGTTTTCTCAGTAAGTTCCTCACTGTTCTCTCAACATTTCATACATAATATATTGAATTTTCAATGTGGAGAACATTTCTCCTAAACAAGCATCAAATATTTAATGCTAATGTTCTACATGACAAGGCAATAATCCCAAAATATATACTGTTAGTTTCTACTTGCCCTTTCCATCATGATATTTAAAAAATAATTATTTTTTCTCATGCCCCTGAAACCTTTTTATTATAAATGACTAACATCAAGGTGAGTGATTTTTAGAGAATTTGTGTGTTTTGAAAATATTAAAAAGACATTACTAAGGTATTGTGATCTTCTAAAACCAAATAATTATGATATAATTTACTTAGGCACCCCACAAATACTATTGTCCTGAGTAAAGGTAACATTTCCAAATGAAATCACAACTCACAAACAATGCCATTTCTTCCTTTTTCTTTTCTTCTTAACTTAATTTTCACATTGTTTTCATTGAATAAAACTTTTAATTGTCAAAGGGAGCTAGAGGCCTCATAATTAATAAGGGTACCTCTCCCATGAAATATCAGGTATTTTGTGATGTACTTTAGTTACTTTCTTCAGTGTGTAGCAGTTTCTGTTCCACACACTGTGACAGTAAAAAGAATAACTAAATAAGTCAGAAAACATGAAGTATTCTCTGTCTCCTCCTTTTTATTTGCCTTGTCAAAATTGTTAAATTGTCTTTTGCTAGAACATTTGTGAAATCATCCCCTTAGTGCCATTTGGAATCTTTTGCAAACAAGGGTTCTATATCAACCTCTATTTTCAAGTATAAATTATTAACAGGTCCCTAATATGGATTTTTAAAACTTGTCCCATTTTATATAAAGTCCTCCTGTGTCAATTTAGGGATATAAAAACACAAACTAGGTTATGAAAGAATTTTTTAAAAAAGTATTTGCAAAGAAACCTTCCCAAAAACTCCTTTCACTATAGGCACTGATCTCCAAAGTGCCTTAGACTGAACATTATCATAAGCTTCTATTCTTTCACTGTATACCACAGAGTACCAAACACATGACATTATGATTGATTACCTTTCCTGCTCAGATACTGCATAACGAAATTAATAGTATGAGGAGAATAAAAGAAATCATGACAAAATGTATCTTTCACAGTCAAAGACATGAATAATAGAAATAGTGCTGGCTCCACCTTTTCCAATGATGATATGAGTATGTAATCTTGGTCATAAGAGAGTAAATATCAGCAAATCAAAATTAGCAATAAATTTAGTTAGCTCAAGCTATTTTTGTTTGAAAACAGAAGTGACTTTGTGACCCAATGAAAAGGTACAGCGGTGACTCTCAGGTAGGAAGGTAAAAGGCAGCAGAAATGGGCTATGAAGGGGCACCCTTGGGAAAAACAGCCCATTTTCAGAACAGGAAACAGGGGGAAAACAGACACCTCAACCCACCCAGCCACTCACCTACTCCCCTACCAATAAAACTGGGGAGGGAATAATGAGGACAGAAATGAGAAAACTCACGGAATGGGATAAAGACAGGTAAAACAAACATGACAGCTTAAATATGATTCAGTAATGATTTATTTAGGAGAAGATACTGAAGCTTTCCAGACTACTGCTTTTGCCTTTGAAAATGTTTCTTTCTTACTGAGTTATGATGTAATTTCATTATCTTAAACCTATAAAGAATTTATTTTGAAACATTAGACTCCAACATGCCATGTTCATAAAAATCTCACCAAGAAACCACTTAAAAAATATGACTTGCAGCTATAAAAATTCTAAATATGAACTCTCTACTTTTATATTCTATGAGAACTGGAACAAAGACAAAACTTGTCACAAAACTATATTAAAACCCCTCACTTTTTAATATTTTTTTCTCAGGTGAAAAAACTTTTTATAAGGGCTTGGAGTGACAGAACAAGAGGGACTGGCTTCAAACTGACAAAGAGTAGGTTTAGATTAGATATTAAGAAGAAATTCTTTAGTGTGGGAATGGTGAGGCCCTGGCACAGGTTGCCCAGAGAAATTGTAGGTTCCTGTCCCTAGAAATGTTCAAAGCCAGATTGAATTGGACTTGGAGCTACCTGGTCCAGGGAAAGGTGTTCCTGACCATGGCAGGAGGTTAAAACATAATGGTTTTGTGGTTCTTTAAACCCAAACTGTTCCATGGCTCTTGGTGCTGGATAAACCTGCATTCAAGCATTTCAGACCTAAAGATAATTGTTATTGTTAGAGACACCAGGCTATGTTTTGCATACAGAATGCATTACATCACCTAAAACACTATGACGCAACATGCCAAAATTTAAATATTTTTTAGCTCACATACATTACAATTTCTTTGAACACACATGCAAGAGAAATAAAAATAGAACCATTACTTTAAAATTAAATGGCTTTAAAAAAAAAAAAAAAAGGATACTGAAATCCCCGAGGTTTTCATGTGTATAAACATTTTTGCTTCTTTGAGGATGTGATTTGATGCAGTATCTTTGTGAGTGCCTTGAGAACATAAAGTTGATAAAGTTGGGTGGTTGTTCAGAAACTTTGTAACAGACATCACTTTCCCAATAATGCTAGTTTTGTCTACTGTGCCGATAAGTCAGGGCTCTAAAGAGCATAAGAAAAATTATTGGCACTTCCAAAATCTGTTCTATGTGAAAGTGCATGCTACAAAACACCAGCTTGTTCTCTGCTGATGATGCATGAGATATCAAGTCCTACATTCCAGTCTGACCATATTTCACAGTTTTATTTTAGACAAGAAATGATGTTACAGGGGACTTTTTCTAAGGCTTCCTTCAATAGTCTGTCTAAATGAGAACACATAGAGAGGCAATTAGTCCTTTCCCTTTCCCTTTCCCTTTCCTTTCTCTTTCCCTTTCCTTTTCCTTTCTCTTTCCCTTTCCTTTTCCCTTCCCTTCCCTTCCCTTCCCTTCCCTTCCCTTCCCTTCCCTTCCCGAAACCTTCCCGAAACCTTCCGGAAACCTTCCCGAAACCTTCCCGAAACCTTCCCGAAACCTTCCCTTCCCTTCCCGAAACCTTCCCGAAACCTTCCCTTCCCTTCCCGAAACCTTCCCGAAACCTTCCCTTCCCGAAACCTTCCCTTCCCGAAACCTTCCCGAAACCTTCCCGAAACCTTCCCTTCCCGAAACCTTCCCGAAACCTTCCCGAAACCTTCCCGAAACCTTCCCTTCCCGAAACCTCCCCTTCCCGAAACCTTCCCTTCCCTTCCCTTCGCTTCGCTTCCCTTCCCAGAACCTTCCCTTCCCAGAACCTTCCCTTCCCTTCCCTTCCCTTCCCTTCCCTTCCCTTCCCTTCCCTTCCCTTCCCTTCCCTTCCCTTCCCTTCCCTTCCCTTCCCTTCCCTTCCCTTCCCTTCCCTTCCCTTCCCTTCCCTTCCCTTCCCTTCCCTTCCCTTCCCTTCCCTTCCCTTCCCTTCCCTTCCCTTTCCCCTTTTCCCTTTCCCCTTTCCCCTTCTCCTTTTTCATTTTTCCTTTTTCCTTTCCTTCCTTTCTGTGGTTGGTTATGAAGCAGCAATCAGCAAGTGAGAAAATAGACACTTAACTAACAAAAAAATGTAGGTAACAGTCAGACAAATTCAACAGCTTAGAGGTAAGCAGACCCAGCTGAGAAAAAACTGAGTGAATGAGCTCTAAAGAAAATATAAGGTCCCACACTGAAAGCCACATCAGTAAAAACTACATTCCAATTCCATTCCTTGTCTCCATGACAAGGCTTATAATGAGAAAAGCAAATGTTAAACATGAATCAATTTTCATGGTTAGGAAGAAACAAACTTTATTTATTCCCGTAGCTTTCATGCTGGTTTCTTGGATGGCACACAGCCAGTCAGGAATTTCAACTCCATGGTCCAGCTTGTGTGAAGCTCAGTACAGACATTTGCAGGATCCAGGGACAAAAATAATTTGCAAAATTACTGGGGTAAAAACTCACAAATATACATATGGGAATTAGTTTCATTAGTAAGGAGTTAATATGGGGTTTTTGAAAAGGGATTGTTTTAGAAGGGAAAGTCCTTTTTTCCAGATTTTTATGTTAGTTTCCTAATTCTAATAAGACTTTAAAAACTGACAGTGGAATGTGACTATTATGGATTCTGTTTATTATTTCAAAATATTGTCATTAT
Organism: Setophaga petechia; assembly: GCA_024362935.1. Classification (NCBI taxonomy): domain Eukaryota; kingdom Metazoa; phylum Chordata; class Aves; order Passeriformes; family Parulidae; genus Setophaga; species Setophaga petechia. The sequence goes on from JANCRA010000013.1 coordinate 14,140,775, forward strand.
TTAAAATATGTTTAATATTAATGAATTTTCAAATCAAAGCAGTAATGAAGTACAAGTTGCAGAACTAGCTTGGGGTTTTTTTTTTGTTTACCTGTGTGGGGATGATGGATAACCTTATTTCTTTTGACTTTGTTGTTCACTGTGTCTTTGAATAAATGCTGAAGACTGTAATAAATTCACATCGTATTTGCAGAACCTCTGTCTGAGACTGAAGGTCATTTGATAGGAGACTACCAACCATTTCCAGAAAGGAACTCTTTATCTCAGCTGTCTGCATGCCAATTAAACTGTAATTTATCAATTAGTTTATGTGGAATATGGATCCCTGCTAAATAAACATCAACTTTCTGATATATGGCTTTATGAAAGGATTCAGTTCACATTGCAGAAATATTTTTCACACTTGACATTATGCCTTTCTTTGCTTTGCCATTGCATTAACCACTTAGTCTTATCAGTGAACATTAAAACTTTTGCATCCATTAATATCAAATAAAACTATTTGTCCTCCATTGTGAAGGAAATAATGCAGGATGACCTTGAATTCATGTACTGACTACCTTCTTACAACTCAGCCAGAAGTCTGGATTATTCATATATACACAGAAATGTACTTGTTTATGAAAACCTGATATGATATCTGATGCAACACTGCACTTCTAGAAGCTTTTACCTTGCCCTAATTTTAAGCTGTAATCCTTTATTGAAAGGATTGAAATGCCAAAGAAATTAAACTCAGAGAAAAGAAAAGAAAAGAAAGAAAAGAAAAGAAAAGAAAAGAAAAGAAAAGAAAAGAAAAGAAAAGAAAAGAAAAGAAAAGAAAAGAAAAAAAAATAATATCTTAAAACATTAAGCAATTATAAAATAAAAATTTATTGCAATATGTAACAGAATCCAAACAAACCCAGACATGCTAAGGCAAACAGCATGTTCACCAACCACATCACTTACCCCTTAAAAAGAAAATGTAAAAAAGATTTCTAGTGGTATGGCATCTTCAGTGCTCACACATTCATCAATCTTAACACAAAACATTTCTTACTGGGAATGCATTAACCTTTTTTATTGGAAATTTATAATTGCATGGTACTCCAGAGGTGAAATAAAGTAGATTTTCTAATTTTTGATAGTGCATCTGGTCATAGCAAGACATAAATGTGGGGTGTGATGTGAGATAGGAGAGAGGATTTTAATTGCTTTGGACATAAGAACTGTAATCATTGTTACAGATGGATAATGAGATGATTGGCTCTCACAAATAAAAAATAACTATTGTGTGAATATTAAGAAAAGCTTTAGTGATGTATAGTTATGTTACTGTAGTTTAGATGTCCTCTGTTCTCCCCACAGTTCCCTTTCCCCCCCTGTATTGCTGCCATCAGACAGCCGGGGCTGTCTAGGACAGGCACAAAGAAGGCTGCACATGTGTCCCTGGCATGGGGCAGTGGGGAATGGAAATGTTCAGGGGGTTGCTCAGGGGGTGCAGCATGGCAACACCTGACCTCCAATCAAGTCACAAGAAAGCAATCTCCACTGATAAATGGCAAAGAAGAGCTGAGTGACAGACTTTGGGAGGGCTGGGCTGGCTGATGCAACCCCCAGGGGTATAAAAGACTGAGCATCCATCTTGAAGATGAGCTGGCCACGTGGTGTCCACGAGGGGCAGTTCCCAGCGCTGCAGCTTTTTCCTTATGTAGTCCTTTGTTGTAATTTTGTTAAGGTTTAATAAACCTTTTTAAATTTTCAAAGTGAGCAGTTGTTTCTCACCATCATGACCTTGGAGATCTCAATACTATATACAATCTTGGCATGAGGTTCTGGAAGGTGAGGGATACCACTTGGAAAGATCTATACATTATGACTCTTTCTGTGCATATTTTAAAAAGTCACAGAGACACCGGTTGTTGCAGCCAGAATAGATGTTAATAAAGTCCAGGGTAAGGAAGCAAAAAGGGCCTTTCCATAGTATCCACAGATGTTTAATTCAGCCATGCAGTGAGATGTTCAGGGTCCCAGGCACACTGATGGGGACACACCAGGTTTCTCCCTTCCCCCAGGTCGGGCTCAGCCAGGTAATACAAAGATCATGGCCAATGGGGGGGACTAGGGAGGGAGAGGCTCATAGACATAGGAACAAGGTGAGGAGGCAATGGGGTCCCAACAGCCCCTGAGTGAAGCCTCTTGTGTCTCCCAAACCCAGGGAATGCCCCTCAGGGTCCCCACAACCTGTACCTGATTTATAGTGCTGTTGAAAGTCAAATTTCTGCACTGCTCTTGGTTTGGTTCCTTTTAGAATTAGACACGGCCTGTATGCCTGTAGAACACACTAAAATGCATTTACTACAAACAAAACACTGCTGAAAGTTTTCTACTCATTTCCATTCAGTATTGAAGGGCTTGAAGTGAAAATAAACAAGCAAACAAATAAATAAAGTTTAGTCATATCTTATCAATTTACTTGCATATTGGTTTTAAGCACATATCACATAGACACGGCATAGTTTGAACTGAAATGCAGCTTTCAAAGGTCACCTAAGCCAACTCCTCTGCAATGACCAGGAACAACCTCAACTCCATCAGGTTCCTCAGGGTCCTTCTCCAGCCTGACCTTCAATGTTCCCAGGAATGGGCCAACTACCACCTCTCTGTTTCACCACCTTCAAGCTAGAAAATGTTTTCCTTGCAGCCAATCCGTATTAACCATCCTTCAGTCCAAAGCCACCATTTCTTGTGCTATCAAAAACAGGCCCTGCCAAAAAGTTTGTCCCCATCTTTCCTATAGGCTCACTTAAGGCACTAGAAGGCAACAGAAAGATGTCACTGAAGCCTTCTGTCCTTCAGGCTAAACAACCTCAACACTCTCAGCCTGTCCTTATAGGAGAGGTGCTCCATCATCTGTCTGACCCAATTCTGGACTCTAACAAGTTGATGTCCTTCCTGTGTTCAGGACCTCAGGGCTGGATGTGGTACTGCTGGGAAAGGGAAAATGCCTAAATACAATTATAAAAAAATTAATTCTGTCTCACTTATTAAACCTATCTATGACTTTCCATTTAACTTTAACTTTTCATTCAACTATTGTAGAGAAGAATGTTTGGAAAACTTGTTATGACACAAGTGTTAAACCAGGACCTTTTGTTTAAAAATATAGCAAATATAGAAAAATCTGTATGATTTTCTGTATTTACCTCATTCTGGTATAATTTTCTAATAAATTTTTGAGTGGTTTTCTTAATTTAAATTTTTTTAAAGCATTATTGATACATATACTTACAATTGCAGTATCAATATTTTTCTATGTAAAGTTGAAATTATGCATGAGATCTTCCAGCCCATTCATTTCTACCAGATCAGTCTTTACACATAAAACTTGAATAATGTTTCATCAAAGATCAGCTAACCTTGCCACAAGGAGTATTTTCTCCTGGGATTTTTTTTTCCAAGTTATTCTGGAACATTTTCTTAACTTCTTTGTTTTTATTTTGCTCAAAGGGTTTTTTGTTCATACTGAACATATTTCCATAGAAGTATCTTTCTTCTGGGAAAGAAAGAGGGGTAAGGGGAACTTAGGTTTTGGCTGTGGTGCTGTGTTGGTTTTTTTCGTTTGGTTTTTTTTTTTCCTTTTCAATTTCCTCATATATGGAAAATAATAACATAGGAAAAAAAAAAGGTTTTGTTTATTCTTCTAACAATAACGGCTTGTTCTCTTTAGTAAATAAATAAAAATGCAAAAAATAAACCTCAGGCAGCTTTAGTCAACAATTTTTCTAATTGAATTTTTGGCTCAATTGTTGTGTGTCCTGTAGCCTTCCTGAGCTTCTCAGCCTGTGAAAAGAGACTGTAAAAATCAGGAAAATTGAATCACTTAAGTGAGCGTTTCTGTTCATTCCATTAGTAGTTTTCTCTGGGAACAACCAACATACCTAGGATAGCATAGATAACACAGAACATTTTCACAAGTAATATATTTTACACATATATTTTTTATCACCCTGAAGTTATTATCCTAAACCACATGAATAAACCTGATGATTGATCCAGCACTGGAGACATGAAATGCATGTTTCAACTTTCTCCATGGCAGTTTATTTCTCATCTGTACCACTCTCAGTGCTGTTAGAGGAGCTCCATCAGGGAGTTACTGAACATAGGAGTTCATTCTGTGGGGTCAAAATACAGTGAACTGAAGTCTGAACAATTTATTTGAGTAGGCATTGCAATTTTAAAAAATAAAAAGGAATTTCTTCATTTTTTGAAGGAAAACATGAAAGGAATCAGATTGCTTTATTTTAAGGTAATAAAATAATTACTTATAAATCAACTAGACAATATTTTTGTTTCTTGTGTTTATTTGCTCTTGTTTATAATTTCAGACAAAACTTGGAGGTGGCTCCAAGCTGTCTCAAAACTGTAGCTATTAAATTTATGTTATTTCTCATGCCATTACCACCAGACTTTGAGTGAAAGTCTATTTTCAGCTTTTGTCCTGGTGTTTTGAGGGGACCCTTATGATGCTCATATCCCCATTCGCCTGTTTAGCCCAGAAATAAGTTTTGCACCTATAGACTGGTTCTGAGAGTGAAGGTGGAAGGGGGAAGAAGAGCTCACAACTTGTTTTTAGAAATTGCACTCACTCCACTCCTCCACATTCCTGCTCCTGGACTGTGTTGTCTGTGGACGGACAGACGGCAGGACAGAGCTCTCATTTGCTTTTAGTTAGTTATTGTTAGCTAAGGCAGAGAAGTTCCCTGGACTGTGGTTTTTATTTTTATTTGGACCTGTTCAAACCTGCCCTGGACTGAACACCAGCAGAGCACCAGCAGCTCACACCTGTGGCCCACTGGGCTGGGCCTGGGCTGCAGCAATTCCAGCACCGGAGGGACTGATAAGAGACTGAGTGAGCTGAGCTACAGCCCACAAAGGGACTTCCTGAGTTTGTCATCTCTTTTGGAGCAGCAATAGGTTTTATTGTTTAATATTGTTCATTTTTTTGTGCTGGCAAATGCTTGGCCTGTTAAATAAACAGTTTTTTCCACTTTTCTCTAAGGAAATCTTTTTTCCAACCAGTTGAGAGATGGGCTGCTTGAATCTGCTCTCTAGAGGTTTTCTCCTGATTTGCCCTATACCAGGACAGGTTTTAAAAAGTCTGGTGAATAATAAAAATCAGAGAAGAAAAGTAAAAAATTAATATAAATGCAAAATTTCATTTGGGTCTCATAGGGAACTCTGACAATATTTGGTAAAAAAAGCATGCCTATTTGAGAATTCATATGTATAGGTAATTTACTTCTAACTTTCTTTCTAAGTTTCCTGATTGAAATTCCATATAAAATGTATAATTTCTACTTAATTCTTTTTCCCGAGGGTAACTATAAGTAATTCTGGGACTGAGTTACAGCAATTGTATAAGCTTAAATAATACTTAAGTATTACTGCTTGTATTTTTTTCTGGGGTTCTTGTTTAACCAAACCCTTTTATAATAGTGGTGTTTTTAAATACATTTTCATAGAAACGTTCTTGGCAGAATAAGCACAAAGTATATGGGAATATCTTTGTGCAGAGATTAATTTTAAGTTACCCAGACTCAAGAAGATTTCTATATTGAAACAGTTCCTGGGCAAATACTTAATTTATTTGTATTTAATGAATTGTGTATTTGTGAAGGATATACAAGAGTATCAGGAATGGCTGGCTACAAGAGAGGTTGAATGGATCACAAAAGGGCAGTGCAAGGGCAGATCAACCCAAGAATTTGCTGCATGATTTGCCATCACCATTCTAACAACTCTCCCAGTCAGCTGCCAACTTTGCCCTGAGTTAAGGGGGTTTATCCAGTCATCCATTATATGATTATTTTCACCTTAGCAGAGGACTGGAATTTTCTAGTCTCAGTTTCTTCAGTTCCTTTCATCACTTCACTGTAATATCAGATATTATCACACTATTTCTAGAAATTATCACGTGTTATAAGCTTCTTTCCTTCTCTATGACTTTCTTTCACTGAGTTTTTTTCACTTGTCAACAAGAACAATAGAAAGATACATTTCAATCTTTTCAATTTTCCCCTAATTTCAAGTAATTCAATTAGGGGAAAATAACTAAGTGTATAAAAATTGGTCTATTTAAAAAAAAATTCAACAAAAAATAATTTCATTACTTCAGTATATGTGTGCAATAGTAATTATTATCAGCTTATATTCTTTGGAAGTTATAAATAGGAATACAAAATTTTGAGAAATAAGTAACTGCTGATTGATTAAAGTTTAAAATTATTACTTTCATACACACAGTAATTTTTTGTTTCATTTGTAGTTGAAAAAAAGAACATGTATGTATAGTTGTTTGCCATATGGTGAGCAAATTTATACAAGAGATTAGATTAATAGGTCTGGATATTTAGACCTACTGAATGTTATTATGGTACCTTAAAAAGGTGCTTCCTAGGCAATTTCCAGGGATCATTTTGTGGCAACCACAAGCTGATGAGTGATTCCCTGTACAGCTTGATATTCTGTTGTCAATTTGCTTCAGTTGCCATTGTGAGCAGCATGTATCAGGGAGCTTGGGCTCATGAGGGGTCTCAGCCCAATTTCTGCAAAACAGATTTCTCCCAGCATCACAGAGAGGTCAGCAGAGAATATATGCATAAACTCCTGAATGAATTTTAAAGACAGTGTATGAGCAGGAAGCCTCTATTACATGAATTGCAGCTTGTTATTGCAGCCTGAGTCAAGGAAAAATCCACTAAGGAGTTTCTGCAGCACCCTCACCAAGGAGAATATTTTGGCATATATTTATTGAATTCAGCAATAGATATTTTATTTAGGATTTTAACAGTGCATTACTGAGTTTCATTTTTGGACACTGACTAATGATTCTGATTTAATACATTGTGTCATATCTAATGCTTCATTTTGCTTTGACCTCAACTGTCTTGCCACAAGGGGCAGTTTATAAATATTCTATGGCACTCTATAACAAAATAGATATGCATAATTTCTGAGACACTGAGCTACCTAGGATAATTTGAGACATTTATTAAAGAAAAGCTTATCCATTTATAGATGTTTTATAGTTAATTTTTCTTCTTATCACAGAGGATTTCCTTATTTAAAACCCAATATGTTCCATAATGAAGGTTTTGTTCAACATTGAAAAATCACCCTATGGCAAAGATAGGTCCCTAAGGTCAGGTCTCTTCCATAGATGTGGATCATTGTTTCTCATGAAAGAGAATAATTTCCAGAATTCTATTTGATTCTAGAAGATAAAAAAAACCCTCTGTGGTGTGTGTTTCAGTTTGCAGCCTTTCTCCTTCACATGAACCAATGCTTTAGATGTATAAAAAGATGTAAACACTTTAAATTAAAAAGAAGTATTATCTGCATAAACTCCAGGGAAAATCTTTGGCTTTCTTTTCAAAGTACATTGGATTGTTTTCATAGCTTCTGAGTGTAATTGAGGCATTCCTACATTCAGGTTCTGGTGAACCCAATTTTACACCTCAATTTTAAAACATCAGTAGGTAATTTATGGCCAGCTACCAGAATCAGCAGCACAGTTTGTTTGCTTGTGCTCACCTGTGACACGAATGGTTGTAATTCCTGCTTCAGAATCCTCAGGGATGTGGAGAAGGGAGGTAAAGGAAGTAAGAGCAAGAATATGCATCCACAGATTTCTGAGAGTTGTTGAGCCTAGTAAAGTGTTATTAAAACTTAATGACCATCACCATCACCTACAACATAGTTCTGGTTTGTTTTGTAAAATCCTCAAATTTTTTACAAGAGTGAGACAGATTTACTTCTAACACAGGTTTCTCTTAAGGTTCATAATATTGGTAATTCCAATATTGTAATAGGGATTAAAAATTATAACAAAAGGACACAGTTCTGGCTCAAATGGTTGTTGCACATTGAGATCCAATAAGTTTGATGCAGGGCTGCTGCATTTATGGTTTTGTGTATTTTTTTTTTCTTATTATAAACCCAGTGCAAAGTATATCAGTGGTGCTTGGGAGCTGTTTTATTTCCAAGATAAAAGCTAGAACTGCACGACCATACTTAGATAACTGCACTTATTTTATTTAAAATATATTTAAAAAAAACAACCCCTAAAAACAAATCAGGAAGAATAAGCTATATAATAACTATTAAACATTAGAAAGTGAACTATTGGTCTCTAACATGCATAGCACATTCTGACAACAAACAACATGAGTAAATATTTTCACATTCCCATATTCACCAAAGCAAAATCATTAAATTTTTCCTTGAGTTCAATTGTAAAAAATTAAAGAAAATGAGAGTGTTAGACTGATCTAACTCCAAACTTCCTGTTGTTTTAGGCAACTGGCAAAAAGCAGGAAAGAGGAAAATCTGTGCTGATTTTCCCTGTTACCTGTATTGCCTTATATTTCCTAGGTAGAACTTGGTAAAATCTGAGAGTCTAGGTTAAATTAATATTGATTTTCTAAGCAAGGGACAGAGAGCTTTCATAGGCAGGAAAGCATCAGCATTTTACTTCTAACTCAATAAACTTGAGACCAAGTTCAAAGAGGGTGAGAAATTGAACGTTTAATTTATTGTGTATAATGAATAAGCAAGATTGGTGAGACTACTTGCTGAAAACAACTAGATGTGACATTGGAATAACAGTCTAAAAATTACGTCTTTTTTTATTTGCAAATTTTCATTGGTAATTTCTGACCTGTCCTGAGACTAATTTTTCCTCCATACATTCTTTTAAAGGAAAAATATGGATAAATGCCCCCTGAGCACCACTATCATCCTACTAAGGCAAGAATGACCAAGGCCAAGCACCAATGTGGGACCAGTGAAGGCAAAGTCACAGTGTTCTGTGCCAGAGAAATTGATTTTCATTGAAGTTCAGTAAAAAGTGAGTGCCAACACTTTGTAGAAGGAGTGTCAGAACCCAGGACATTCCTCTGGCTGCCATGGGGGACTCGAGACCCTGGCAAGGGGCTCAGAGACCTTGGCGTGGAGTCAAAACCACCTGTGCCTTTGATCTTAACCTATGGAAACAATTACCAACTTTGTGCGAGAGTTACAAGCCACAAGGGTTTGAGTAGCATGATAGTGAATTTGTCACCAGGTGAAAATGTAGAATTTTGGGGATTTAGAATGGGGGTTCAAGAGGCAAGATGGAGGAGTCTGGGCATGTCCTGTCCTACTTCTTCTTCTTCTTGTCCTCCATCTTCTGCTGCGGTGGTGGCACTTTTGGATTGGTTGAGAGCAGAGACAGACTAACATAGGTGATAGGTATTGGGAAATTATTGTAAATAAAGTACACATAGTTCTTAGCATAAAAAATAACACCACCCCAAGAGTGGCCAGTGTGCCTCAACTCAACCTGCTGGACAGACCTCCATAGGTCAGAGAAAGAATGTAATAGAAAATAAACAACCTTGAAAACCAGAGCTGAGGAATCTTCTTCCTCGAGCACAGAGCTGGGGAAAAAGACTCTTTAATACCTCAGAAGCTGTTTCAGGAATAACAAACCCAAGAGAAGAGGTCACTGTGCTTGCTTTAACGCAGGTGG